>CM064573.1:15130378-15497259 GCA_032716605.1 Paralithodes platypus | reverse complement strand
CTAACTGTCGGTACCAAAACATCAGTATAGCCAACTAGCCCTTGCATGCCAGTTTAATCCTATGCGAAAAAATCTTTTACTTTGTTACTTTGCGATCACCCATTAAGATTCCCGAGCTAGCTGTGGTCCGGCTCCTTTATGTTGTCCCAACCAACCAACTAACCTTAATGGACAGAGGAGGTACTGGGCTGACTGGCTGGCCGCTGGAGGCTCGATCACCACTCATCTTGGTCAACAGCTGGTAAATTTTTGTTTCGAATTTTTCCATGTAAAACAAGTGTATGTGCATTTCAAAACCAGCTGTCCTCGTCAGCTGTATTTGGAACACTGGTTATTGCACTTTGGACAGTTTACACTTATTGGAAGGCGAAAAGGTCTTAAGCAGCCTCAGTGTTTTTAAAGACGGTGGAAAAAGCTTTGATCGGCTCACACCCCTCTACACAAGCTGGCCAGAGTCAAACTGACAGCTTATATCCCGGGCCACCTGTTTTCCAAATCATGGCATCACCTGATTGGTCGATAGACATCACGTGTCAGTGAACTCGAGTACTCTTGGCATGAATTAGGTAGGGTGATTACTTTGGCCACGACGCCACCAGTATAGTTCATTGCATTCGCCAGCAGATGTCTCAGTTGTTGACTGAGAGTCACGCAAAAGAGGTCTCCCAGAAGAAGACGAAAAAGAAGAAGTATAAACAAACCCTTAAAACGTAAATATCTATATATATGTATTATGTTAGTTTCCTGGGAATGACACCTACATCAAAAATTTGGAGAAAAATCGCTTAATCACATGCTATTGAGCTTAATTTTTTACCAATATTGTAGCGCCTCCTGTATATTGACCTTTTATTTTGTTCATTTGCATCCATATAATAGTGTTTGTCATTAATTAGAAATCTCGGAAAAACCTATTTTCCCCATTTTCGATCGATGTTGAGACACTCCCCGATAGTGGGGAGGGAAATGACATTAGCCTAACCTAACAACCTTACCTAACCTATCCTAGTATTATGGGTGGGGGCTGCCGCCCCCACACCCCCGCTGGTTGGGTACTAATCCCTTAGTAAAAAACAAAAAATTGGCTGTCGATAATACGAAGGCTAAAGAAAAGTCGATGAAGTCTACGGTGTTTACTCTACAATCTTAAGCTTTGATTGTACGTTGATAACAGGAAAATACCATATTGACAACCTTGTGATATTATTCAAGACCTCTTTCGCCCCCCCTATTAGAAATAATTTATTAAGGAAAATATGGACCAATAGACTCACCATATCGGAAAAACTCAATTTTTATGTCACAAATTTTCCCATGGATTTTATTTTTGGAATCCGTTAGTTTTCATTAATATATAGTGTTTGTATTTAATTACAAACCTAAGAAAAACCGTTTCCCCATTATCCAACGATCTTAAGACACGCCGCCCGATAGTGGAGAGGGCTATGAAGGCCAGGAAAAATGAGAGGTTAAATGTGTCAAACGGCGATAATAACGTATTTATAGCAAAACTTGGCTCGTGTTTTAAGGTTTTGGAAAGGCATAAAACCCAAAAATTGGAAAACTTGAGCCAAGTTATGGCAAAAGTTAGCTCGGATTTTGCATTTTTTTATAGTTGATAAAGACAGTAACCTAATTTCAAAATTTGGCTCTGGTTTTCACGATTTACAAACCCCTAAAACCTGATATATCGAAAATCCGAGCCAAGTTTTGGCAATAGTTGGCTTGGATTTTGCGAGTTTCTAGAGTAAAAAAATACAGTGATGTTAATTGGATAATTGGCTCGTGTTTTCTTGATTTACAAACCCATAAAACTCGATTTGGAAATTATAGGGATTAGGCTCGCACCTTTATTGTTAATGTTTTTTTCCTCCAGATTTTGAGAAATTAGTGTTTTCATGGTCTTAGTTATAATTCCAATGTGGGATACACGATGGGTTGATGGGGGGCATTGCCCCCCCTCCCCCCCCCCCCCCCATGAATTATTGAAATTGTCATCTATGTTGCCAGCATGGGGTACATTTCGATTATATACTGCATAAAAGAGGCGTTTGTTAACAGTGAGGATGCCCGAAAGAGCTCTGAGATTGATTAGAATGGGCGTATTTTCTATTAATATCGGGTTTTATAAATGTGATCAAAAATATTCTCCCACAGTGGATTATACATTTGACGGATTTCACGCGGTGGAGTGGGTAGTAGCCTATGTTATACAAAATAGTCAACTTTGAGGAGACATTAGCCTAACCTAACAACCTTACCTAACCTATCCTAGTATTATGGGTGGGGGCTGCCCCCATACCCCTGCTGGTTGGGTAAAACTGCTAACGGTAGAAATCCAGTTGAGTGGAGTGAGTAATATCCTACGGTATGTTATTAAAATGGAGTCAACTTTGAGAAGACATTAGCCTAACCTAACTACCTTACCTAACCTATCCTAGTATTATGGGTGTGGGCTGCCGCCCCCACACCCTATTTGGCTAACAGTGCATAGTATTAATATGGGACATACCTTACTCCGGCAACGAGTGGCAGCGAGAGGTTCAAACCAATAACTAACCAAAGAACCTAACCTAACCTACACCCAGTACGTGGGATACAGAAGTAGCCCTCACCTAACACCTAGTATACAGTATGTTACTAGTACCCAGTACGTGGGATACAAAGCTAGCCCTCACCTAACACCTAGTATACAGTATGTTACTAGTACCCAGTACGTGGGATACAAAGCTAGCCCTCACCTAACACCTAGTATACAGTATGTTACTAGTACCCAGTACGTGGGATACAAAGCTAGCCCTCACCTAACACCTAGTATACAGTATGTCACTAGTACCCAGTACGTGGGATACAAAGCTAGCCCTCACCTAACACCTAGTATACAGTATGTCACTAGTACCCAGTACGTGGGATACAAAGCTAGCCCTCACCTAACACCTAGTATACAGTATGTCACTAGTACCCAGTACGTGGGATACAAAGCTAGCCCTCACCTAACACCTAGTTACAGTATGTTACTAGTACCCAGTACGTGGGATACAAAGCTAGCCCTCACCTAACACCTAGTATACAGTATGTCACTAGTACCCAGTACGTGGGATACAAAGCTAGCCCTCACCTAACACCTAGTATACAGTATGTCACTAGTACCCAGTACGTGGGATACAAAGCTAGCCCTCACCTAACACCTAGTATACAGTATGTCACTAGTACCCAGTACGTGGGATACAAAGCTAGCCCTCACCTAACACCTAGTATACAGTATGTCACTAGTACCCAGTACGTGGGATACAAAGCTAGCCCTCACCTAACACCTAGTATACAGTATGTTACTAGTACCCAGTACGTGGGATACAAAGCTAGCCCTCACCTAACACCTAGTATACAGTATGTTACTAGTACCCAGTACGTGGGATTCAAAGCTAGCCCTCACCTAACACCTAGTATACAGTATGTTACTAGTACCCAGTACGTGGGATACAAAGCTAGCCCTCACCTAACACCTAGTATACAGTATGTCACTAGTACCCAGTACAAAGTACAAAGGAGTACAAAGGAAATCAAGCAACAACAGATCTAGTGACCCTTCTAGGCTGCTTGTCCTCCAAAACACTGAGGATCAAGTGTCCAACCAGTGGTTTAGAGTGGGTAAGGGAACATTGGAAAGGGAACTACTGCCCTGCCACTAACATGGCAGGACTAGGAAGTTAGTAGGGGACATATGGGTTAGTAACTGAGGGGAGGATAAAATAAAGTTATTCATTTACAAACGCAGTCAGTCGCGGGTTTGATGCGAGATATTTGTCTAGGCGGAATTTAAATGAATCAACGGTGCTGAAGTCTATAACGTCTCGGGGAAGCCCATTCCACAAGTTGACAACTCGATTGAAGAAGAAATTCTTAGATTCGTGCGAGTTAAAAGATTTACCAATAATTTTGCAACCGTTTCCCCGTGTGTAATTAGATTGGTCGATAGTGAAGTACTTACTACAGTTCATATTGTCGATGCCTTTGATGATTTTGAACACTTGAATTAAGTCACCTCTTAATCTGCGCTGGGTTAAAGGAAATAAATTTAATTCTCTAAGACGCTCTTCGTATGGTTTATTCTTTAGGCTGGGTATCATTTTGGTAACTCTACGTTGAACTCGTTCTAGCTTGTTTATATCTTTTTGGTAATAAGGGCACCAGGATTGAACACAGTATTCCAGAAGAGGGCGGACTAAGGAATTGTAAAGGGTGAGGATAACTTCTTTGGATTTATGCTCAAATGACCTGCCTATAAAGCCAATTATTTTGTTTGCCTTCTTCGGTTTCTCTGTTTACATTCTTAAGCTGAGTGCCATTCATCGAATAGTTTGCTTTCTCATTTAGGTATCCGATATGTAGTACTTTACATTTATCCGCATTGAAACTCATTTGCCAAATTTGGGCCCAGCATGACAATTTATCTAGATTGTGTTGCATATCGTCAACTTGTTCTTTTGAGAGTACGCTATTTGCAATTTTTGTATCGTCAGCAAATTTTGAGATTGTACAGGTGAGACCCTCATCTATGTCGTTGATGTAAATTAGAAAGAGAATTGGTCCTAGTACCGATCCCTGGGGTACTTACATTGGTCCATTTAGATGCCTTACCGTTTATGACTACTCTTTGCTTTCTGTTGCTGAGCCAATTTTCTATCCATTTCAACACACCGTCTTGTATTCCATGCGCTTTTAATTTTAGCAGTAAACGTTTGTGGGGAACTTTGTCAAAGGCCTTTTGAAAATCAAGGTATATAATATCTACAGCTTTACTCTCATCGTAGAGGTTTGAGGATATCGTGGAAGAAGTCTAAGAGGTTTGTTAAACAGGAACGTTTTTTACGAAAGCCGTGTTGAGTATCTTTAAGTATGTTGTTTTCCTCTAAGTGATTTACGAGTCTGTCTCGTATGACCGTTTCTAGCATTTTACATACAACTGAGGTTAATCTAATTGGACGATAGTTACTGGGTAGGGATTTGCTGCCTTTTTTGAATATCGGTGTTACGTTGGCTAGCTTCCACTGATCAGGCATAGTTCCAGACTGCAAGGATTTATTGAATAGTAATGTCAGTGGTTTGGAGAGCTCGTCCTTAGCTTCCTTTAGAACTCTAGGTGAGATTGTATCAGGTCCAGGCGTTTTATTTACCTTGAGTTTATCTAAACAATTCAATACTTCTCTCTCTGTAACGGTGATATTGCTTAGAACATCTGAATTATCAATCTGAATCGGCGATGGTGTAGGGATATCACTGAGGTCTTCTGTTGTAAACACTGATGCAAAGAAGGTATTGAGGGCATTACTCATTTGTACTTCGTCTTTGGTGTATTCTCCATTTTCATCGACTAACGGTCCAACAGTTAAAGTAACTACTTTTTTCTTTCTGATATAACTATAGAATTCTTTCGGGTTTGTTTTACTAGTACGTGGGATACAAAGCTAGCCCTCACCTAACACCTAGTATACAGTATGTTACTAGTACCCAGTACGTGGGATACAAATCTAGCCCTCACCTAACACCTAGTATACAGTATGTCACTAGTACCCAGTACGTGGGATACAAAGCTAGCCCTCACCTAACACCTAGTATATGTCCCTAGTACCCAGTATGTGGAATGCAAATGTAGCCCTCAGCTAACACCTAGTATATGTCACTAGTACCTGGTACGGTATCTGGACACTTCGAGCGAAATAATATTCGAGCGTAGGCGCATTCGCGCAAATTAATAGTGAATTCGCGCGAAGACGCATACGAGCGAATTGTTATGGTTTCTATTATATTTATGAAAACGGCAGGTATTGAATACTATTATCTTGGATAATATAACGGTAACTTACACATACAAAGGTAAGTGTCACCTAACACCTAGTATATGACAGTATTATAACAGTTGATGGATAGAGCTCTCCAGTTGACGAAAATATGGCGTCGGTGAAAGCCGCGCCGTCTATAACAGAATATTGACAACCGTTTTACGGTAGGTAGACATATTCTTACCGTTTTTTTTAATAGGTTTTGCCGAGGGTTGAAACTAATTTTAATATGATTAGAGCATATAGATTCCAAATCTGTCTTCAAATATGTCAAACAAATTGTGACAAAGAAATGGAGTTATACTGCCATATCGTTATCGACACTTGAAAAAACCCGATTACACCGAAAAATAACATGAACATAATAAGTCCTGACCGTAAACAAAGCATTGCGCCCAATGAATCCTTCGACTTGACTCCTCTTCTTCTTGTTTTGAATGATGCAGTGGGTGCGATTCACCCGATAAATGGCGTGAGCGTTACTCACAAAAACGAAATACGGCAACCTGTGTTTGCCCTCTTACAGATCTACATAAATTATATGAGGATGACAATACATCAAGAGAGGGTGAGGTGGGCAACGCCCCCCCTCAACCCCTCGTGTATCCAATGTACCCCACAATTTCCCTTACCTACTGTAAAAGCGCGAAACACCCAATAAATAGCGCTATTTGACGCCGTATCTTCAGATTAATGAATAATGGGTAAGTTAATGCACATCCTCCACTCAAACCATGAAAAACAACAATAAAACACTATATTCCTTGAACAAAATATAAAGAAAACTTGGTAGATAAGGCGGGTCTAGCTGTCTTGAATGTTACCCACCCATAAACAGGGAACGTGAGCTGGGTTTAGACCGTCGCGAACCCATAAACAGGGAACGAGAATTGGATTTAGACCGTCGCGAACCCATAAACAGGGAACGTGAGCTGGGTTTAGACCGTCGGGCACCCATAAGCAGGGAACGACTACAACTTTACTACAAATTTAAGACTGGGTTTGAAACTATAGGTATGATGAAACTATAGGTAGGATAGTAATTGAAACTATAGGTAGGTAAGTGAATTGAAACTATAGGTAAATGAAACTATAGGTAGAAGTGAATTGAAACTATAGGTAGGTAAGTGAATTGAAACTATAGGTAGGTAAGTGAATTGAAACTATAGGTAGGTAAGTGAATTGAAACTATAGGTAGGTAAGTGAATTGAAACTATAGGTAGGTAAGTGAATTGAAACTATAGGTAGGTAAGTGAATTGAAACTATAGGTAGGTAAGTGAATTGAAACTATAGGTAGGTAAGTGAATTGAAACTATAGGTAGGTAAGTGAATTGAAAACTATAGGTAGGTAAGTGAATTGAAACTATAGGTAGGTAAGTGAATTGAAACTATAGGTAGGTAAGTGAATTGAAACTATAGGTAGGTAAGTGAATTGAAACTATAGGTAGGTAAGTGAATTGAAACTATAGGTAGGTAAGTGAATTGAAACTATAGGTAGGTAAGTGAATTGAAACTATAGGTAGGTAAGTGAATTGAAACTATAGGTAGGTAAGTGAATTGAAACTATAGGTAGGTAAGTGAATTGAAACTATAGGTAGGTAAGTGAATTGAAACTATAGGTAGGTAAGTGAATTGAAACTATAGGTAGGTAAGTGAATTGAAACTATAGGTAGGTAAGTGAATTGAAAACTATAGGTAGGTAAGTGAATTGAAACTATAGGTAGGTAAGTGAATTTGAACACAACCAAATATATGTTTTGACTTTAATGTATGTATTTATATACTCAGGCACATACTCCATTGCTTGTGGTGGCCGACTCAAGACAGAGCCCGAACAGAAACAACATTTAAAGTTTCATTTCATAAGGTCCGGGACCACTTTCACTTTCCCTTGCCCCTTTCTCTGTCTCGTTGAGTACAAGAATTTTACAAGGGGAGAAGGATTCCTAGCCTATCCCAGAAGGAAAAGTAGGACGGTAAAATACAGCAAAAGGTTGGGTAGAGGATGCCAAACCCTTAAGTTAAGAACCGCCACCCCCGAATAAAGTATAAGCCAGCTGTACAATTAACATGTTCCAGGCAAGTCTAATCATCCGGCTTCGCCAGAGACATTTTTCTATCGACAAATTTACAAATTTAGCTTGCTGTCAAAACAAAAATATATATATGCTGGCTCACTACCGCTCGCCAGGAAAATATTGACACCTGGATGAGGGTAAAAGTCTTAAAACAATAGGCTGAATGGGGCCGAATGGATAAAAGCCAAAGAGAAAGGGAGAGAAAGAGAAAAAAGCGAGGTGACTCCCGTGAAGAGAAGTGTGGTGTAGACTTATAAAGCTCATTGGATACAGATATACGGTAAGTAATACTTGAAGGGGGGTGGGGGGGAGAGGTAGATGTATGTATGCATTTTCATTTCCATTTTTGTCTTTTTATAAATTCCTTCAGTGTTAAGCCGGAGTCACACGAGCCTTTTTTCGAGCAATTTTTACGGGCAATTGTGGTCAGGAAGCTTAAAAAATTACACTTTATCAGAGTTCAACCGCCTAACATAATCTACCTTCAGTCTAGTTACCGATACCAGTGCGAAAAAGTCCCGAAATAATAAGAGAGAAAACTTGCTCTTGGAAAATTTGACTTAAAAAGCGCTCGTGTGACAGCGGCTTTATAATTAATAGGGCCCCTCCATCATTGACGACTTCGCCTATTAATAATAATAGTCTCCATTCAACATCCTGTGCCAGCATTTTGAATAGCCCGCGCGGAAGTATCTTGGAGTACTCATCATAAGTGCACGCTAATTCCCTCATGGGATCGTCATTTTGATTGGGTACCCTACAGAAAAAACTGTAGAAAATAAAAAATAAAAAATAACTTAATATCTGTTATCATATGACTTTCATATTCGTGGATTTCTCATGCTTTGTTTCCCCGACACCAGGCCCTCTAGTGGCCATCTTCGTCCTTCCTACTTCCGCGTCCCTCCCGACAACAGGGCTCGCGCCGTGTCCGCTTCATTCGACATTCGCAGAGCTTCTAGTGAGTCCTTACTCATTTGTATACATCTGTGTTGTAGTAACAAGGTTTAGATTAGCTAGCACGGCTGCCAGATTGGTAGGTCCGCAGGAAGTGTGTGTTAAAATAGGGTACCATTGTCACAGGCGTCTACGAGTCCCGGATGGGTGTACCTCGTGTGTTGTTTTTGTGATACGCCTTAGCTGTTGTGTTTACTTAGCTAGAAGGCGACCACTCTACGAGGCATGATACAGACTGTCAATATTGAGGAAAGTACATGCCATTGTCTTCAGATATCAGCAAAAGCTCTGGTTTAAGGGTGTCTGCACGTGGTGCTCCACCTTCCAGGCTTCGTGTTTTGCTTAGGTCCCTTGGGTGGGCCTCCCTCTTCATGGTGCAGCTGCTGGGTGCCGGAGCGTCCTCTGCTGGGGTGTTCTTCGGTCCACGTGGTCGGCCTAGTTAGGGGTTTCCGGCGTAGGCTTCAGGTAATTTAGGTTTCTAAATTTTTCTGTTGTTATTTTTGCCTATGTATGCCCCCTTTTTTGTTCATGCATGCGGGCTTGTTCCTTTGGGGGTAGGGGAGACGTCCCTATATGTCATTATGTATATTATATATATGTGTGGGACTGCGGGAAAGGGGCTGTGCCAACCCCGTTTCCCGGCAGTTTTTGTCTGTACCGGCGGCCCCGTGCGGTGGGTCCAGATAATCCGTCTCTGACGGGTAGGAACATTCAAAAGATCCCGACGTGGTTTGGGTGAACCACACTCTCCCGGCGGAATTGCATTCCTAGCAGGGCTACAAACTCGGCCCGCCGAGTTAACTCACCCTGACTGGCCTAGTGACACGTTAAGACTTTATCGCCTGTGGCACCACCAGTCAAGTGTACACGAAGTGATAAGATTAGTTTTGCAAACTTGTTCAGTATAATCACAACTTAAAAGGTCATGGGACCTGTGGCTCTTGTCACAGCTAAGTTATTGAAAGTCAGCTAGACAGATCCGGCAAAAGGTTAGCAAGGTGGTGCACTCTCGCTAATTTTCCGGTGGATTTGGGTTAGGATGTTTAATACCTCGCAGGTTATCCTTATGAGCATTGATTCCTGGAAATTTTCTTTCCAGGCCCCAGACTACTTCTCCGGCGGAGTTGGACATCTAATCCCAGCGGAGGGGGGGACCCTCTCAATTACGGCACCATGCCTAGGTTTGAACTTTGCGCTACCCACTTGTTCCCTTTTACCCGTTTTTACTCATACTCTTTGCATTAAATGTGTGAAGTGGTTTAGATCGCTCCCGAGGCGTGTGGTTGTCTGAAAGATGCGCCATCTGCTCTGAATTAAAATCCGCCTTGCTGGAGAAGAAAGACCTGTCATGTTTAGCAGCTTTGCATGAGATTAAAGCGGCGTTTAATTCTTATGCTAAGGACACGGCCCATAAGGCACTCCAATGTGATGACCAAGTCCTGTGGGAAAAGCTAATTATCAAGTCACCTTTAGTAAAACCCGGATCCTCCAAATCGGTCAGACCCAAGGTCAAAGCTAATGCCGTCAGCAAGGAGGTTATCAGTAGAAGTAGTGAGAGCGACATCCCTGAGGTCCCCTCCTCTGACCGTGCCACACGGCGGAAGTCGAGGTCCAGGTCGAAGTCTCCCCGGAAACACTCTCACCACTCCACCTCGGACTCTTCCCAGTCGCACAAGCGCCGGAGAGAAGAGTATGACACATCGAGCAGCCGGCGAGAGACTCCTCAGCCGCCCCCTCCCACACCTCCCTCTGACACCCATACACGTGATTCAGGGGAGTCGGAAATATTAGCATCTACACCTAGTCAGGAACATTCTGTGCATGTACCTCCTAATGTGACTTTTGCCATACCAAAATTAACTGTAGTTCCACGGGTTGTGAGGTCGACCGGCCCGAGTAGGGTGCTAGCCGACCAATTTAGGGGTTATCCGGCGGGGGCCCAATGCAGCTCACAGGTGACTCATGACTCCCAGCCCATAGCGGCAGGGGGGTACTTGCGCCATTCAGATCCACCTCTTAATGTCATTCCAGAACGGACTGAGGACGGCAACATCAACGTGTTGCCATCGTCAGTGCCAGATTTGTCTTGGCCCCCGGCGGATAATGAGATAGACTCACAAGAGATAGCATCACAAGAGATCTTGGAGCAGAGTGAGGAGCCGGCGGATGTAATGTTCTCCCCGGCTCCTCAGTCTCTCCCTAGTAATTATTCTGAGGCTAGTTCACATTCATCCAAAGATCCCTCTAGGAAATGGATGACTTCTGATTAGGTAAATGAATTATTACACAAAGTAATACAGCATTATCAAATCCCTGCCTCGTCGGATTCCCCGGTTACTCTCTCAGCTGCACCTCCTAGCACTTCTGTGATTAGACCTTTAGAACTCCCGACATTCACTACTTCTTGCCCAACCCCGTTGGTGGCAGCTACCCCAGGCCCTACAGTGCCGGCGGCGTTAGCAATCTCCAACCTCAGGGTTATTACTGATGTCCAACTTCCTCCTTTAGATAAAGCACCTCTGAAGAAGGGCCCCATGCCCCTCCTCTATGGTACTAATTGCTCTTGGGTACCTGTGGTACCAGAGAATCCCTTTATAGCTCAACCTTCGGTATCAGGGGACCCACCAGTTCCCGGCGAGTGGTCCATCGAGATCAATAAGAACCGTAAATTTCGGGCCAAAGACGAGACAGGGAGGGTATTAGATGTACTGATTAAGGGTGTCCCAAGTTCCCTTAACCCGGTATATTTTGTGTATTCAGCAGCGCCGGCTGTTCCTTCCGCCGCATCTGCACGACTATTTGCTGACTGGTCGAAGACTGATGGCATCAATGATGTCAAAGCCTTAAATGCTCTTACACCGGAGTTGCCTACAACTCCGGCTCTGGACCAAGCTCAGACTCCGGTACTGCAGATGCGGCAGCTGGGAGTAGGCCCTTGGGTAGATTGGGAGATAGAAGCCCAAGTATTTGCCACTACTATCACCTCCAAATCTTCATACCAAATTCCCACAGAGAATCACACTTACTTTTCCCTACCAGTATCCAAAGCAGAAGGGGTGTCCCCAGCCTTACTAACATTTCTGGCGGCCCCCAAAGTGTCATTACATGCCCTGGATGAAGCTTTCTCTCCCCTCCCCCGGCTGCTCACTTGGAGCGAGATTTTAAGTTATGCAATAAAGCCTACCGGATGTTCTCTCAGTACTTGGTGAGTCATCAAGTAGCCGCCTCTCTTGCACGCACGATCTCGGCCATCACTGACCCCCAAATTAGAAAAGCTATTTAGCTGTCGCGTAGACTTTTGCTACAAAATGCCATTCAGTCCCTAGGAGACATTAGAATTGCAATCTTGGAGGCGGTTCGAGCTCGCCAAGATCTGAGAGTCCATCTGGTGAGGAAATTGCCGGCGGACATAGGTCGCCGAGTAACTCTCTCAATGGTTCTTACTGCCACCCTGCTTAACTCTGAAACTTGGAGTTTATTTTTTAATATGGTAAGTGGGTGGAAGCAGGTTACCTCCCAAGCTAGGAAGGACCCACCTAAGAAACCCTTTCATAAATCAAAGGGCGGTAACAAACCGTTCCGACCCCAATCTAAACAGGCACCACGAGACGCCAGACCACCAGACCACCAGGGAGGTAATCAGTACAAACCCAAACACGGTAAACAACATGGGTATAAGGGTAAGGCCCCATATAAAGGTCATCAGGGCACTGCACCAGCCAAAACTAGTCAAGTGTCCGATGCCAACCTACCCCCACCTCAAAAAAACTAGCCACTCACACTCTCCACATCCCAGGGCCGAGCTCAAAGGCCCAAGATTGGGGAGTTGCCTTGAAGGACGAACCCCGGCTGCACCTGGGTTCGTTCCGTGCATTCCGCTCAGCCTGGCCTAAACATACCTGGGCCATGAAGATAGTGAGCAAAGGAATCACCTGGCGGTGGCGCCAGCGGCCTCAACTGCGTCAGCCGCAAGAATATACCCCAGTGTCTCAGGAGGAGGAGCTCATGTTACAGGAAATGATTGCCAAACAGGTCCTTATACAGGTCAATACCTTTCAGCCAGTGTTCATGTCAAGACTCTTCTTAGTGCCAAAAAGGGACAGTGTGCAGATGCGACCAGTTCTAGATCTCTCGCACCTGAACACCTTTATAGAGAATGCACCCTTCAGGATGCTGACTGTACAGCAACTCAGACTCGCACTCCCGCCGCAAGGTTGGATGTGTTCGATCGATCACAAAGATGCCTATTGGCATGTGCCTATAAACAAGAGGTTCCAAAAGTTTCTCGCTCTGAGAATCCGGCACGAGACTTATGTCTTTCAAAGGATGCCGTTCGGGTTGAACCTAGCACCGAGAGTATTTACCAAACTCGTCCGGCAAGCTCTTTTACCCCTGTTAGTTCGAGGCATACAGGTGTTTTGGTATCTGGACGATTGGCTAGTAGTGACGAACTCTGTAGAATTATGTCAAGACCATGTCAACCAAGTGTTAGCTCATGTACAAGCCCTAGGGTTCAAGGTGAACTAGGCAAAGTCGCACCTTGTCCCCTCAAGGACGATTCAGTGGATAGGTCTGGTCTGGGATACCGCCGCTCTGACTCTTACTCAGAGTGTGGACAACCGCAGCAGAGTTCGAAGGAAACTGTTCCGGTTCCTCCACAGTCTGGATATGACCAGGAAAACATGGGATTCCCTGATCGGTTCTCTCAACTGGGTACAATTAAAACCCGGGAACTGCAGGAAGACTCGTAAGAGTTCTCCCGGCGGACTGCGGGAAGACTCTTAAGAGTAAGGCTATTAAAAAATCCATTTAAAACACCCCCCAATTTTATTTTATTTTTTATTGCCCCTGGGCCATGCCAAATATCACTCCTGCACCTCCCCTCCTTCCCCACTTTCCTCACCTCCTTCAGTTATCACCTATTTTCCCTGTTATTCCCTTATTCTGTGGTATATTTTCGTGCTAACATTAGCGGGTTGCAAGCAGGGCATTGTCATCACTGTTAGCAAGCGAGTGCAAGAGAGAGAGAGAGAGAGTATCGATCGACAGTCTCTCTCCAGACGTGGGGAAAAGTGGTGGGCAGGGAGGTTGCCTCAGCCATACATTATGTAACTCCCGGCCTGTATCGCCTATTTTGACCATCCAAACGCTGTTTCCACTTGTTTTATTGTTGTAACAGGTTAATACCTTTATAATCAACCTATAATAGGTGCATATGGATAAGTATTAATGCTATTTATGGTAAAATAACGATGTTAGTGATGGGAACAGCTCAAATACGTCAGCACAGGAGTGTGGTGTCTCATACCCCCCATGCGCACTTCAGAGGTTAACTGTCAAGTTGGGCCGATTGAAAGCCAAGCGATTAATCCTGGAAGGCAACAAAGTGTTCCCTCTCTTGCCGGAGAATAAATTATGGTGAATTCCTCCATTAATCCACACCTTACTATCGGCCTTGACCAAGCACGAAGTCCTCTACTCAGTCATGTCATGGGTTTCTCCCCTACCTACGGTATGGGTAGACATGGATGCCTCGGGGACCCTGGGTTGGGGGTACCAGTCAAGCCTAGGCCACCAGGGACAGGGCATTTGGGTGGCAGACAACCAAGCCCATATCAACAAGCAAGAGCTTTTAGTTCCCCTGTTCTTTCTCCAAACTCACGGCAGGACATTGAAGAACAAATCAATGGCATTCAGAATGGACAATCAAACCGCAGTTTTTTGCATTCAGAATCAAGGCTCAGTGAGGTCACGAGAGTTGTTGAACGTTTCAGAACAAATTTTTACCCTAGCCGACTCGCTAGGGATTTCCCTGCATGCCACCTACCTCCCCGGCATGGCGAACGTCTGTGCAGATGCTCTCTCTCGCCGGCGGAGCACTCTAGTAGAATGGACAATCAAACAGGCTATCTTCAACAAGATAATTGCAAAGCCGGCCCGTCCACAAGTGGACTTATTTGCGTCAGCAGAGAACCACAGACTTCCACTCTTTCTGACCCGGCACGGCGTAACCCCGGCAGGGGGACCCGATGCATTGCTGGTGGACTGGAACAGGTGGACCTCAATCTATCTGTTTCCGCCACCAGACTCTGTGTTAATGTGCAAGGTCATTCACAAACTGAGGGATTACCGGGGCCGGGTAGCGCTGATCGCGCCGCTTTGGCCGGCCCAGATATGGTACCACCAATTGCAATAGTGGTGCAGGACCCCGGTGTCCCTCCCGGTGTCCCTCCCGGTCTCCGTCTTCCACTTGGAAACGATTGGCAGCCTTCGGACCTCGCTCAGTTTTGCCTTATGGATATTTACTATGCCAAATGGTTAAATCAATTTGGACCAAGTGTCACTCAGAAGCTAATGAATCAGTACACACCGTATACCAGGAGACAATATCAATCACATTGGAAAACATTTACAACCTGGATTGTTGAGTCAGGGCAAACGACTGCCTCGGCAGCCTTAATCTTCAAGTACTTAGACTATCTATTTGAGCAGAAGCATTTTTCGGTCATAACGTTAAAAAATTACCTGTCTGCCATTAGGACCCCCTTCCTTGTTCTCACCGGCCTTTCCATGCCGTAGGTGGAGGAGTAAGGTTTTATGAGGGCATGTTTCAAGCTCCGTTCACCTCCCCGCCAGCTCATGCCCACCTGGTCCCTTGATAAAGCCTTAGAATTGCTTCAATCGCGCAAGTATAATAATTCACCAGACTTTGACTCACTTTTAAAGAAAGCTGTTTTTCTCATGGCACTTGCCACCGGAAACCGGGTATCTGAGCTGGTGGCGATGAGCAACGAACCAAACTGTCTCAGGTTTGGGAGACTGCACGACCATGTTCAAATCGCGCTGTCTCCCTCCTTTATTGCTAAGAACGAACATTCGGACCATGTGTTTTCTGAATTTTCCGTCCCGGCCTTAAAGAGAGGCCTCATTCATCACATTTTATGTCCTGTGCAAGCACTCACAAAGTTTAGGAGGGCTGCGCAACCTCGCCAACCAGGTGCTTTATTGGTTAACCGAACAGGTATGCGTGTTACAAAACGGAAGTTAGCTTCCTTGCTTGTCGACGTTATCAGGGAAAGCAATCCCGGCGTGATAGGCAGGGCTCACGACATTAGGAAATGGGCAGTGTCCCTCAGATTTTTGCAAAATTTTTCAATTGATGATACTGCTAAAACCCAACTTTGAGCTTCCAATCATACGTTCCTTACACGCTACCTGTCTGTTGCTCTAGATAAACCAAAGCGTACCTGTGTAGCTTTACGGAAACGGGTACAGTAGGTCATGTTATATTATAAGTTGTGTTGTTTTAAAAAGGGGGGGGGGTGCAGAATAGTCCATATCCCCCCTGTACCCTTTGAGATTGTGATACATCACGAGCTGTGATAGGACGGGTTCTACAGTCCAGTATTACTTTACTTGTGTTTATATTCTAAGAAATTTATTGCATAGTTTCAACTATGTCTGTTTTACCAAAGTGTACACAAATATTACTGTACAATTAATTTAAGGACAGAACGAATACCTACTGCAGAGTTATCCAACTACAGGACACATGTGTGTCATTTTTTTTTTTCATGCATACGATCGATTGCAACGGTCTGACCATGAGTAAGCAGTTTCTTAATGCCACGCACTGCTAGCAAATCTTGTATACCTTTTTATATTTTTGTATTGCATACAATAAATTTTAAGAAAATGTTATCCGGATTCTTCTTCCCTAAGGTTAGGATATTTTACGAATGTCCCGCCTCCAGTCTTGATATTCAGGCGAAGTCGTCAATGATGGAGGGGCCCTATTAAATTATAGGTTTGATTCCCAAAGGGAAGTAGAGAAAACCTAATATTTAGTAGGGCCCCGTAATCATTGGCGACTCGGGCCCTCCCAACCATCCCACTTCCCATTCGCTAATTTCTATAGTTCATTCTTGGTATATCAGTGAAGGACGAAGATGGCCGCTAGAGGGCCTGGTGTCGGCGAAACAAAGCATGAGAAATCCACGAATATGAAAGTCATATGATAACAGATATTAAGTTATTTTTTATTTTTTATGGAGTTTTTTCTGTAGGGTACCCAATCAAAATGACGATCCCATGAGGGAATTAAGCGTGCACTTATGATGAGTACTCCACGATACTTCCGCGCGGGCTATTCAAAATGCTGGCGCAGGATGTTGAATGGAAACTATTATTATTAATAGGCGAAGTCGTCAATGATTACGGGGCCCTACTAAATATTAGGTTTTCTCTACTTCCCTTTGGGAATCAAACCTATAATACTGTATTTTCTACAAATCCTGCAAGGGCATATTTATTGTACAGCATTTTGCCGGAAGCTGCTTCGGAGGGTGTGGGAAGAAGCCCACTTCTGTTCTATCTTTGTCTTCGACATCCTGTATTTAGGGCTCTTCTGTTTCTTCTTGAATTATGTCCTGACCAATCTCATTTGGAGAGTAAGATCTGTGTGGTCAGTATTTGTATGTAACTATATGTAAACCCCACCTGCTATGCGTGAGGTTGCCAGGTATTAAGGGAACCAAAGTAAAAGAACCCCAACAAGAATGTTGCGTGTTCCGGTATGGCCACGACAACTCGTCAACATCTGGCAAAAAATACAGTTACAAGGAGTTACAAGCAATAGTTAGTATCTCAGAGACCTTGCGGTCCATTCCGAGGAGAGAGACTGATTTGTGCACTACACTCTTTACAGAGTATGCAAAATACTATCTACTCTTTTCTTGAACTGCTCTACTGAAGAACTGTTTACAACTTCGGAGGAAAGTTTGTTCCAACTAGAACAGAACTTATATGTGAATAAGAGAAAGAGAGAGAGAGAGAGAGAGAATAGTTAGTATCTCTGAGATATACTCGAAGTGGGAGGGAAGACTATTTATTGCACTACACTCATTAGAGAGTGTTTAAAACACTGTTTACTCTCTCCTTGAACTGCTCTACTGGAGAACTGTTTACATCTCAGTAAATTTGTTCCAGGTAGAACAGATCATATATGTGAAAAGGTTTCCACAAATACTAGTCGGAACCTTTTCAATTATAATTTCCAGTCATGGTTGCGTGCTGTATTCATATTGAGACTAAACATTTTGTTATAATTCACATTATCAAACCCATTAAGTATTTTATATACTTCAATGAGCTGACCTCGTAGTCTGCGTGTCTCCAACGGAACGAGATCAAGAGCTCTCAACCGGTCCTCATAGCTCAGTCTTCTAATCGATGGAATAAGCTTTGTAGACCTAGCTTGTACCCTTTTCAGTCGCTTTATATCTTGCCTTAGTGCTGGGAACCAGAATTGAGCAGCATCCTTCAGGAGAGGCCGTATCAGTGTTGTAAAGTTTTCCATATTTCAATACCTAAATTGCCTCTTAATATAGCCCAATAATTTCTGAGCTCTCTTCTCTACTTCAATGCACTGCTTGGAAACCAATCAGAACATCCAAATCCCTTCCAAGTCAGTCCCTTCCAGAGGCATTTCCAATAGCGAATAGGTTGACTTAGGGTTTACTTGGCGATATGCATCACCTTGCACTTTTCCAAGTTTAGAGGCATCTGCCATGTCTCCGACCATTCAACAATTCTATTGAGATCCATCCTGAGCTGTTCAACCCCTTTGGGGTCCTTCACATTCATTCCAAACTTTATGTCTTCTGGAAACTTGGGAGATCACACTCAACAGACCAATATCGATGTCATTGATATATATGATAAACAGAAGCGAGCCAAGGACAGATCCCTGTGGAACTCCAGAAGTGACTGGAGTTCACTCGGAACAAACACCATTGATTACCACTTGTTGTTGTCTACCTGTTAGCCAGCTTTCTATCCAATTTGTGATCACTTTTGACATTAACCCCTAACTATTGGCGCGCAACATAAGTCGAGTATAATAAATCTGGACTATCTGGCGGCGCGCGACATAGGTCGTGTGGCAATTTCAGCACGTAATGTTGCTGAGAGAGAGAGACAAGTGGTGGCAGGAGAGTAGCGAGTGTATGACTGCTCCAGACCACCACGGCGAACCTACTGACACGAATCCCACCTCCTCCCTCCCTCCCTCTCTCACTCGCTACATACTGAATTGTATGGGGAAAGTACCGAATTACATGCTTTTTGCACTCGTGTTGCGCGGTTGTTGCAAGAAAACTAGCAGTCATAAAAGGATCGTTGTGGTGTCATTGGAAAGCTCTGTTTATGCCCTTTCAGGGATAGATACTTGTTTTACGCTCTGGGTCTTATTTAGGCATGAAAATGATCACGTAAACAGCCCTATTTTGGGTAAAAACACCCCGCTGGTGGCTACATATTATATACCACCTAGGCCGCTCTTAAGGTGTTAACCTGCAATGAGGCACTTTGTCAAAAGATTTTTGACAATCAAAGTAAAGGATGTCTATGGCTCTACTTTTGTCATACTGTTACGATCGGGTCTCGTATAAATCAGTGGCTCTTATACATTGGACTAGACTGGCATAAATGCAACAACGGAAACGCTAGATCCAACCCCTGATATATAATCCCGTCGAACAAAGAACACATATACCCTCCAGAGTTATATCTGCGATAGCGGGGTATCTTAACTCTCAGTATCTACAGTATGTGCTTCTACTATAGGCTGATGTTCTCTGAAACAGCCTATTACATATAACATATGGTTGCTTAGTTATGGTACACAAGGAAAAGATAGTTAACTTAATTAAATCACAAGAGTGATCTAATGCAAACAAGAAGAAGGTTTACTTAACGTTACTTTAATCAATAATATCTGTCACTCCTTTATGAAAGAAAGTGTTGTAAAGTCCTCAAGCACCGAACAAGGAATCTTCTGAATAATGTCGGATGCTACTAAGAAGAACGTATCGGAAATGGAACCACAAAATAGCAGGAGGCAGGACAATGCACGTGTAGGCTAAATACACAAAAAGGCTGGACCTATAATGTTATTGGACACAAGAATATTATAAGCGGTGCAACAGTAATAATGCTCGCCACGAAAAAGTAGTACTCCTATTAACAAAACCGGTCTATGCTGGTTGTGTCTCTCTACAGCAACCTAGACCTCAAAATGCTTGTGTAGAAATAATGGGTATGCATAAAAGAGTATATGATCTAATCCAGCTAATATCTACCCGGGTTAATAAAGTCTAGCTGGGATGCGCAAAGGTACATAATTCTGGTGGAGCAAGGCAGCTCCTAGCCTAGTGTGGACCTTGGGTCTGTGCGGCCTGATTACGTTAATATGAAGGGGTGCTCTCTTGAGGATTCTCGATCACAAGTATCGAGTATCCTCCTGGCGACCCTCAAAAGTAAAAGCAAATAGAGTTAGAACAGTGTTGGGTGGATTAGGCAAGCAGCCCTCACGCCACTACACAGTCTAAACTCCAAGGTACACAGACAAAAGATCCACCCAGGTAACCCACAGAATCCGTAGTGTCGTACAGCTCAAAAGTAGCCTACACACAGTGAAAACACCAACAGCAAGGTACCTGATCCCTAGTCTAGCATTATTTAACCCTGTAGACATATTAGTGATTGATGGAGACAGTCCGAGCAATACAATCTCCCAAAAAGACAATGACTATCTTCAACCTTAGCCTAGTACATAAGAAATGTGAGATCCAGCATATAATACAGTCTGGCCACCAATTCAAGGTGTGGATGCAGGGAACCAGAGGGGGATTGATATTAATAAAAGGTGAGGAAGTAGTGGAAATGATAGAGGCAGTAGGAGAAATAGATTCTAAGACAAGAGTGTGGAACAGTTCATGGGAGATGCTTAGAGTATGCTGTCTGGGACGGATCTGACAAGGATATTCCCAGGGACCGCCTCGCTGGAGTCCCAGTTCGCAGGAATGGCACGAGGGCGCGCGACAGTCGCCCAGTAAGCAGCCGACTAGTAGGCAGTGTTAGGCAGGAGGCAACGAATCCTGCGAGGCCTATGTAAGGGGGCCAGCCATGCGCCACCCTCACTACCAAGTCACACTACCTGGTCTCTCTCTCTCTCTCTTTCCCGCTCGCCTTCCCATCATTCAACTACTTAACACAATACTTTCAATTGACTAAATAAAATAGAAAGGATTGTGACAGACAAAAATAAAGAACAGTTCTGAACTGTCTGCAACACAAGCTTTCTCGAGAAGGAATGTACACAATGATAGGTAGACTGTAGCTACATTCTCTGCCCTGGCGAGTCCTAGCGAGTAAGCCATGCGGTTCTGGGGGGAAGCGGCGAGCGTCACACCCCACCCAAGATTTTTAAGAGGCTCCAACTATGAGCTCTAAATCTGACACGCAGAACCCATACAAAATTCGCCACTCCTAGCCACCCAGCGACAATGAAATGTAAAGCACAGTTCTCTTCAAAATAACACATTATAAAAATGAACAACCCTTCCCAACACAATAGATTAAATTACATAGTTACGCTCATAAGAGCGAGCTTCACTAGCCCAGCCTTCTGAGAGGAGTACAACTCAGAATTTCTGCTATAACATACTTAAAAACAATTTAACTATCAAAGAAAGAGTTTTTTATAGGATTTTTATATTTTTTAATATGTTTATGGCGGCTGCACTACAGGGGCAAGCCTAGTTTTATCTTCTATACCAACACAGCAACTCCTACTTTACGACCCAATACGCTGGGCTACACACGCGAGCCAACAAGCACCAGACGTAAACATACTAATCAAACCAAAGTAGGAGGCTACCCTTGTGATGATCTACCCCGGGTCTTCCACCCTCGATAAGCAATCTGCAATCACATTCTCAGAACCGGCAATATGGCGTATGTCTAGGTTGTATTCCTGCAACATTAATGACCACCTGGTCAGCCTCATATTCCGGTTATGGAATTGATTCAGGAACTTGAAGGGGTGATGGTCGGTGTAGATCACCACAACTGGTCCATAGGCTGGAACATACACCTCAAAGTGCCTGAGCGCTAGCACAATCGCCAGCAGTTCCTTCTCAACTACTGAATAGTTCTTCTGCGCCAAGTTGAACTTTTTTGAGAAGAAACTGACTGGGTGCTCCAGCCCATCTTCGTCTGATTGCATCAGAACGGCACCAGCCCCCACACCACTGGCATCAGTTGCCAGCTGGAATGGTCGGCTAAAGTCCGGGGCCCTGAGGATTGGGTGAGTACACAACAGGTGTTTTACTAGCAAAAAAGCCCTCTCACATTCAGGCGCCCACTTAAACTTTCTATCTTTGGCCAATAGGTCCGTCAGAGGAGCCAGCACAGTAAAATAGGCCTTTATAAAGCGGCGGTAGTAACCAATCATGCCCAAAAACCTAATGATCTGCTTCTTGGTGGACGGCCTGGGGAAGTGGTTAATAGCCAATATCTTGTTCTGTGGGGGGCACACCTGGCCCAAACCCACCATGAACCCCAGATACTGCACGGTAGCCCGCACAAAATCACACTTTCCCAGGTTGACCACCAACTTTGCCTCGCTTAATTTCTTAAATAGGGATTCTACATGTTCACAGTGGCTCTTGAAATCGTCATCGTAGATAATGACGTCGTCCAGGTACACGGTACAGTTCGGAATGTCAGCCACTAACTCGTTCATCAAGCTTTGGAAGGTCGCTGGTTCGTTCTTTAGACTGTACGGCATGACATTACAACGATATGTAGCACCATCCACCACAAAACCACACACCTCTTTCGCCCGTTCAGACAAAGGCACCTGCCAGTAACCTTTTACCAGGTCCACCTTGGTCAAGAACTTGGCCCTGCCAATCTTGTCTACACAGTCATCGACCCGGGGAAGAGGATATGGGTTGGTGGGAGTCAAGCCGTTTAGCCTGCGGTAATCAACACAGAAGCGCACCTTGCCATCCGGCTTAGGTTGCAGCGTTACGGGATATGTCCACTTTACCGCCCCCTTCTCGATCAGTCCCTGTTGCAACATATACTCCAACTCCGCCCGGAGGGCCGGAAGTTTAATAGGGGGCACCCTATAGGGCACTGAATTGAAGGGTGGGTGGTCTCCGACGTCAACGTCGTGCACCTCATGAGTAGTGAGGCCTGGGTGTTCCGCAAATACAGTAGGGTATAAACAGAATAGGCGCTCGACAGCCACACGCTGTTGCTCAGGTAGGTGTTGCAAAGCCTCATGAGCCGCCTGTCTCGTGTTTCCCGCCCACTGATCTGCAGAAACATGATAATCCCAGTTGTCATCCACCTGCGCATGACTGTCCCGTTCTCCTTCTCCACCTTGACTGCTGAAAGTCATCACGGGGACAGTGAGAGGCTCAGGTGGGCGCCTCACAAACTCCTTCATCAGGTTGACATGACATAACTGATTCCTCTTACGCCTGTCTGGAGTGGCCACCAGGTAATCTAAGTCCGAGAGCTTCTCTGCTACCCTATAAGGACCAGCGTACTTTGCGGATAAGGGGTGACCTACAAGAGGGAGTAGTATCAACACCTCCTGACCCACGTGAAACTCCCTGAGTTTCACCTTGTGGTCGTACCTGTCCTTCATGAGGGCCTGAGAGCCTACCAGATTACGGCCAGCCAACTCCAGACTACGCAACATTCGTTCTCTACTCTCAAGTTCGACAGCACAGTCACTACACTTTAGAACCTCCGGGTCTTCTAGCTGCAATTTGCGAATATCTGAGGGAGCTAGCCTGTCTAAGTGTTTGCGAAAAACTCATGCCCTCCCCCAACATCGAACTTTGCATCCCGTTGCTCTCTCCGTGTATACCGTTGCTGCCTCTGAGTCTCTTTAAGCCCTGCCTCTACACTCTCAGTGACAGGTGGTGGTGCTTCTCCAGACTCTAATAACGGTGCTAATACTGAGTCCCCGAGAAGCGCTGCTGGTACTAGACTCTCCACCGTATCAGCTTTCAGCACCTTCTCGTGACCGTTCCTCCGCTTATTTGAAGACTGTTGGTTAGGCTGTGACTCCCTGGATGCGAGAGATCTGGTTACAATACACGCCATTGGTTGCACCTGACATTTCTCAACCCACTCCTGTTCCTCCCTACTCACGTCGGCCGGCTCCTCGGCAACGACTAAGGGTGAAACCTTAGAAGCAGGCACCGCAAAGTCATTGCCGAGAAGGAGGTCGACGCCCCCAACAGGCAATTTATCCACGATTCCCACATCCAGTTCGCGAGTCACACCGTCAACTTCAAGCTCCATTCTAACAAGCGGGTATGACCTAGTTGCATTAACTCCCTGCACCACAACTACCCGGGCCGCGTTTATGGGTCTACCAGTGAAATTCTTCAAGAGTATCTGAGAGGCACCTGTGTCACGCAAGAGCTGTACCCCATGCTTCTTGCCCCCCCACTTCACGCAGCCATGCCCTCTATGGTCGCAAAAGGCATCGCGGACAGGGTTCGAGCCTTCCGGATCCTTCTTCACTGGCGGTGCTCCATCCTCTGATCTTATGCCTCCAGCAAACACAGAAGACTTCTGGAACACCCCAATGCTGCGAGCCAATGACACAGCCGCCGTGGGAGGTCTGCTCGGACAAGCTTTTGCCATGTGCCCCTCTTTGTGACAGTGATAACACTCAAATTTCCCCTTGGACTTATACTGAGGTGTAAAAGTCCCCTGACGCTTCTTAACACCTTACGAGCGGCCTATGCGGTTTATTTATGTGTACCGCACAGCGGGGTGTTTTTAGCCAAAATAGGGCTGTTTACGTGATCATTTTCATGCCTAAATAAGACCCAGAACGTAAAACAAGTACCTATCCCTGAAAGGGCATAAACAGAGCTTTCGAATGACACCATAACGATCCTTGTATGATGGATAGTTTTCTTGCAATAACCGTGCAACGCGAGTGCAAAAAGCAGGTAATTCGGTACTTTCAGTACATAATTGAGTATGTAGCGAGTGAGAGAGGGAGGAGGGAGCTGAGATTTGTGTCAGTAGGTTCGCCGCGGTGGTCTGGAGCAGTCATACGCTCGCTAGTCTCCTGCCACCACTTGTCTCTCTCTCTCAGCCACATTACGTGCTGAAATTGCCACTCGAGTTATGTCGAGCGCCGCCACATAGTCCAGCTTTATTTAACTCGACTTATGTTGCTCGCCGCTAAATAAGGGTTAAAACGGGCGGTGCTAGGTTTGTGATCAGTCTTGGTGTCATTGCTTTTAAATTTATGTGTGTCCATATTCCGGGGAGGGGGAGGGTAACCCTCCTTAACGCCTACATCGTTTCTCTGTGCAGAGCCGCACCCCCAAATTAGTGACAACCGACGATCAGCCATCTCTGCTGCTTCTACGAGAGTTCTTGGGTTCTTCTCTTTAAGGTTTAAAGTCAAGTCGCCGCCCGTACACTTATAAAACTGCTCTAGAAGCATCAACTGTTTCATCTCATCAAACGTAGTTGTCTTCTCTGATCTGAGCCAGTTTCCCATAGCGTCGGACAGGTCCCGGGCGTGCTCCAAGAAGGTACTGTCTCGCCCCTTAGTCACACCCCGGAACTTTAACCTATATGTCTCGGGTTGTAGCTCATATGCCCGCAGGACAGCCTCCTTGAGCTCCTCATAAACAACGCAGGACTCCAAAGGCAGTGCATCGTAAGCCTTGAGCCCCTTACCTACGAGTCTAGATGACACAAGGGCCGCCCACTTAACTTCAGGCCACTGATGCTCCCGGCACTTCTTCTCAAATCTATTGAAAAACTCTGTGACACCAAACTCGTCAAATATAGGGACCAGTTTGAGAAGGTGCGACAGAGACTGATCATGCGCACGGTTTCCAGTACCGAGTCGCTGTCCCGTCGTCTCAACACGAGACTTCTCTAAATCCATGTCGGCACAGTATCTTCTAGATTCTAGTTCAGTCCTAAGCTCAGCTTCCCTCGTCTGTTGCTGCATCCTAGCCAGCTCTTTTCTCTCTTCTATCTTAGCTAGCTCTTTTCTCTCTTCCATCTTAGCTAGCTCTATCTGCTGTTGACTCTGATGTTTTGCCATCTCGAGCTGAAAGAGCATCTCCGGGGTCAAACCTTGAGGAGGAGGAGGAGATGCAATGATGTTAGAAATACCCGGTGATCCCCCCAGGGGCAAACCACCCTGCCAGTCACTACCCACCTGCGGAAGCGTGCTCAGGGTCGGTACTCCAATAGAAGGATTGGGAGTCGAGTGAAGGGGAAGCTCGGCCAAAGGGCTCTGAGCACTCACCCTACCTCGTACGCCAGTCACCCCACCCAGCACACACGTCATCAGGTCATCCTTGGTCATACCACTAGTACATACATGACCGATAGCTGCGGCTAAGCACTGGAGGCCGTACCGATTCATACCCACCAACCGGTCGGAAGTAACAGGCCATTGTAAAAAATTCCTTGCATCCTCCTCACTGTTCACCAACTTAACAACCTGCCCATGCTGCTGCTCCTCAGCTTCTACATCACGTACTGTGTCTTCATCCTGCACTGATCCGCTATAAGACATGATGCTCACTGAAGATTTTTTCACTTTGATACACAAAAAAGAAGTACCCCAAACTCTTATACCACAATATTCACAATAAAAAATTCTCGGAGACAGCTTAAGTGCTATATTACTTTGCTAAAAAAATAATTCTTGCATGTCCTCAAAAAATATTCTACAAAATCAACAAATGTTCACTGCCTAAACTGTGAGAAAAATCTGCACAATAACCTGCAATTATATGTCAGTTCACCAAATCCTGAGCTAGGTCGCCATTTGTTACGATCGGGTCTCGTATAAATCAGTGGCTCTTATACATTGGACTAGACTGGCATAAATGCAACAACGGAAACGCTAGATCCAACCCCTGATATATAATCCCGTCGAACAAAGAACACATATACCCTCCAGAGTTTTATCTGCGATAGCGGGGTATCTTAACTCTCAGTATCTATGTGCTTCTACTATAGGCTGATGTTCTCTGAAACAGCCTATTACCTATAACATATGGTTGCTTAGTTATGGTACACAAGGAAAAGATAGTTAACTTAATTAAATCACAAGAGTGATCTAATGCAAACAAGAAGAAGGTTTACTTAACGTTACTTTAATCAATAATATCTGTCACTCCTTTATGAAAGAAAGTGTTGTAAAGTCCTCAAGCACCGAACAAGGAATCTTCTGAATAATGTCGGATGCTACTAAGAAGAACGTATCGGAAATGGAACCACAAAATAGCAGGAGGCAGGACAATGCACGTGTAGGCTAAATACACAAAAAGGCTGGACCTATAATGTTATTGGACACAAGAATATTATAAGCGGTGCAACAGTAATAATGCTCGCCACGAAAAAGTAGTACTCCTATTAACAAAACCGGTCTATGCTGGTTGTGTCTCTCTACAGCAACCTAGACCTCAAAATGCTTGTGTAGAAATAATGGGTATGCATAAAAGAGTATATGATCTAATCCAGCTAATGTCTACCCGGGTTAATAAAGTCTAGCTGGGATGCGCAAAGGTACAGAATTCTGGTGGAGAAAGGCAGCTCCTAGCCTAGTGTGGATCTTGGGTCTGTGCGGCCTGATTACGTTAATATGAAGGGGTGCTCTCTTGAGGATTCTCGATCACAAGTATCGAGTATCCTCCTGGCGACCCTCAAAAGTAAAAGCAAAGAGAGTTAGAACAGTGTTGGGTGGATTAGGCAAGCAGCCCTCACGCACTACACAGTCTAAACTCCAAGGTACACAGACAAAAGATCCACCCAGGTAACCCACAGAATCCGTAGTGTCGTGCAGCTCAAAAGTAGCCTACACACAGTGAAAACACCAACAGCAAGGTACCTGATCCCTAGTCTAGCATTATTTAACCCTGTAGACATATTAGTGATTGATGGAGACAGTCCGAGCAATACAATCTCCCAAAAAGACAATGACTATCTTCAACCTTAGCCTAGTACATAAGAAATGTGAGATCCAGCATATAATGCAGTCTGGCCACCAATTCAAGGTGTGGATGCAGGGAACCAGAGGGGGATTGATATTAATAAAAGGTGAGGAAGTAGTGGAAATTATATAGGCAGTAGGAGAAAAAGATTCTAAGACAAGAGTGTGGAACAGTTCATGGGAGATGCTTAGAGTATGCTGTCTGGGACGGATCTGACAAGGATATTCCCAGGGACTGCCTCGCTGGAGTCCCAGTTCGCAGGAATGGCACGAGGGCGCGCGACAGTCGCCCAGTAAGCAGCCGCCTAGTAGGCAGTGTTAGGCAGGAGGCAACGAATCCCGCGAGGCCTATGTAAGGGGGCCAGCCATGCGCCACCCTCACTACCAAGTCACACCACCTGGTCTCTCTCTCTCTCTCTCTCTCGCTCGCCTTCCCATCATTCAACTACTTAACACAATACTTTCAATTGACTAAATAAAATAGAAAAGATTGTGACAGACAAAAATAAAGAACAGTTCTGAACTGTCTGCAACACAAGCTTTCTCGAGAAGGAATGTACACAATGATAGGTAGACTGTAGCTACATTATCTGCCCTGGCGAGTCCTAGCGAGTAAGCCATGCGGTTCTGGGGGGAAGCGGCGAGCGTCACAATACTTAGTCAGCATTTCATGGAAAAATTACAGCAAATTGATAATACCTGATCGGTGTCACCTGAATCCATATTGGGAATCTGTAATTAAATTGTGAATTTCTAGGTAGTCGACTATCTTGTCTACTAGTATCCATTCTAAGAGTTTTACTATGATAAAAATCAAGGTAATTGGCTAATAATTCATGGGACACTCATGATCCCCTTTCTTAAAGATTGGGGTTACATTGGCCAGTGTCCAGTAGTCAGGGACCTCTCCATTTACTAGTAATTTATTGAAGATTTCTGCCAAGAAAGGTGCGATTTCATCACACACTTCTCGTACAACTCGGGGAAGAAAGCTATCTGAGCCAGATGAATTGGACCTATTAAACTTTTCTATTAATTTTACTACCTCCTCGGGGTAAATCCATTCTGCTTCACCCTCATGCACTTCACCCTCGTGCACTAATCGTGGACTTGGCATCTCACTGGTATTTTCCCTTGTAAATACTAAGGCAAAATGATTGTTTAGGGATTTAGCTATATCAGTGTCAGAGGTTTGTAGTTGGCCTGCTAGATCCTTGAGGGGTCCAATGTTATTATTGAATGGCTTCCTGCTGTTCACATAGCTGAAGAACTCTTTAGGACTCTCTTTGCAGACGGCTGCAATCCTGAGTTCTTCATTCCGCTTTGCTTCCTTTAAGCCACCTTTTCACTGACGTATTAATCTAGGAGACCGTTTGCCGACAACCGAAATCGCTTAATTCATCTGCAATTGGGGAGAATTATCGCCGACCCTATTCCAATTAAGACAGTAACACGATATTTACGATGTTAATACGACTAATGGAAATTACACATGTTAGCGGCGTGCTGTGGTGGGAGTAATGGCGGCGTAACGCGGTTTGACATCGGTTTGGATGCGTCGCCAACCTAACGATGTCACAACGCGGTCTGGTCGACAGGCCGCCGTCGAAAATATACTATGCTGACCTATGATATCTTAACGCCACCATAATAACGATCTCGTTAAAACCTCTAAACCACCTGCACCACAGTTATATAAAGAGGTGCCCAGTGATGATCATTGTCAGTCATCTCTCTCACATCACAGCAGCTAGCAGACATCCAGGGCACCTAAGGCTTCATGGCGGGCCTCAACGAACAGGAGCTGTTATCCTAGCAAACGGCATTGTAGGAAAAAAAGTTGCTTGCATATCTATGAATCGTCCTGGCACTGAAGGAACACAAAGAAAAGCGGCCCAAGAAACGGGCACGAAAGTGGTGAGTTGAACCACTACTGACAACCCGAGACAGCTTGGGGAACAACAACAACAACAACAACAACAACCCGAGACGACGAAGGACATTACAAGACTGTGGTGAAGGCCCTCACAATTCAAGATGTAGCCGCATTTAGGAATGACATAATTTACATGCGCATGGAGACAGAGGTGTTCAACGAAATTACTTTTCCGTGTGGCACCTAAAATCATAAAGAAACACACCAATTGCCATGAGGCCATCTCACCTGGCATCCGTCTGGCTCTAACCTTACGATTCCTCGAGACAGGTGACACATATATATAATTAAATATAATTACCGTGTGGCACCCTGCACTATGTGCTGTCTTGTGCCAGAGACATGTGTGGCTAAAATTGAGGCGAACGGAGATATAGTTTTGTGATGTTTCAAGGACCCCCCAGGAGTCGCGAGAGATGGCTGACCCGATAGCGCTATCGTGTAGTGAGTGCTATGTGTATGCTATGTGTATTTTGTACTATTGTTGATATCTTGTAAAATTGCAAATGTTCTTTAAAGTAATTATCATCATAAATTGTAGTTTCTTTATTCATACAGAATTTAGTAAAATTTACCAGAACGTCCTGAACTTCCTATATTGACTAATTCCTTGTACGTAACGATAGTGCGTTGTTATATATATGCGATTAGTTTGCTTGGAAAACAGATTATATTGCTCATGTAGTGATGTACATCTTTTATTTCATCATTTCATAATATTATGAATAAAGCGTTATTTCCACACAGCGATTTTGATAAGTTCTTTTGCGTTTATATTGTATAGCCCCAGTTTTGGTTTGTTTATTTTGCAAGTTTTGAATTATATTTGAGTGCCCTGGATGGAAGCATGTGGCCTTGAGGTGTCCACGCACCGATGGATCACAGTACTTCAATTACAAAGGGTACCACTCCATCATTCTACTTGTTATGGTGGACGCTTCCTACAAGTTCTATTAAAATAATAGTGTATTTGTATATATATTTAAACATGTGGCGCTATTTTAAATGCAACAATTATGTGCACAATCTAATTTTATATTTGTTATTCTACCCCTTCTCTACAGATAATTCACTATCCTACATATATTTTGAAAGAATATAAATTTCACTGGTCTTGTTTCTTTCGGCCTTTCTGTATGCAACCTTTCTCTTTCCAATTGCTGAAGCTATTTCACTTATGCAATTTGGTTGGGTTGAGCCTGGCTTAGTAAGCTTAGTAGGAAGTAGTAAGTTTAAAGAGAGAGAGAGAGAGAGAGAGAGAGAGAGAGAGAGAGAGAGAGAAGGGGAGGGGGGGGGGATGTGTGTGTGTGTGTGTGGTTATCATTTTTCCCGGTTTAGGGTTCCGAGACGAGTGAAATAATTGATTATTGTACGTTTGCAAAGTACAAGTTACTCTCTCTCTCTCTCTCCTTTTGCTTTGTTATCATTAACTTCCACTTTGCAGCGAATGCTATGTTAGCATTATTAAGTCCGGACTACTTAGTAGGGACCCCAAAGTCTGTGCTGTCTGTGTATATATGTAACTCTATATAACTCTCTCATTATAATATATCTCGGCTATATTTTTATAAATTATATTACAATATTGGTAAAGTAAATGCATGAGTACATACATACATATACATACCTAGATGCATACATACATTTGTTATTCATTTAACCATTTAACTTTAATATAGTATCATCTATAAACCTATAGATAATGTTTGCGTGGTGTTGAAAATTACCATTTGGATAAAATGGATATATAGCTTTGACGTGCTACAGAGAGATATTACGAATAATAATTTTACATACACCGTATTTGAAATGTTCGTTAAGTCAAGGAAGTCATCATGTTAATCAATATATAACTCATAGTTAATAACATCTTTCAAATAATGTGTAAATGTGTATTAACCCCTTCTGCACCGGCGACGTATTTTAAATTATATTCTAGCTATGTTATTCTAGCTATATGTATACAGTATACACACACACACATATATATATATATATATATATATATATATATATATATACCGGTATATATATAGTATATAATTATACTAGTTTGAGATTTTCTCAACTGTACCTCCAGTCCTATCCATTCATATACTGACGACTCTACCTTACACTATACTGACGACTCTACCTTACACTATTCATATACTGACGACTCTACCTTACACTATACTGACGACTCTACCTTACACTATTCATATACTGATGACTCTACCCTACACTATTCATATACTGATGACTCTACCCTACACTATTCATATACTGATGACTCTACCCTACACTATACTGACGACTCTACCTTACACTATTCATATACTGACGACTCTACCTTACACTATTCAACTAGTTTTCCAGAACGCTCCAGCAAGCAATCCCTCAAAAATTAATGTGATGAAGCCATAGAATATTATCTTCTGATCTAACTTCTATTTCCATTTGGGGCAGATAAAACATAGTTGCCTTCAATGCTTCCCAAACCCAATTTTTCCATCTATCTACCCGTCGAGAACTCCCAGAGGACTATCCCTTATAGTTCAACAATACAAAAATCAACCCTTCATCTTCTATCAATATGGTCAATGTGCCTTTTTCTTCTGATTTCTCTCGGAAAGACCATATTACCACTCGTGCTAAAACGGCTTCCAAGAAGCTTGGTGTGCTCAACCGCCTCAAGGGGTTCTTTACCCCTAAACAGCTTCTCAATTTGTACAGGGGCACAGTGCGTCCTTGTATTGAGTAGTGTTCGCATATGTGGGGAGGATCCTCACACACAGCACTTCTATAAAAAGTAGAAACGAAAGCCTTTCATATCATTAACTACCGTCCAATAACCGATTCTCTGCAATCGCTCTCTCTCTTCTCTTCGCTGCAATGTTGCATCTCTCTCACTATTCTACTGCTACTACAATAATCAGTGTTCCTCGGAGCTATCTCAGTGTATACCACCTCATCTACGTAGGGTACTTAGTACCATCTTGCAACACAATCCCATCCGTACTCTGTACAACTCTCCAACTTACGAGTGAAGTGATACTCCCAATCTTTCTTCTATTCAACATCTGAGCTCTGGAACTCTCTCCCCGAATTAATTTTCCTCTCACACTACGAATTGCTTCAAACTCTGTGTGCCCAGATATATTGGTTCGAACGTTCCTTGATTTTGGCCCTGTCACTCTTTCAACTTTGGGGGAGGCACTCGTCACAGGCAGCTCTGCCTTTTGTCTCCTGCATCCACGTAGAAAATAAAACATATATGCATACATATTTATTTATTTAACCATTTGACTTTAAAATAATATCTATAAACATATAGATAATGTTTGCATGCCGTTGAAAAGTACCATTTGGATAAAATGGATATATATATAGCTTTGACTTGCTACAGAAAGATATTACGGATAATATGTTTGCACAGCTTACACGGTAATTGAAATTTTCATAGAGTCGAGGAAATCCTCAGTTTATTTAATATATAGCTCCTAGCTCCTATAGCTCTTTCAAATGTTTATATGTATTTTAAACAATTAGCCTATACCCACATGACTTTAAATGTTTTATTGTAATAACACAACAGTTTCTGCTCACTTTGGAGTCCACTTAATGTGGACAAGACTGCAGGGAGAGCCAACCCGATTGTGGCGTTACCATAAAAAACAACTTTCCATCAAATGGGTATATTTTCTCCTGTAAAATATTAACAGCATTGTGAATTTCCTCACATACTGTATATATTTCTATACCGGTATATAAAGTATATATATATATATATATATATATATATATATATATATATATATATATATATATATATATATATATATATATATATATATATATTGTTATTATATCGCTAATATAATAATCAGTGTTCCTCAGAGCACTTCCAGTGTGTACCACCTCCTCTACATAGGGTACGTGGTACCCGTCTTGCAACCCAATCCCACCCCTACTCTGTGCAATTCTCCAACTCAAGAGTGAAACGATACTTCCAATACTTCTTCTATTCAACATCTGAGCTCTGGAACTCTCTCCTTGAATCCATCTTTCCCTCATCCTATGACTTAAATTGCTTCAAACTCTGTGTGTCCAGGCATATTGGCTCGAATATTCTTTGATTTTGGCCCTGTCACTCTTTCACCGCTGGGGGAGGCACTCGTCTTAGGTAGTTTTGCCATATGTCTCCCTCAGCCACATAGAAAAACTATATATATATATATACAGTATGTATATAAAACAAATGTATTGATATACCCCTAACATTATTTTGTATTTACCGGCTGCATTTCCTAAGCGGAGAAAAATAAACTGTAGCCAACCAGAATAATAAGAAAAATGTATAGCCTTATTGAAAATGTTAACCCTTTCAATCAGATTACGCCAATAGTTTTAGTCTAGCTACCTGAAGACGATTTGATTTAGCTTAGGAAGGACCTGTCAGAATTAGCGGTAATATTAGGACTATCCAAGCTTTCTTCATGACCATTGCAATAACGTCTGGCAGTAGCCATTAATACAATACCAAAATTATCGATTATTCATCAGACGACGAGTTCATGAATATAATTATAAGCAAAGATTTGGCGATAGGATTTACGGGGGGATGTTTTTTTTCTGGCCCCCCTTCTCCCTCATTATTTTAGAGATTTATTTACGTTCGCCCCATTAGTTTGTGGATTTTAGGACTTATCATCCCAAATTTTTGTCAATATATAGGACCTTTCGTGCCATTTATGAGACGATTTTTTACTGACGAGCGACAATGAGCCTGTAATTTTAGAAGGCCAGGACATTTTTCTACCGAAAAGTTTGCAAATGTATTTCGAAGCGGGGCCTGGGGATGCATTTTTGAGTTTGATGGAGGTCTAGTGAGGAAAATAAACAAATAAATTAGTAGACCCCAGACTAAACCTCTTCCCCTTATAGTCTATTCGCTGTAAGTAGACAAGAAATCATAACCTCTATCCTCAGTAACTCAAAAAGGGCTAGAGCAAATTGGCTGTAAATGTTCACATCTATTCCTTGACTGACTCTTCCCAAATGGTAGAAATATTAGCTCGAATACTCTAGTCGTTATTGAGTTACAGAGGCTAAAATTAATGATTTCTCGCCTACTTACAGCGAATAGACTATAGTATGCGGTCCACGTGAGAGCTCCCATGTTTTGTTTACATTTTTGTGGTGATCGAGCGGTGTGAGGCGGACAAAAAGTGTTGTGTTGGGTGTGAGGGAGAGGGTGTGTGTGTGTGGCCCCGACAGTCACCGGTGCTACACTAACCAACACACACCGATACTTCCACTTATAACCACTCCAATACACAGGTTAGTTGAGGATAATTATTACCCCATTAACCCCTTCACCACCATAGGGAAAGGGTGTGTGTGTGTGGGCCCGACAGTCACCGGTGCTACACTAACCAACCCACACCGATACTTCCACTTATAACCACTGATATACACAGGTCAGTGGAGGATAGCTTACTGCTATTAACCCCTTAAGGAGGGATGGTTCACGTTTTGGTCGATGTTTTCATGATTTGTTTTGTTCTAGTTTCCTCCCTAGACCTCCATCGAGCTTAAAAAACACTCCCTATAGACCCCCCTTCAAGATATTTTGTTTTATTTTTCGATAAAAAAAAATCCCGGCCGAAGGCCGGTACGAAAGGTCTTGATATCGATATAGAAATAGGACGACAGGTTTTAAAATCGACAAACTAATGGGCCGAATGTCATACATTATGAAAGCTAATAGGGCTAAACATGAGAGTGAAGGGGGACCAGAAAACGGCCCATCTCCCCTGAACCCCTTCACCACCATTACGTAATTCTTGTTCATATTCTGGTTGACATTAGACGATATTTGTCTTTAGTTTATAATCTACCTCTACGACTCAAATGGGTAAATACGATCTCCAAAATCCCTCTTAACCCCTTCTGTACCGGCGACGTCTTTTTTTATTGTGGTCCAGCTACATTTAGACGACTTTATGATGCCTAGGCGATATATGTGGTGGGTAAAAGGGTGAATTGAGATAGCCTGCAAGCTTTAACTGGGTAGACATCCTTCCTAAGCTGAAAACAATCGCCTAATAGTTGCCAGAATAAAGTTAAAAGGATGTCACGGGTGCTGAAGGGGCGAATGGCATAGGTCCTTCTTAAACTGCATAAAATCATCTAATTTAGTCAGACTCAAAGATAAAAAGACGCCATAGTGCTGAAGGGATAAAAAGACGCCATAGTGCTGAAGGGGTAAAAGACGCCATAGTGCTGAAGGGATAAAAAGACGCCATAGTGCTGAAGGGGTAAAAAGACGCCATAGTGCTGAAGGGGTAAAAAGACGCCATAGTGCTGAAGGGGTAAAAAGACGCCATAGTGCTGAAGGGGTAAAAAGACGCCATAGTGCTGAAGGGGTAAAAAGACGCCATAGTACTGAAGGGATAAAAAGACGCCATAGTGCTGAAGGGGTAAAAAGACGCCATAGTGCTGAAGGGATAAAAAGATGACATAGTGCTGAAGGGGTAAAAAGACGCCATAGTGCTGAAGGGGTAAAAAGACGCCATAGTGCTGAAGGGGTAAAAAGACGCCATAGTGCTGAAGGGATAAAAAGACGCCATAGTGCTGAAGGGGTAAAAAGACGCCATAGTGCTGAAGGGATAAAAAGACGCCATAGTGCTGAAGGGGTAAAAAGACGCCATAGTGCTGAAGGGGTAAACAGACGCCATAGTGCTGAAGGGGTAAAAAGACGCCATAGTGCTGAAGGGGTAAAAAGACGCCATAGTGCTGAAGGGGTAAAAAAGACGCCATAGTGCTGAAGGGGTAAAAAGACGCCATAGTGCTGAAGGGGTAAAAAACGTAGGCTTCATTGACTTGTGTTTTAGTTAACCCGTCAAGCGCGATAGGCCTCACGGAAGGCTTCCTATAGGGAACGCGATAGGCCTCACGGAAGCAGGACCATAAAAAAAGCCTTCCATAAAAAAAAAAGGGCCTATCAAAACAAAGGAATTTGTCTCTAGGTGAGATAATTCCCCTCCAGTACTCATCCATGTAAATCTCACCCACCCCCTCCCCTCCTTCCCCACCTTATTCCCCCCTCCCTCCCCTCCTCAATTATCACCTATTTTTCCTCTTATTATCATCATTTATCGGTTATTTTTCTCTCCCGCGATAATGTAGCACAAGTGGGTTGCATAAAAGATCGTTATGCAACACCCAGACACCGGCACACACCGCCCCGCTCGTCTCAGTTGACTCCCAGACAGCGAGAGGGGAGGGCTGCCTGTGTCTCTCTCTCGCCTGAGATTATGACCGGGTGGCCAATATCTTCGTTTTTCACCACCCAAATGCTTTTCCCACTTATTTTAGCACTCTTGAAGGTTCATATATACATCATATATGTAAAATAAAAGCATACCGAAAACAAATAATGGTTTATATTGTAAATATAACGAATTCTGTCAGAATCCAGGGCTAGAAATGCACAAATAACTACCCTAGCACCTAGGTCTATATCGCGCTTGTCAGGTTAAGGGAGCTCAGACGGTATTGTGCAGCATAATTTACTGGTTCGACTCAATGGTTTAAAGAAGGGGTTCAGTTTGCTCTCTGAACCTCTATCAAACTTTAAAAAAACACCCCCAAGATCCCCCTTCGATACAAATTTGTAAATTTTTCGGTAGAAAAATGTCCCGGCCGAAGACCGATTCCTCTTCAAATACAGGCTCGCTATCGCTCGCCAGGAAAAAAATCGTCACCTAAATGGCATGAAAGGTCTTAATATTGGCAAAGAAATGGGGCAAATGGTCTGAAAATCGCCAAACTAATGAGGCGAATGTCTTGAAATCCCATAACTAATAGGGCTAAACATTAGGGAGAAGGGGGTCCAGAAAAACGGTCTGTCTCCCCTTAATGTTAGATTATTGTACTCGGCTTAGACACGACACCTATTATTGAATCGGTTGCCTCCAACAGATACACCCCTAAACTGAATAAAATCGCTTAATATTAGACAAAATTACTTTCAATGCCACCCTATTATTGAAGGGGTTTAACCCAGGAGCTGCTGGAAGACTCTTAAGAGATTTTACTGGGCGGCTGCGGGAAGACTCTTAGACCCGAATTCTAGAACAAGGCTTGAGACCGACTTGAGTCTTGAGTCTGTCTCAAGTCGGACTTGAGACAAGCTTTAAAAAAACTGATATGCTAAAACGAGTTATGAGATTATCTAAGACCGAGCCGATGCCTCTGAGCCTAAGCCACCTCCGAGTAGGCTTGAGACAGACTTGAAAGTGGGCGTGGCACGATGGAGTTTGACAAAGATCGACTTGATGGACGATTTTGTCAATTATAAAACTTAAACCTGCTTGTAAAAGGCCGACAAAGTGGACAGGCAGAGTCCCATAATTGTTGAAATGATGTGCAGATGAGAGAAAACGGTTTAATCAAGAACGAGGCTCCAGTACGAATACACAACTTCAAGTTTCTACAAATACAATATCTTTAGGCAAGATTGGGAAGAATATTTTCTCTTAAGTGATTAAATATATCATATTTTGGTTATTGTAATCAACTTACAATTATAATTTACAACAGTAAACTATTTGTTATAACTAGCTTCGTTACTGCAATGGTTAGTCTAATACTTCCTTCAATATTATAAATTATGTATTATGTATGCTTTGTAATCTTATCTTAATCAAATAACGTATATAAGCATATAGCTATAGGTTCGGTTAATGCGACGTGCTAAATAGTACTCTTTAAATAACTTAGTAGCCTACATAATCAGGAGGCCTATACGGTGTTTGGCGTGAAATAGTAAGCTATGTCGTGGAAATACATTCCTTATACAGTAGCCTATATATATCTAATATATATATATATATATATATATATATATATATATATATATATATATAATTATATACCGGTATATATATATATATATATATATATATATATATATATATATATATATATATATATATATTAAACTAGATAAGTTTTAATATTTCTAATGACAATGTGATAGGTGATATCCGAACCTTAAACCAATGAAATACCATATGAAACACATATAATCGTACACATATAGTAAACACAAGCAAGGAAAGAAATGCTGTTACTGCCTATTTTGAAAATGCAATACGTAAAAGCGCGCCCTGTAATTGGCTAAACCGCTTGAGAAGAGTCCAGTCAGTCTTCCCTCTCGCTTACTTCTCACGTTTATCATTTGTATATCTCGCTTGTGTTTACTTCATGATATAAACGTTATTATTGTGTTTCCTGTAATATTTAATAGCTCCTTAGATTCGGATAGCTCTGTAATTTATTAAGTAATCATTAAAATTACCTAAACATTTCTAGTTTAACCCTTAATTAGCGGCTCACCACATAAGTCGAGTTAAATAAAGCTGGACTATGTGGCGGCGCTCGACATAGGTCGAGTGGCAATTTCAGCACGTAATGTTGCTGAGAGAGAGAGACAAGTGGTGGCAGGAGACTAGCGAGCGTATGACTGCTCCAGACCACCGCGGCGAACCTACTGACATGAATCTCAGCTCCCTCCTCCCTCTCTCACTCGCTACATACTGAATTATATGGGGAAAGTACCGAATTACATGCTTTTTGCACTCGCGTTGCACGGTTATTGCAAGAAAACTAGCCATCATAAAAGGATCGTTATGGTGTCATTCGAAAGCTCTGTTTATGCCCTTTCAGGGATAGGTACTTGTTTTACGTTCTGGGTCTTATTTAGGCATGAAAATGATCACGTAAACAGCCCTATTTTGGCTAAAAACACCCCGCTGTGCAGTACATATAAATAAACCGCATAGGCCGCTCGTAAGGTGTTAATGAATAAATAAGGAACAATACAGATAATTAATAAATTATGAGGGTACTGATAAGATAGCCAATCAGGAGCGGGCTGCTGCTTCCACTGACTTTCACTTTTACCAACAGACTTGGATTCATGTCGCTTGTTTTAGGTAAGAGCGAGCAATATAGTCACACTTACCTAGGTTTGTATATATGCTCAGCTTTATCATAGGGATTGTGATGTATTAACCCCTTCAAACTCATATGACGCAGAGGTTGCCAGATTAGCAATAAGAAATAGAGGTCTCTCACTCTTATAATTACCTCTCCAAAAGTAGTTTTCTGCCCACAGCTAACTCAAAGACAGCTGCAAGTTGAAGTAACTAAACTAAAGGTTTGTAAATACCCCTGATGGTAATAAAGGCTTTAAAGTATCCCTAATAGGCTCAAAATTGCGTCATATGTCAGAGAGGGTTAATAGCATGACGGGAAGCTAAAACGGCCGAATTAAGACCAATTAATTTCGAAGTGATAACGAAAGAGTGTAGGATACGTGAGCTATTGCCATTAAAATCAGTGCTACGAGCAAATCTGTTCCTACACTACCCTTGTATTAAGTGTCGTAGGAATCGTCGGTAGTGGTGACAAAAGTCACCCATATGGCAAAAATTCGGGCATGTGTAACCACCCCTTAACCCTTAACTGGCGGCGCGCAACATATGTCGAGTGAAATAAATTTGGCTATGTGGCGGTGCACGACAGCTGTCGAGTGCCATTTTCAGCACGTAATGTTGCTGAGAGAGAGAGCTGAGCGGTGGGACGAGCGTAGTAACCTTATGTCTGCTCCCCACGATCACCGTGGACGTACTGAACTGTATACCACCCTTCTCCCCCCTTTCTCACTCGCTACACAAGGAATTATGTACGGAAATTACCTTATTTTAGGGATTTTGCACTCGTGTTGCACGATCGTTGCAAGAGAACCAGCGGTCGTACAAGGATGGTTCGGGTGTCATTGGAAAGCTCTGTTTACGCCCTTTCAGGGATATATACTTGTTTTATGCTCTGGGTCTTGTTTATGCATGAAAATGAGCACGGAAACAACCCTATTTAGGGTAAACAAAAAAACGCTGTGCAGTACGGTGTAAAATACACACCACCCGCTCTAAAGGCATTAAATTACTCTGTAATCGTTTGGACTTGAGCTCGACTTCAAAAGAAAGTTTCGACTTGAGCCCGACTTACTGGAGTCGCGTCTTAAGCCACGACTTTGAATATGGCAAAGTCATGCTTGGTAAGTCTGACTTGAGTAAGTCCAACATCCAGACTTGAGTCGGTCTTGAGACCGATTTTCAAGTCAGTGTCAAGCCTCGTTCTAGAATTCGGGCCTTAAGATCCAAGGCCTAAAAAAAAAATTTTTTAAAACACCCCAGTGGCACTCAAAACAAAGCAATTTGTGTTTAGTGGTTTTTTTTTTTTTTTTTTGAGACAATGAACGGAGGAAGGAAAAACACAGATAAAACAAAAAGGTCAATGTGCCTAAAGGCATCCTCCATTCATAAAATGTTTGTAACAACTGGATTTAAACATTTGTAGATTGTAAGTTTGTGGAAAGCAATTCGAGGGAAGTGAATTCCAAAGAGTAGTAGCTCTGGGGATAAATGAATTCTGATAAGCAGAAGTTCTGCATTGTGGAAGAGAAAGTGTAAATTCATGGGCGCTCTCAGCTGCCCTAGTTCTACGTGGAAAGATGTGGAGAGGCGGCACAATTGAAGCAAGTTCCTCGGAACAATTGCTGTGAAAATATCTGTAGAATAATGCAAGGGATGCAACGTTTCTTCGTATGGATAATGTAGGAAGGTCCTGTGTGATTGCAGGGTTATTGATTAATTTCTAATAGCTTTATTTTGAATTTTGTCCAACTGCCTCAATGCAACCACTCCACTTCCACCCCACAGAGGTGAACAGTAATCCATCTGAGAACGCACATGACTTTTATATATTACGGCCAATGGTGAGATAATTTCCCTCCATTACTTTCTACCACTCCTACACATGTGTCCCTCCCCCGCCCCCCCCCCCCCCTTTTTTCCCCCTCCTCAATTATCAGTTATTTTCTCTATTATTCCCGATATTTATTAAGTATTTTCATGCGAGAACGGGTGGGAGAGAGAGGGGTGGTGGAGCAGTGTATCTCCGACCCTCCAAGCCAGTATGAAACCTCACCCTTGTCTCTCAGTACTGTCCGAGACAAGAGAGAGAGAGGGTGTTTATCTCTCACCGCTCAAGGTCAGATTACGACCGCGAGGCTAAAATATAGGTTTGATTCCTGGAGGGAAGTAAAGAACACCTAGTATTTAGTAGGGCCCCGTAATCATTGACGATATGCCTATTAGTATAATAGTCTCCCATCAAACACCGCGGTCGCTAGTTTGAATCTACCGCGCGGGAGGACAGGAATACTATACCTCATAAGTGCAACGCGTATTCTCTTATGGAATCGTCTTTATGATTGGGTACTCACTACAAAAAAACTTCTTAAAAAATAAAAATTAACTTAATAATTGCTATACTCAAGCTTCCCACTGCGTGGATTTCTTGCGTGTGGATTCCTGACGCTGGCCCCCTAGCGGCCATACTTCCTTCACTGATATATCAAGATACCACTCAGAAATCAAGCAAATGGGAAGGGGATGGCACGGAGGGCACTAACATCGTCAATGATTACGGGGCCTTACTAAATATTAGGTTTTCTTTACTTTCCTCCGGGAATCAAACCTATAATTTAATAGTGGCCCCTCCATCATTGACGATATGCCTGATATATAAGACTGGAGGGGGACATTCGTGACAATATCAAACCAACCTAAATACCATAGGTAACAGAGAATCCGTATAACATTTTAAGTTTTTTATTGTGTACATACAATATAAAAAATATAAAAGGGGTAAGCAGTGCTTACTTCAAAGAAGATCTGCTTGTACATGACTGGAACTTCACTTGAGATCTCTGGCATGTTTTTAGTGAGAACATTCTTGTACTCTAGAACCTTAATCCTTTGGATCATGTTCTGGCCTTAAAATTATTTGTACAATTAACTTCTGTTTGTATATTCTGCTAATACTACATAGATGCAACTATGATATATTTCTTAAAATCAAATAAAATTTAATTAAACTGTATAACCAGTTCTATTCATATCACAGCTCGTGAGTTATCACAATCTCCGGCGGAAGGGTTCTAGTGGGTCTTAGGGCTATTTTGCACATACCTCCCCCCCCCCTCCTTTTGTCGCCTGAAGAATAAACTTAAAAACAATTAGCACATGGACTACTAAACCCGTTGCCATAATGCTAACAGGTCCGCTTTGGCTTGTCCAGAGCGACCGATAGGTATCGCGTCAGGAATGTGTGATTAGACGCCCACAACCGAGTGTCGGCTATGTCGTTAATGGAGAAATTTTGCATAAATCTGAGGAAGATGGCCCACTTTCGAATATCGTGGGCTCTGCCTACCACGCCGGGATTATTCTCCTTAATTACATCTACGAGTCAAGAAGCTAATTTCCTTCTCGTGACGCGAGTACCTGTCTGGTTGACCCATAGGAAGCCTGGTTGTAGAGGTTGTGCAACCCTCATAAACTTAACTAAAGCTTGTACTGGGCATAAAATGTGATGTGTATGTCCACGTTTAAGCGCCGGGACTGAGAATTCTGAGAAAACGTGATCACAATGTTCGTTTTTGGCAATAAATGTGGGAGACGGCGCGATCTGCACATGTTCGTGCAGTCTCCCAAAGCTGAGACAATTTTGCTCGTTGCTCATCGCCGCCAGCTCTGAAACTCTGTTACCTGTCGCCAAAGCCATAAGGAACACAGCCTTTTTTAATACTGACTCAAAATCTGGCGCATGGTTAAACTGGCGCGACTGAAGTAATGATAACGCTTTGTCTAGCGACCAGGTAAGCATGAGCTGACGTGGTGGTGGGCGAAGTTTGAAACATGCTCTCATGAAACCCTTCTCCTCCACCTGTGGTATGGATAGACCAGTTAGGTCGAAAAAGGGGTTTCTAATGGCAGATAAGTGATTCTTTAAAGTAACAACTGAGAAGCGCTTCTGTTCAAACAAATAGTCTAAGTATTTAAAAATTAAATCCACTGAGGCATCAGATTGTGCAGTTTCTACTATCCGGGTTGTGAAAGTTTTCCAATGTGATTGGTATTGTCTCCTGGTGGACAGAGTATATTGATTCAGAAAATTACTAGTGCCACTTTGCCCATACCGGGTTAGCCATTTTGCATTGTAAATGTCCATAAGGCAAAAGTCAGCGAGGTCTGAAGGTTGCCGATTGTCTCCAAGTGGAAGGCAGAGACCGGGAGTGACACCGGGTTCCTGCACCACGTTTGCAATTGGTGATACCACACTTGAGCCGGCCACATTGGCGCGATCATCGAGACTATGCCCCGGTAACCCCGTAGTTTGTGAACTACTTGACACATGAGTGAAGCGTCTGGAGGAGGAAAAAGATAGATTGACTTCCACCTGTTCCAGTCTTCCAGTAAAGCGTCTGGACACCCCCCCCCCCCCCCCCGGAGTTCGTGCCCGGCGGGTCAAATAGAGAGGTAGTCTGTGATTTCCCTCGGACGCAAAGAGATCCACTTATGGACGGTATGTCTCTGCAATCATGTTGTTGACGACGGTTTGCTTGAGAGCCCATTCTACTAGGGTGCTCTGTCTCTGAGACAAGGCGTCCGCCCAGATGTTCGCTATCCCCGGGAGGTAAGATGCGTGTAGATGAATGCTCAGTGATTCGGCCAGAGCAAAAATCTGTTCTGACAACCCCATCAACTCTCGAGACCTCGTTGACCCTTGCTTCTGAATGCAGTGAACTGCAGTCAAGTTGTCCATTCGAAATGCAATTGACTTTCCTCGTAGGGAAGAGCCGTGAGCTTGAAGGAAAAAATACGGGACTAGAAGCTCTTGATGTGAAACGTTACGTCTTGGGACCAAAGACCCTGCGCTTGGTGACCTAGGTTGGACTGATAACCACAGCCTATTACCCCTGAAGCGTCTGTGTCTACCCATACTGTAGGTGGAGGAGAAACCCATGTCATTATCAAGTACAATGTTTCGGTCTTTGCCCAGACCAACAGTAAGTTGTGAATTAACCGAGGAATCGGCCATAGTTTTCCCGCCGGCAATAGTGGGAAAAATTTGTTGCCTTCCATGATTAATCTCTTTACTTTCAACCGGCCCAACTCACAGTTAATTGGATCCAGTTGAGTGAACCGACTAGGGACTCCCACATGTTCCTCGTCGTATTCAGACTGTGGAGAAAAAGAAACAGTTTCCTGAGAAATATGTTGCGATTGTCCACACTCTGAGTAAGAGTCAGATTGGCAGTGTTCCAGACCAGTCCTATCCACTGAATTTCTCTTGTGGGAACAAGGAGCGACTTTGCCAAGTTGACCTTGAATCCTAGAGTTTGTACATGATGTGATACTTGTTTGACAAGAAAATGACATAACTCTTCTGACTCCGCCACTACTAGCCAGTCGTCTAGATACCACCACACCTTGATACCTTGGGCTAGCAAGGGCACGAGGGCCTGCCGGACTAATTTTGTAAAAATTCTCGGTGCCAGGTTAAAACCGAAAGGCATTCTTTGAAAGACGTAAGTCTCTTGCCTGATCTTCAAGGTGAGGAATTTTTGGAACCGTTTGTTTATGGGGACATGCCAATAGGCGTCTTTCAGGTCTAATGAGCACATCCAGCTTTGCGGCGGAAGTGAGAGCCTGATTTGATTCACTAAGCATCCTGAAGGGTGAATTGTGAATATGTGTGTTCAGACGCGAGAGATCGAATACTGGTCGCATCTTAAGGGTCGCTCTACTGGTGATCTTCTTTCATATCTTATTAACTCTTCGTCATCCTCTTTTCGGGACTTCGGTGAGACCTTTTCTATGGTACTAGACATATCGAAGGCCTTCGATAGAGTCTGGCACAAATCTTTAATTTCTAAACTACCCTCCTTCGGTTTCTATCCCTCCATCTGTGCCTTTGTCTCTAATTTCCTTTCCGGCTGTTCCATAGCTGCGGTTGTGGACGGCCATCGCTCATTTTCTCATCCTATCAACTCTGGTGTTCCTCAGGGCTCTGTCCTATCTCCCATTCTCTTTTTAATTTTCATAAATGATCTTCTCAACTGTACCTCCAGTCCAATCCATTCATATGCAGACGACTCTACCTTACTCAATTAGCAATACCTCAAAAACAAACGTAATGAAGCCATGCAACACTTATCTTCTGATCTAACTACTATTTCCAATTGGGGCAGATAAAACCTTGTTGCCTTTAATGCTTCCAAAACCCAATTTCTTCATCCTACTACCCGTTCGGAACTCCCAGAGGACTATCCCTTACACATCAACAATACAAAAATCAATCCTTCAGTTTCTCTCAATATTCTCAATGTCTCTTTTTCTTCTGCTCTCACTTGGAAGGACCATATTACCAGTCTTGCTAAGGCAGCCTCCCAGAAGCTGGGTGTGGTCAACCGCCTCAAGGGGTTCTTTACTCCTACACAGCTTCTTGCTCTGTACAGTGACACAGTATGTTCTTCTATTGAATATTGTTCACTTGTGTGGAGAGGATCCTCTCACACCGAACTCCTAGACAAAGTAGAAAGGCAAGCCTTTCGTATCATAAATTCTTGTCCACTCACCAACTCTCTGCAATCTCTCTCTTTCCCGCAAAGTTGCATTTCTCTCGATATTCTATCGCTACTACAATAATCAATGTTCCTCAGAGCTTTCCCAGTGTATACCACCTCCTCTACGTAGGGTACCTGTCTTGCAACACAATCCCACCCCTGCTCTGTGCAACTCTCCAAACCAAGAGTGAAACTTTTATCTCAGTCTTTCTTCTATTCAACTGCTGAGCTCTAGAACTCTCTCCCAGAATCAGTAGTTTCCCCCCTTCCTATGACTTAAGTTGCTTCAAACTCCGTGTGTCCAGGCATTTTGGCTCGAACGTCCCTTGATTTTGGCCCTGTCACTCTTTCAACTCTTGGGGAAACACTCGATACAGGCAGTTCTGCCTTTTGTCTCCCTCACTCACATATAAAAAAAAAAATCAAATATTACACATATACACAGGAATATAGCCAAACGCACGCAAATTCACACAAACAGATGCACATGCACACATATGGAGAGAGAGAGAGAGATAATTTACAAAGATGAAAAGAGAGAGAGAAGAGAGAGAGAGAGAGAGAGAGAGAGAGAGAGAGAGAGAGAGAGAGAGAGAGAGAGAGAGAGAGAGAGAGAGTATATATCACCGCTACATATTCAACGCAACTTCTCCAGGAAAAAAACAGAAAAGAAAATTGGTGATAATTATATTGTTCTTATAAACTGGGTAGTTATCAGAATTAAGGATAATTGTTGGCAGACACGAAACATTTCCTAAACCTTTTACAAGCACAAACGTAAACTGACCTTATCTAAACATTCCCACAAAGGGTTCAGTTAAGGGGTCACCTGTTTTTTTAATCTTTCTCTCATTTTCTCTTTCCCTGTCTTGTATCCATTCGGCCCCATTCAGTCAACTGTTTTAAGGCGAGCGATAGCGAGCCAGCATTGTATGGAGAAATCCAGCTTCGCCGGAGACATTTTTCTATCGAAAAGTGTACAAATTTAGCTAGCTGTCAAAACAAAAATATATATATGCTGACTCGCTACCGCTCGCCAGGAAAGTATTGACACCTGGATGTGGGTAAACGTCTTAAAACAGTAGGCTGAATGGGGCCGAATGGATACAAGCCAAAGAGAGAAAGAGAAAAAGAGAAAAAAGCGAGGTTGGCTCTCTTAACTGTGTTGGGGACCAGCAGAGGGGTGCTCTAGGGCAGCAGGATGTTGGGGGATGGAGGCGTATTTTTAATCCCTCCAGCACGAGGACGTTTTTTAGCTTTTATTCTGTCTACAGTTCGACGATTTTATGCAGATTAAGAATGATCTATGTTATTCAGAGGTGTTTTTAAATTTGATTTACCCCCATGAGTACTAGAAGTAGATTATAAGCGAAAGAAAATGATCTAATGGTAACCAGAATATGGTGAACATTACGTCATCGTGCTGAAGGGGTTAATATGATGATTAGGAGAGTATGGGTTCTTACTAGTTATGTGTTCTAATAGCTATATTACAATATCGCCTATTACATGAAGCGTTGCCTAGGAACGTAGGGTGGTATTCTTGAACAATTCTTTTCCTTCACAGCAATGTTAATGGACGAAATAACTTTTAAAATAACGTTATCTTGAGAAATGGGCATCCTAATCCGTGTACTCTTTGTAAACAACGCTCATTCCCACATTATTCGTTCGATATTAGACGCTGGGAAGGGAAAGACCTGTTTAAGAATACTAGTGGGGCGGATAAGTGCAGATTTTTACCTTGAATCGTTCAAATGATGATACAAGCACCATATTTGGCATGAATATCCACGAGAGGCTATATTTTAAGAAACAAATGTTAGCCACCAGAAAATCCAAGATGGGTGCCATTTTTCAAGATGGCCACCAATGCAAAAACGTTTTCACATGAAATTTGACACAGATGTCCAACATAAAATATATTGGTACCAATTTTAATGTTATTTACTATGCTGGAAACGATGCCATCATTCTTAAATGTCTCACGATCTTATAAACCACTTAAAAATGCAAGATGGCCACCATTTTTCAAGATGGTTTCCAATGAGTTCATGAAAATATACATTGTGATGCACAATTTGATCAGTACGTCCGATATGAATAATACTGGTGTTGATTCCTATATTTTTGACCCCAGTAAATCCATTAAGATACCAAAAGTAAAGCTCAGAAGCACTATGAGACCATTTGTTAACCCAGCAACTGCTGGAAGACTCTTAAGAGTTTCCCCGGGTGACTGCGGGAAGACTCTTAAGAGTCTGGGAGAAAAAAAAATCCATTTAAAACACCCAAAATTTTTTTTTTTTTTTTTGCCCCTGGGCTATGCCAAATATCACTCCTCCACCTCCCCTCCTTCTCCACTTTCCTCCCCTCCTTCAGTTATCACCTATTTTCCCTGTTATTCCCTTATTCTGTGGTCTATTTTCGTGCTAACATTAGCGAGTTGGTAGCAGGGCGTTGTCATCACTGTTACCAAGCGTGGGAAAGAGCGAGAGAGAGACTATTGCGTAACAGTGTCTCTCCAGACAAGGGGAGGGGAGGAGGGCAGGGAGGTTGCCTCAGCCATACATTATGTAACTCCCGGCCTGTATCGCCGATTTTGACCATCCAAACACTGTTTTCACTTGTTTTATTGTTGTAACAGGTTAATACCTTTATAATCAACCTATAATAGGCGCATATGGATAAGTATTAATGCTATTTATGGTAAAATAACTATGTTAGTGATGGGAACAGCTCAAATACGTGCGCACAGGAGTGTGGTGTCTCATATCCCCCATGCGCACGTCTTACGTTAATGACAAAAGAAGAAATCTGGTGGCCATCTTGCATGTTTCAGTGGATAATAAGATTCTGAGACATTAAAAAATTATGACATTGTTTTCTGCATGGTAAATAACATTATAATTGGTATCAATATCATTCACGTTGGACATCTGTGTCAAATGCCATGTCAAAACATTATCGCATAAACGGCCATTTTGAAAAATGGCATTTTCAGGTGGCTAACAATTTTTTCTTAAAATATAGCCTCTGGAGACTAATTTGGTGCTTGTATCACCATTTGAACGATTGTTTCACTTACCTGCACTACTATACCGCTCTTAGTATGCATTCATTCCGGAACTACGTGTTCTATTGAACATGCATGATAGCGCGCTCTGAGTCCCAGCCTCCTGAGCTACGCTTTCATTATTGTTTTTATCGTAATTAGGGGTTCGTCCCCTACGGGGAACCCCTATTGTAATCATTAAACCCGGTTTTTCATCCAAATTCTTCTTACGCGCCGGTTTCGACGCAATAACTCCAGAACCGCTTTTTGGATCGGGATCAAACTTTCACAAGAGGTGCGTTTTTGTATTGGGCAACTTTTGATATGCTAAACATCCGGCATGGCGGCCAAACAGGTCCGTGGCAGCCGATTTCCCGAAAAACTTGACGCCTAAATACCGTCTCTCCCACACATAGGAAACGACTGGGCTTTGGCATACGGACTCCCCTACTAATGCTCCGCAAATGTTATAGAGAAGGTTTTGCTTTTGCACGTGGGTTTTTTTCCGGCAATCTTGAAAAAACTCAAATTCCACTTAAAATTCCACATCTTGAAAACTACGCTGATGATCAAAGCCATGCTTGCGTAGTTGGGTGAGGCTCGCGAATCCGAACGTTTTGATAACAAAAGAATATAAATGGGTGGAATAGTTTGGCCGCAGCATTGAAAACTGTCTATTCTTAAATGACTTTAAAACCGCATTCGCTACCCACACAAAGTTTACCGTCTACAGTCCCCCCACGCATCCCCCAGTTTTGCGTAATAACATAATCTCTTTATTATTCAGATCTATTATTTTGTTTTTATTTAACTCTCTCAAAACAGTTCGAGTCCCTACGAATTCCAGCAATTATTTAGCCAACCTACCTATACATACCTACCCTACTAAATAATAATGATAATTCAAATTTATGTTTGGTGAATGACAGAGTATTGGCTAAGGATTTTAACAATTCCTCCCTTTGCCAAATGCTTTGTTTAATAACAATGATATGGACCTTTAAAGTTTTGGCAATTGCCTGTGTTACTTACCCTGCCCTTCCTTCCTACCTCCCTCCTCCCTCATATCTAGCAAATGTATCAACAACCACTCCAGTGAACTTTCGGTATTTAGTTTATTCAGCTTAATACTATTTATCCGCATAAAATAGAAACCTATCACAATTTTTGTCTAATACAACCATAGACAGTGCTATTACATATTATTTGAACATGATGTCGAATTTAGTAGTTGCTGTTTACCTTGAACAGTAATGACAGAACCGAAAGCTTCTCTTGCCGTGTAGTACTCAAAGAAAGCAGGGTTACTTAAGCCGGCCCATACCGAACTGTTACCCAGTCAGAGATTCAGAGGTAACTTTCACAATGCATTATATCCCTAGACAGGCACCAATATACCACTAAATCATACAAATATCACTACAAAAAAGATAGGAAAATATTATATTAATGTCTTAGGTATTTGAAATTATGCAAATGAGTAAAATGCATTATGATATAATGATAATGGCATTGATTAGTATCTGGCAACAGTGTTGCACTATAATTTTCTGAACGCATGCGAATTTCGGAGTATTTATTCCATTAATATACACATCTATCACTATTTAAATTTAATACAACCATACACAGTGCTATTACATATTATTTGAACATAATATAGGATGGTCTTTCCTTTAAACCATTTTCTATATCTATTCACGAAAAATATAGGCCTAGCCTAGGCAGCGCTACCGGTAGGTTCGAATTTAGCAGTTCGAATTTTGATTGAGAGTGGGATTAAGCCTAGGCCTAGCCTAGGGCTTAACATGGTTACATGGGATACTGTTTGGGGGTTGGGAATAGGCTCAGGCTGCTTTAGGCCTAATTAGGTAAAAATAGTCAAATCGAGACAATTGCACAGCCAACATACGCTAGCCTAGGCCCTATTTATAGGCTACCTTTCATTACTGCAGTTAAGCACAAACTTATTTTACAATGGAAAATAATGCATGGGGAGAGCTGGGTAGGCCTATTAGTATTTTGTGAAATAACTTAAATTAGGTTAGGCTATAGTATACTTCATTAGGTTGGTTATTACCGTTATTAGGCCTATGAGAAAACAGGCCTAGGCCTAGGCAGCTTAATTTTATTTCACTGTTCAACATATTTTTTATTTTTTTTGCTGTTGAGCTCTGCATATATTCAGGTTGGCTTGAGTTTTAGTAAAATTGAATTAGGCTAGGCTACATATTTTTACTTCTATTGGAAAGCACAGCCCTACACAATAGTACACATGTTAAAGAATTTAGCCTAGCCTACCACAATTTAGCCTAGACTGAAAGCACAAACAAAAATAGGCTAGGCTAATTGGCTTGCAGCTAAATAATTTAGCCTAGCCTCCACAATTTAGCCTAGACTGACAAAACAAACAAAAATAGGCTAATTGCAGTTTTGGTAAGCGTTGTAGTTGTGGGCATACCAAAAGCTTTGTTTATATAGCCTAGTCGCACGCTCGCAGTTAGGCCTACATTCGCTTCTAATTTAACTGCTGGGGTAAACGGTAAAGCCACCCTCAATCCGCCGGCCGGTAACAAAACAATTTACCCAACGCCTGGCCGTGGGATACAATAATGGGTTGAGGGGGCTTCATCCCCCTATGACTTATTGTCATCATCATATATATCACCAGCAGGGGCAAATAACCACAGTCAAATTAGACGCGAATGTAACTGCGAGCGTGCGACTACGTAAATAAAGGGGACGATAGACCCGCTAACACAACTCTTAACGCATTTTTTCCTAATGTATCAGATTTTTTTATATTTATGACCTAAACAGTTGAAAGATGACAATTTTATGGCTTATTTTATACAAAAACAGTTGCTTTGTAACTTAGATACTCATATTTATGCTTATAATTGCAGTACGAGTGGGTTTTTTCTTTTTATATGTAGGGCTAGGCTAAACAAATGTTAGTTTTTGTTTTATAGGCTAAACTAGGCTGAATTTATGCTAATAAATATTAATTGGAGGGAGCAAATCTGTCAAGGAATAGCCTAGATGTGGAAATTTACAGCCAATTTGCTCTAGCCCTTTTTGAGATACAGAGGTTAGAGATCGTTGGATACAATAATATGTTGAGGGGGTCAATCATCCCCCATGACATATTGTCATCATCATATATATTGCCAGCAGGGGGCAAATAGCCTAGGCCTAGCCTAACTAAAACAAAAATCGCCATCAAAATAGATGCGAACTTATATTAACTACGGCGATCGACCATTGCCCGCACCGGCCGTCCCCCGGTTATTGTTGAGGTCCTGAGGAACCGTATGACTTTGACGAGCTCTTCCCTCCGCAGTCTCCGCATCCCATGTATCGTCGTACGGTACCTCTTCCCCTCCACATCCTATATCTGGTCGTTCTACATATGCCTCCTAAGCCTCGCCTTGTCCCGTCACTGAGCATGTGGATGGGCGTCCCTATCTGGCTTCAAAGATGGATTCCTTCCGACAGCTCCTACTGGATTGTCTGGGGTTGGTTGATATGGCACCTCGCTTCAAGACATTGCTCTGGCCCTAGTACCGCGGTTTGTAGGTCTCTGGTTCGCCACCTGATGACCTGCTATTGGGTTGTTGCCTTTACAGTGTTACGGTTCTACGAATGACCTAGAGTGAAAGTGACACGGTGGTGAATTTTAACCTTAACTATAAACTAATTTAATTGTGACATAGGATCTCCGCGACTACGGTAGGGCCGGAGCGGGCGAGTATTCGCCTGAGGTTGCCGTTAACCCCCAAGACATACAAGACAAAATTCTAGTGCTGGTTTTACTCAGATTTTGTGAGTTTTAATTTAGCCTAGCCTAGGCCTAAGAGTTCAGAAGATTTGCAAAATGCACCCCATAATAGCCTACCCATAGCCTAATAGGCCTAGTGATTCTTTTTTGGCAGACCACCCACAAATTTTCATATAGCCTAGGCCTAGGCTAGCCTAAGTTCTGGAATGCATGTTGGAATAGCCTTCCTATAAACTGTAGGCTAGGCTACTTCCTTTTAATTTAAGTTTGATTCTTTGGAAAAATCTATTAGGCCTAGACCAGGGCAGGAAAGTAACATTTAAAATGACGTGTAAAAAGTCGCCCATAAACGGCGGGCCGCTATGTTATTGTAATTTGGGAGCTTATTTCGTCTGTTGATTGACTTTGTCCTTAATTGGGGATCCTATGAATTAGCACAGATGATGATGACTTACCGTACATCATAATACGTGACGGGCCGACGTGGGGGGGGGCAGAGCCGCAGAGACCCCCTCAACATATTTTGTGTCCCACAGTAACTTTTAATGGGATGGATGTAGTTACCGGGTGTACGGTCGTCATGTTTACATAGGGCGATCGCCGCGGTTAACTTCGCGTCTATTTTGACGGCGATTTTTTTCGGCATATTTCATTTTATCTTTTATATTTAGGCTATAATCTAGCTTTGGCACGACAATAACCGTAACCTAGTCTTTCTTAAAGATTCTTCTAATTCCAGTAGCCTATAGCCTAATTTAGGTCATTTTTATTAGGTGTTTAAAGGCACACAATTAAATGGTTGGTATTTTAAACGACACTACTGCAGCATTATGAGAAACAATTTATTAGAGATAATAGGCAACAATAGATTCGCCATATTTTTCTCCATAGGCAATAGTCCGCATGGAGGATTTTCGTTATCAACAAATTGAAAACATTCCCTCTTCACAGACAAAATAGATAAATACACAAAAAATTGGGGTGTGGGGGCGGCAGCCGCCACCCATAATAGCCTACTATAATAGGTTAAGTAAGGTTGTTAGGTTAGGCTAGGCTAATGTCCTTTCAAAGGGGTATAGGCCTGGTAAACACTATGATAGCCTATACCTGGTCAAGGGTAAGTCCTGCTGTAGTCAACTTGAATGCTACCTTAAATTGTAATATTAGACTAGGCCTAGCCTATAGATAAAATAGCCTAGCCTACTTATTTATTGTAGCCTATAATATAGGCCTAGCCGGGTAGAATGTAGAGTTCGGGCGTACCGCCACCATTGTTTACACTACGCAGAGCGGCAACGGAAGCTTGCCATCATGTTCCCGTCCATTTTGAATGCCGTTGGATACGATAATATGTTGAGGGGGGCAAACACCCCCATGACATATTGTCATCATCATATAATTTGCCAGCAGGGGGCAAATAGGCCTAACCCAAAAAAAATCGTCGTCAAAAACTCAAAATAAACGCGAACTTACAGTAACTGCGGCGATCGACCATGTAAACATGACGGCGGCGGCGGCGGTGGACGCTTGCGATCATGTTCCCGTCTATTTTGACTGCCATTGGATACAATAATATGTTGAGGGGAGGGCTTTACGGCAATTTTTTTGGTTGTTTGCCCCCTACTGGCAATATATAAGATGATGACAACACATCATGGGGGCAAAGCCCCCCCTCAACATATTATTGTATCCAATGGCATTCAAAATAGACGGGAACATTATCGCAAGTGTCCGACGCCGACACCGCCGCCGTCATGTTTACATATGTCGATCACCGTGGTTAAAGGCTGGTTCACACATAGCCGAGTCGGTGCGCGAGTCCAACACGAGTCACACTCGTCGATTATCGCTGACGCTGGAGGCTGAGTCGGCCGCGAGTAGCAATTGCTCCCGAGTCAAGGAGAGTGTAACACGAGTTAACTCGAGTCAATACGAGTCAACACGTGTTCATGCAAGAGTCTGTACGAGTAACTGAGAGTCAAAACGAGTGTAACACGAACCCAACACGAGTGTCAAAAATTTGAAAAATAATGGCCACATTCCAGGGCACGTAAACAAAGAGTATGGACGAGTCTAACACGAGTCAACGCGATTGTTACACGGATCAACACGATTGTTATACGGATCAACGCGTTGACTCTCGTTGGATCTCTGTTGCACACGTGTTGACTCGTGTTACATCCGTGTAAACTCGTGTAAACTCTCGTTGATTCGTCCTACATTTTTTAAATAACGGTATTTCAAATGACACTTGCTTTTTCGTGTTACACGTGTTTTTTTCTCAGTGGATCGTGTTTACTCTTGTTTACTCGTGTTTTCACTCGTGTTTGAGTCGTGTAAACTCTGGCATCATGGGGGCACCAAATTTTGGCACTCGCATTCGTGCTTTCTACTCTTGTTGATACTTGTTGCATGTGTGTTACATACGTATAGACACGTGTTGCTTCGTCAACGTCGAGATGATGACGAAAAGCGACGAATCACCAAAGAGTGTTACACGGGTTTACACGAGTCTACACGTATTTAGGCCACACTCGTGGGTACTCGCCACGGGGCCCCAAAATGTCATGCATGCATGACATTTTTGGACCCCGTGACGAGTACCCACGAGTGTGTCGAGTAAACAAAGAGTATACACGAGCGTAGCACGAGTCTACACGAGTGTTGAGGAGTATCGACGAGTCATTGCTGAATGGCAAAATTTCATCACTCGTGTTGGACTCGCGCACCGACTCGGCTATGTGTGAACCAGCCTTTAGTTTGTGTCTATTTTGAAGGCGTTTTTTTCGGTTATTTGCCTCCTGCTGGCAATATATATGATGATGACAATATGTCATGGGGGGGTGACCCCCCTCAACCTATTATTGTATCCAAAAGCAGTCAAATAGACGGGAACATGATGGCCAGCATCCGCCGCCGCTCCGCGTAGTGTAAACAAGGCTGGCGGTACACCCGAACTCTACATTCTACCCCACTAATTTTCCAACTAGCATAACCGATGATTATCAATGATCAATCCCAGTCAGAAACGTCCATGCTTCCCTCCCATAAGTCAATGTCGGGATTACCACACTGTCATGCAAGGACTTCTTTACTTCCATGCTGACCACCCTATTTCTTCTTACTGCTTTCAGAGTTCCTACAACGCTCTTCCCCTGTTACACTTTCTCCCACACTTCTTCATCCATAGGCCTACTCACATCTTTACTCAACACACTGCCCAAATACTTAAATGAGCTGACATTCTTCATAGCTGTTCAACCTCACTTCACACTCTATGGTTGCACCCCTTTCAAAGACCATAATATTGCTCTTCCTAGCATTTACCTCCAGATTCCGTTTTTCACACACTATTCCAAACATATTTACCTGACCCTGCAACTCCCATTCACTATCGCTCATCAGAACTGTGTTGTCAGCAACAGTAGTACCGGTACTGTACTGTTGAGGCAACTTCCACTCGTTTCCTTCCCTTATCAGCGGTACACCAACATCCGCTGCTCTTCCTTGTATTTCTTTCATGACTCCATATACTGTACTGGTATATATTGAACAACCATGGGGACATCACACACCCTTGCTTTAACCCAACATTCAGATTAAAGAACTCGCTCTGTTAATTATCCACACATACTGACACCTTTGCACCCTCATACATGCTCTTCATTGCTTTCAGCAACTTGCCATCTACTCCGTATATTCTCAGTACCGGTACTTTCCACATACCTTCTCTATCAATTCTGTCATAGGCCTTCTCCAACTCCATAAATGCAGCATACAACTTTTGTCACTTCTCCAGATATTTCTCCACAACACATTTCTGGGCAAAAATCTGAGCTACACATCCTCTTCCTTTCCTAAGATGACTACAGTATGCTAACCGTTTCCCCAGCAATACTGACTGAAAATGCCCAAATATATTGCATGTCCTCTTCAGATTTATCTAAAATATGTAAAATTACACCAAATACCACTACAGTAGCACTGCAATCAATAAAACTCACTAACAGGATAAATAAATGGAAGAAATACTCCAAAAGATTAATATGTTAACCCTTTACCCAGCAATACTGACTGAAAATGCCTAAATAGATTGCATGTGCTCTTCAGATTTATACATACATACGTACATAACATTTTAAGACTGAGTGCTCCACACAGATGTGCAGTTTCAGTCTCTTTTCCTAATGGCGGCATTCCAGGCAACCCTGTTAAGGGATGCTTTACTTGTCAAGTTTTTGGATTTGAGATCGGCACGTATAGTCCGATCCCAAGTCTTACTCGGTCCACCCCTTGGTGCAGCTCCCTCCACAATCGCAGACCTGCATCTTTTCACCCAATTTTGTTCATCCATTCTCTCCACATGTCCATACCATCCCAGTTTACTTGTACGCATCTCCTCGCTAATACTCTTTATATCTAAACGTCTCTTCAGCTCATCATTTGTTATTCTGTTGACATCCTTTATCTGAAATATGTAAAATTACACCAATTACCAACTACATTACCAACATTTTTAATAAAGTACACTAACAGGATAAAGAAAATGTAAGAAATAGCCCTAAAGATGAATTTATTTATCTATCTATTGACGGACGCCTTGATCCCCGAAGGATTGGCCACGAACGAAACACCCCTATGCACCTCTGTCCCCAGTCAGTCGACGCCCCTCCTCCCATCCAGCACCGCTTTCACGCATGTACTTCTTAACTCCATCCTTCCACCTCTCTCTCGATTTATTTCTCCCTCTGTCCTTCCACCTCACTCGTACATTCTCTTAGTCATTCTCTCGCTTCCCATACGTTCCACATGGCCGAACCATCTCAAGGTGTTCTTTTTCGCACTTTCCAGTACATTCACACCACACCTCTCTCGTACTTCCTCATTCGTCTGTCTATCCCTCCATGTAACTCTGCACACACTTCTCAAGTAACTCATTTCCATCCCTTTCACTCTTGGTTTGAATCTCTCCAACAACATCCATGCTTCGCTTCCGTAAGTCAGTGTCGGGATTACCACACTGTCATGCAAGGACTTCTTCAGTTCCATGCTGACCACCCTATTTCATGTTACTGCTTTCAGCATTCCTACAACCCTCTTCCCCTGTTGCACCCTCTCCCACACTTCTTCATCCATACTGTACACTGTCTTTACTCTGTACACTGCCAAGATACTTAAATGAGCTGACAATCTCCATAGCCTGACCGTTCAACTTCACCTCACACTCTGTGGCTTCACCCCTTTCAAAGACCATAACCTTGCTCTTCCCCGCATTTACCTTCAGATTCCATTTTTTGCACACTGTTCCAAAAATGTTTACCAGACCCTGCAACTCCCATTCATATCGTCAGCAAACAGCAGTACACAAACATCCACTGCTCTTCCTTGCATTTCTTTTATGACTCCATCCATATACTTTATATATAGAACAACCATCGGGACATCACACACCCTTGCTTTACCAAACATTCAGATCAAAGAACTCCCTCTGTTCATTCTTCACACGTACTGATACCTTTGCACTCTCATACATACTCTTCACTGCTTTCAGCAACTTGCCATCTACTCCATATATTCTCAGTACTTTCCACATACCTTCTCTATCAACTCTGTCATTCCACTCGTTGCCTTCCCTTATTAGTGGTACACCAACATCCACTGCTCATCCTTGCATTTCTTTTATGACTCCATCCATATACAGTACAGTATATATTAAACAACCAAGGGGACATCACACACCCTTTCTTTAACCCAAAATTCAGATCAAAGAACTCGCTCTGTTCATTCTCAACACATACTGACATCTTTGTACCCTCATACATGCTTTTCACTGCTTTCAGCAACTTGTTATCTGCTCCGTATATACCAAGTACTTTCTACATACCGGTACCTTCTCTATCAACTCTGTCATAGGCCTTCTCCAAGTCCATGAAGGCAGCATACAACTTTTGTCCCTTCTCAAGATATTTCTCCACAACATATTTCAGGGCAAAGATCTGAGCTACACATCCTCTTCCCTTCCTATGATGAATATTGTATGTTAACCGTTTCCCCAGCAATACTGACTGAAAATGCCCAAATATATTGCATGTGCTCTTTTGATTTATCTAAAATATGTAAAATTATACCAAATACCAACTACATTAGCACAAAACTCAATCAATCACAGAAACAGGATAAAAACATAGAATAAATACCCCAAAAGATGAATACGTTAACCCTTTCCCCAGGAATACTTACTGAACATGCACAAATAAATTGCATGTGCTCTTCAGATTTAGCTGAAATATGTAAAATTACACCAAATACTAACTACATTAGCACAAAAATCAATCAAGCACTTTAACAGGATAAATAAAATGGAAGAAATAGCCCAAAAATGAATTTATCTATAGCCTACCGGTATATATTGCCGGACACCTTGATCCCCGAAGGGGTGACCATGAACGAAACGCCTGCGTATTTCAAGCTCGCTTGAGTTATCACTTGATCGTCTTTTAGAGCTTTTTGGCCCGGGGTAATTACCACACCATCGCGTCATAAGGAGTTTGAGGGGGTTAAATTGCTAGATACATAGAGGAAGAGGAATGCCAAGTAAAGCTAAACAAAAATATATAAGATATTTTTAACATGAGGTTGCTTATAATAATTTGTACCTCTGCAGTTTCTCCATGGCTAATGAAAAAGGTCACATTCCTAAGAAGCCCCAACCAAAAAGGCCAAGCTTCTGTATAGAAAAAATGCCACACCATTACCCTTATGGTGACTCTATCAAATAATCAAAACAACCACATTTCTTAACCTAATTCCCGCGGGGCCCCTCATATGTCGGAGACGATTTTCCGGCTATTTTGTAGCCTGTGAGCCAGGCCAGCTTTTGCAAGCAGCATGGATGGACGTCAGCCGGAGCCATACAGGAACCTGCCACGACACTGAGGTTTGTGTGAGAGAGAGCTCACTTATGTGCAGCGTCACACATAGCGAAAACAGAAAATAATTGTTAATTTTTAGCGATTTCGCCTATCGGATTTGGTAATTTTTAGCAATTTTGCCCTTCGTTTGCAAGATCCTTACAAGAAAACCAGACGTCGTACAGGGATGATTCAGGAGTAATTTGAAAGCTATTACCGTACTTTCACGAATACATAATTGTATTACGCTCTGGCTTTTGCTTATGCATGAAAATGAGCAGGGAATGAAGGCAATTTCGGGCAATTATGCCTACTCGTACAGGAGTCCTTGGAGCGGCTTCGGTCGCGCCGGGAATTTGCACACCTCTCACACCACACACACACACATCACACAGTTTTTCCTACACCGAGAAATGACTCTCCGGCTGTCATTTCTCAAAGACTTCTTCTAGCCGGAGACATTGAGAGCAACCCAGGACCCACCTACACATACATATGTCCAACTTGCTCAAAACCCATCACTTCGAGTCGCCACACTAAGGGTTCAGTTCTTTGCAATTCATGCAGGAACTGGACCCACTTCACCTGCACAACACTTGCCTCCAAGAAACACTACACGAACACCTGGACCTGTTCCTCATGCCCCTCCCTCTCCCAGTCAAATCCCTCGCCTAAAACCCGTCCACCTCTCTTCCCCAACCCACCAAACCTTCCCATATCATCCACTCCCCCCCCCTAAAACCTGTCCACCTCTCCTCCCTAACCCACCTAACCTTCCCATACCATCCACATCCTCAACTCAACACACCACTCCCCATCCTAATCCATTCCAACCCCCATCTCCTGCTCCCCAATCCCCACCCCCAGCTCACCCATCCCAACCCCCAGCCCCTCCCTCACCCCCACCCCCACCCCCTCCCTCACCCCCACCCCATCCTCGTGCAGCAGCACCCAACATACATCGTGCACATAACATTAACATTCTCCAATTGAACATAGATGGCATCAACACAAAGAAACACGAACTCTCACACTTCATCAAACAACACAACATACACATTGCCATCTTACAAGAAACAAAACTCCGCACAACACAAAAAACACCTACATTTCATGATTTCACCACCATCAGACAAGACCGGGCTGTCGGCGGAGGCGGTGGACTCATCACCCTGGTACACAAAGAAATATCATACATAGTTACCAGTGTACAAACCAAATCCCTCCTCCCCCCAAATGATAACACAACAGAAATACAATCAATTAAAATACGCACTGGCAACAACTCCAACATAACCATCATAAACACATACATCCCTCCCCAAACATTCCCTACAGTACCAAATTAATACAGACCACACTTACAACACATCACAAACACCCCACACATCATCCTGGGTGGTGACTTCAACGCCAAGACGTCGGCCTGGTTTGTCGACAACCCCGACACAGACAGAGGGCTGGTACTACAAAACCAAACTGATAACCTCATCATCCTTAACGACATCCATCAACATACCCATATTCCTCACCAAGCCCTCTATAACCCATCATCTCCAGACATCACCTTTTGCTCCCCAGAACTCGCCCCCACAACATCCTGGAGGGTGGTCAGAACCTTAGGCTCTGACCACCTCCCGATCATTATCACCACCAAAACCAGAATCACCCCAGCTAGCCACAAACACACATACACCAATTATAAAAGAGCTAACTGGGAAGCATTCACAAATGAGACAGAACAACACTTCACAACTCTAAACAGTACACCCTTCACTAACATCAACAATGCTGTACACATACTCAATAAAACTATCCAAAACGCTGACAAGAAACACATTCCAAGAGGTAACAGAAAAAGACACAACCCCAACTTCACACCAGAAATTCAAAACCTCATCAGACAACGCGACATACTGAAACACTCCCCAGCACCCCACACACAAGACATCACACAACAAATCCAAGCACTCAACACCCAAACTAACAACAAAATACAAGAACAACAAAAACTAAATTGGAATAACTTCCTACAAACACTTAATCACAAAACAAACTCCAAAAAACTCTACAAAACACTAAACAGCATCACACTTTCCAACAGCAACACAACACAATCACATGCTGCAATCACAACAACAGACTCTACTCCTTCATGTAAACAACAAGCAAACACTCTCATCAATCACTTCTCACATGTCAGCCACCTAAAACCTCACAAAGACGACTGACGTGTCATCCGACGTAAGAGACAATTCCCCACAGACCCTGACTATACACCCTTCACCAATCAGCAGACAAAGCATATCATCAACAATCTCAAGCACTCACCCACTTGTGGCCTAGACAACATAAGCAACATACACCTCAAACACCTTGGACCACAAGGCATACAAGCACTCACTAACATATCAAACTACAGTTATTCACACAACACAATACCAGACATTTGGAAGCATGGTATCATCACCACATTCCCCAAACCCAACAAAGACCCCACTCTACCCTCCTCGCACCACCCCATCACACTCCTTTGCTCCCCCTCCAAAGTCATGGAACGCCTAGTATTACAACTAATTACACCCGACCTACCCCTAGCTCCAATACAACATGGCTTTAGGCCACTGCACTCCACAAGCACTCTTCTCACAGACCTTACACAAAGAGCTTTTGACGGCATCAACTCAGCTAGACCACCACACAGATCACTATTACCCACACTCGACATTAGTAAAGCCTTCGATGCCATCCCCCGCCACAACCTAACAAACAAAATCTACAACACAAACATGCACAACAACACAAAAAGGTGGCTGGCCAACTTCCTAGCAGGCAGATGTGCACACGTATCTTTTGCCGGTCAGTCATCTAAAATCAGAAACTTTCCAAACGGAGTCCCACAAGGATCCGTCCTATCGCCCGCACTCTTCAATCTGTACATGCACGATATAACTACACCCAATACGCCCCAAATAAACTTAGCCTCCTATGCAGATGACATAACACTCACATGCACACACCATGACCCAAAAAGAGCAACAGATCTCCTTCAACCCTATCTCAACACACTACATGGCTGGTGCACTACAAACAGACTTAATCTAGCCCCAGCCAAATCCACTGCAACCCTGCTCACAAGCTGGACAGGAGAACACGAATACATCCCTCAACTCACCATAAACAACACACCCCTAACACATACACACATGCCCAAAATCCTAGGAGTAACATATGATACTCATATGACATTCAATCAGCACACCACAAACATTAAAAAGAAACTGACACCCAGACTTAATGCCCTCAGGTCACTTGCTCACACAAAATTTGGACACAACAAAGAAACTACCACCACAGTATATAAACAATACATAAACTCAGTGATGGAATACGCAAGCCCAGCCTTGGCTTCTAACCTAGCTGAAACACATCATAAGACCTTACAGACTATTCAAAACAAAGCCCTGAAGATCATTACAGGCTGCACAGCTACTGCACCCACAGATCACCTACATCAAGAAACCAAAATCCTCAAAGTCAAAGACCATCTGGACATGAGAGGCACTCAATTCCAGGCAGCAGCCTCGACGAACCAAGACCACCCACTAAACTACATGGCAACACACCCACAGACACCAATAAATATCAAAACAACACCCAGCACACGGTATCACACACAACTACTGTCCTCTCTCCCTCCCTGCCCACCCCGAACCAACTTCCAGAAGCACATCCATACTCATATCTCTCGCCGATCCATCCACTCACTCACAGACAACACGCAGCTGCAAGCACGACCTCCCGAAATCCATCCTTCCGAATCCTTCCTTCCTCGCGAGGACAGAGTCCACCTGGCCAGGCTGAGATGCGGACACCATCCAGCTCTCCTGAGCTATCAGAAGAGACTGGATGACTCCGTTGTCGATGCCCGCCCGGGATGTAACACAGCACCTCATACCATTAAACACATCATAGAAGACTGCATTTCACAGAACCACTTACACCAACAACACAATCTACACTCAATGAGAGCTCTTAGGGAAAGCCCGATCATGGCCATGGCCTTCCTCAGGGACTCGGGGCTGTACGGCCAGGCAGCTTAGGGAACAACAACAACAACTCGTACAGGATTAATAGCTTTAACCAAAATGGTCACACTCCTTAATGGTCTAAGTGGCCATAGCCAAAATGGCTACACTATATTCCTTCTGTACTTTCTCTATGCCCAATAAGATACATGATATTTTGATATATGTGGCACAGCCCTTGTATCCAACACAATACCCTGCGTGCAACCCTGCTCGAACCCCGCACAATGTTGCTTGCAACTTTAATTGTATTTATTATTATTGGTTATTATATTATGATTGTTTTATGTTTTTATGGGGGGAAAAGGGGGTGGGGGGTTATAAAGGAAGGAGCAATGAGTGGTGGGCGATCATCTTGTCTTATAATTATGTTATTAGTATTGTATTGTTCTATAAACTATGTCACCATTATCGTTTCCTTTTCTGTAAATATTATCTTGGTAACATGTGACACACAAGGTGACAATCAGCATTATTGTGAGTCACTTTGTGTTGTTCATTATTCATCAGAAGCCCAGCTCTTCTTTTTTATTCTACTTGATCTTTTGGATTCTTTGTTCTCTTGAATACACTTTCCAATTTGACTGCTGGCTCCTCCAGGGAAAGCTTGAGACTAGGTTTGAGGGAATATCTTTGAAGGTTAAGGGGAGACAGGCCGTTTGTTTCGTCTATTAATTCATTTATTCATATATTATTTTAGTTTACTCCCTAGACCTCCATCAAGCAGAAAAACACCCCCTGAACCCCACTTAAAGATAAATTTGTAAATTTTTCGGTAGGAAAATGTCCCGGCCAAAGGCCGGTTCCTCTTAAAATTGCAGGCTCGCTATCGCTCGCCAGGAAATAATCGACACCTAAATGGCACGAAAGGTCGTAAAATTGACAACGAAATGGGGTGAAAGGTGTTAAAATCTCCAAGCTAATGGGCCGAACGTCTTATAATCTCAAAACTAGTGGGACTAAACATTAGGGAGAAGGGGGTCTAGAAAAACGGTCTGCCTCCCCGTAATTAGTTGTTGTTGTTGTTGTTGTTCCCCAAGCTGCCTGGCCAGTACAGCCCCAAGGCCCCGAGCAATTCCAAGGCCATAACCGAGTGCCCCCACAGAACCCTCCCCGCCGACCACAATAAAGCCTGGGTGACCGAAGCCACTCCATGGCGGGGGGCTGAGGAGGGTGCGGAAACGCCCGGGAAACCAAAGCCCCACCCATGGCCCTGTGCCCCTCAGCAATTATGAAGAGAAAGTTGAGGGGCAAGGGAAATTAGTAATTAGTAATTAGTAATAGAATAGATGATAACAGGAACCTTCCAACATACTAATTAAATACCCTCATTGTTGCCAACGAGCTGTATGGTATGATTATCCTAAAGTCTCCAAAATACAGTCCGCAGCAGTTCTCATCTAGTTTTGTGTTGTACGTAGTATATGCAGATAGGCTGACTCTCAAGGGGGGTCACCTGCTTTTTTCTCTTTCTCTCCTTTTCTCTCTTTCTCATGTTGTATCCATTCGGCCCCATTCAGCCAACTGTTTTCAGACGTTTATCCCCATCAAGGTGTCGATATCTTCCTGGCGAGCGATAGCGAGCCATCATTGTATGGAGAAATCCGGCTTCGCCGGAGAATTTTTTCTATCGAAAAATGTACAAATTTAGCTTGCTGTCAAAACAAATATATATATATATGCTGGCTCGCTACCGGTCGCCAGGAAAATATTGACACCTGGATAGGGGTAAACGTCTTGAAACACTAGGCTGAATGGAGCCGAATGGATACAAGCCAAAGAGAGAGGGAGAGAAAGATAAACAAATCGAGGTGGGCTCCCTAACCCCTTCTATACCGGTGACGTCTTTGAATTTTATTTCAGCTACATTTAGACGATTTTATGTAGCTTGGGAATTATATATGGTAGTTAAAAGGATTCATGGAGATAGTCTGTAGCTTTTCAATTGGTAGACGTCCTTCGTAAGCTGAATAATATCGTCTAATAGTAGCCAAAGGAAGGGAAAAGGACGTCGCCTGTACGGAAGGGGTTGAGGGGGTAGTGCTTGTTTTTTTGTCTATATATTTATGTATTTATTTATTTTTGAGCTTCCTCGCTAGACCTCCATCAAGCTTAGAAAAACAACTTTAGGCCTTCTTTCAAGGTAAATTTGTACATTTTTCGGTAGAAAAAATTTCCGGCCTAAGGCCGGTTTCTTCTAAAATTAGAGGTTCGCTGTCGCTCGCCAGGAAAGTGTGATATGTTGGTCATGTCTTCCAACCAAAACGGCCAGAGAGAGCTTTTATCTTGAAGGTTGAAATATACGACAGAACTTTTCCTATGTTTTCTATTATCAGTAGCCTATATTTAACACATTGTTCGAAAGAACCGGTGTTTTGCTAGTAAAAAGAGTACACATATATTTTTCTCACACAACACTTCTAGACAAAGTAGAAAAGAAAGCCTTCCGTCTCATTAACTCACGTCCACTCATCAATTCTCTGTAGTCTCTCTCTTTTTGCCGCAATGTAGCATCTCTCTCACTATTCTACCGCTAGTACAATAATCAGTGTTCCTCAGAGCTCTCTCAGTGTATACCATCCCCTCTTCGTAAAACACGTAGAAACCGTCTTGCAGCACAATCCCACCCCTACTCTGTGCAACTCTCCAACCCAAGTGAAACGTTATTTTCAATCTTTCTTCTATTCAAGAGCTGAGCTGTGGAACTCTCTCCCAGAATCAGTATTCCCTCTTCCTATGACTTAAATTACTTTAAACTCCGTGTGTCCATGCATTTTGGCTCGAACGTCCCTTGATTTTGGCCCTGTCACTAGTTCAACTCTGGGGGAGGCACTCGCCACAGGCGAGTGCCTCCCTCATTCACATAGAAAAAACAAAATATATATAGAGCACCCTTTCTCTCTCCGGTGGTTTCCATAGAGCAAATTATAAACCCTTTCAGAATTATCCTACATATTAAATTGTTAGAGCTATTATCACAACACACTATTTTCCCACAGACACATTTGTATTCTTCCGATCGTGTTTACATCCCATTAGTTTCAGTAGACAATTTCGCACATGTTGATGCCCAAGATCATTGTCAGGAGGCCTCGCACGACGTAAACATATTGATATAATTCAACAGTGGATGGGACTGATCGATCCATTTGTGCTGCAAATATAATTTATTCTTCATAAACTTTATTTATTTTATAGATACTTATTTTGAACACAACTATAATCAGTTACTAATTGGTTAAATAATTATAGACAGAATGGCATTTCCACGTCTTTGCTTTTATTGTTTGCATTTGCATTAATACAAACGAAACCGCGATTTCCTTACTGTTGTTGATAAGTCTGTAGCAATTTCGCTATTACATACATTTAAACTGTATTCATAAAAAAAACATATATATAGTTCTTCTGTTATGCTATTTATTATACATTGAAACTGTATTCATAAAAAAAACATATATATAGTTCTTCTGTTATGCTATTTATTATACATTGTTCACAGATATGTGGAAGAAAGTGGTAAGCCTGAACAAATTTCAAACCAATGAGGCACAGAAAATGGGAACAGCATCAGGCCAACAACAACAACCAAGACAAGACGAAACAGAACAACACACCAAAGCTCAACAATCATCATCAGAAAAACAACAGAAAAAACGACCGAAGCAGCAATCAGGCAGGCCCATTAACAAACAGGGCAAACCTCTGACCAAGCAGACAACCAGCCTGCGAATGTTGTGTACGTGAGTATTTGATCTGGCCTTCCTGTTTGTTCACTTAGTTACATATTATCCAGTATGCAGGTTGTCAGTACTACCAAATAATACATACTAAAGAGGCTTTAAGGGGGGACAAGCTTATTTAGTTGCTCATTTATGTATGGTTTTATTACTTTTCTAGTTTCCTCCCTAGACCTCCATCAAGTTTAAGTAAACATCCGCCCAAGACCCTCCTTCAAGATAAATGTGTAAATGTTTTCGATATAAAACTGTCCCGGCCGAAGGGCGGTTCCTCTTAAATTACAGGCTCGCTCTCGCTCGCCAGGAAAAAAATAATCGACACCTAAATGACACGAAACGTGGTAAAATGGACAAAAAAATGGGGCGAAAGGTATTAGAATCGCCAAACAAATGAGCTGAACGTCTTCTAATCTCAAAACTAATAGGGATAAACATGAGAGAGAAGGGGGACCAGAAAAACGACCCATCTCCCCTTAAGCCCCAGTACAACACTACTCCCGAGGTAAACAGATACTATAGGTTGATAATTTAATCTGGTAAAACTCCTGCTTCATATCTTTGGCATTTATTTGTGACCTCTCTTTCCCCTTCACACAAACAGAGTGTAATACTTGGACACACTAAGACATAATTGTTCATCACCACACCATAGCACTGAGCTCGTATCACTTGCCTTGGCGACAGACAGAGCATTTGTTCCTGTTATTATATAATTTGTAACCTTCTAATATGTAAACCTACATTTTCTATTTATCTCCTTCAATCTCATCTATATATTTGCTACCTAGTTCTCTCCGCCTAGAGGAAATTGTGGTATTGTGGTGTTTCAAACTGAAAAGCATTTATAGCTTATTCAATGTAGCCTGGCAGAAATTGGTAATGCTGCCTTTCTATACATTTGTATAGCCAATAATAATCATGGTATATATATATATATATATATATATATATACTGTATATCTACTGGTAGACGCCATTATCCAAGAATGGATAGCCACGAATGAATCGCTCGCAAGCACCTAAATCCTGTCAGCCTCCTCCCAACCAATGCCACTTTCTCTCATATACCTCTCAACTCCATCCTTCCACCTCACTCTCGGTCTGCTGTCCCTCCACCTAATTTTTGTACGCTCCTCACTCTTGGTCTGCTGTCCCTCCACCTCATTTTTGTACGCTCTTTTAGTAATTCTCTCGCTTCTCATACGTTCCATATGGCCGAACCATCTCAAGGTGTTCCTTTTCACACTTAAAGGACTTAGAGATCATGAATAAATATACTTATCTGGGTAGCGAGATTCATGAAAGTGGTGAGTAGGGCTACGATGTCAATTATTGCCTCGGCTTAGCATATGTGTTTATAGATTCACTCAACAACAGTATATGGTGTTGTGGATGTCTGAGCAGAAGGACAAAAATGGGAATCTTCAAGACACTGGTGCTCTCTGTGAGATGTGAGACACTTAGCAGTGAGTTGAAGAGACACATCAACTGCTTTGGTACTAAATGTCTTTGCAGGATCATAGGCTATTGCTGACATGACTACATCTCAAACCAGAAACTAATTCAGTGAAACTTATTCACGATATATTTGTTACATGGTCCGAGAACGCCAACTTCTGGCTACATAAGAATGTGGTCTCAACAGAGGACAACCCTGAGTGGAAGAGGCCTAAGGGAAAACCACAGAACTCATGCCTGAGGCAAATCGACCAATCTTGCGATAAGATCCCGCCACAATAATTTTTGTTTTCACTGGATATCAATCTTTCTACAGATTTTCTCATTCTTCAATGTTCCCACGATCTTTATAGAAATAAAATATGCACATAAGGTAAAGTTATATTGCTATATATATATATATATATATATATATGGTGTTCCTCAGGGCTTTGTCCTATCTCCCATTCTCTTTCGAATTTTCATAAATGATCTTCTCAACTGTACCTCCAGTCCCGTCCAATTCATACGCAGACGACTCTACCTTACACTACTCAATTAGTTTTCCAGAACGCCCCAGCCAGTTATCCCTCAAAAACAAACGTAATGAAGCCATATAACACTTATCCGCTGATCTAACTACTATTTCCAATTGGGACAGAGAAAACCTTGTTACCTTTAATGCTTCCAAAATCCAATTTCTCCATTTTACTACCCGTCCGGAACTCCCAGAGGACTTTCCTTTATACTTCAACAATACAAAAATCAATCCTTCATCTTCTTTCAATATTCTTGGTGTCTCTTTTTCTTCTGCTCTCTCTTGGAAGGACCATATAACCAATCTAGCTAAACAGCTTCCCAGAAGATGGGTGTGCTCAACTGCCTCAAGGAGTTCTTTACCCCTGCATAGCTTCTTTCTCTGTACAGGGGCACGGTGCGTCCTTGTATTGAGTATTGTTCACATGTGTGGGGAGGACCCTCTCACACCGCACTCCTAAACAAAGTTGAAAAGAAGGCCTTTCGTATCATTAACTCCCGTCCACTCACCAACTCTCCGCAACTGTTTTTTGTTTTTTTGTTTTTTTTTCCCTTCCTCTATTCATTGCCTCTTAAAATCGTTAAAGATACAGATTTCAGAAATGGGAGAGATGGATAGACTGTGTTTCACTTTGAAGGTAAGATAGTATAACAATTTTGGATAGTCAGTAGATTTAGAGGAGAGCTAAACAGCACAAATATGTTTAGCTTCCGAGTGACAAATTATGCTTAAGCCAGAGAGTTGACAAATCATTAGAGGCAAAGATGATAACACGAAAGCAAAACAGATTGTTGCGAATATCCACATAACATTCACCTTTGGCTTGAAACTGAGGAGAGAGATAGTAGGAGGATACAGAGAAGGGTTTTCTGTAAGTTGCCTTAGACAACTTTTTTGGTTTGGGGAGGACAAAATCAGGTTTAGTAGAGGAAAGATGGTGTTCCATAGAGTGAAAGTTAGAGGAAAGACCACGAATGTTGCAGAAGTTGATAAAATATGATATTTTCAGGAGTCATCACCAGTATGTCCCCTCCCCTGGGGACTCTGAGCCAGGTCTTAATTGAACCATTTTAGTAGAATTTTGAAATTATAGTGTTGTATACTGTATAGTATGGCAGTGGTAGAGAGTAATAATAGATAGATAAGGTGTCTTGGAGGGCAAACTGGAGTTGCTCTCTATGTTTATAAAACATGTATGGGGTGAAACGTCTTAATATCGCCAAACTAATGGGGCGAAACGTCTTAACACTCCAAACTAACGGAGAGAATCAGGGGACGTCCAAAAGCATCCCCTTCGTACCAAAGAGAGTTAATGTGAAGGTCTGTCTGTGCAATCCAAAACAATCTGTTTATGATATAAGGTATTACGTTTATATGTATATACTGACAAATTGTGAACAATGTAATTTCAATCTCTGGTGAAAAGAACACGACGCAAAATGTATTATTTTTATGTTTTATGTATTACACATTTTGGCGTAGGGATGTGGCGACTCCATCGCCTGTCACTTGTGTGGCGCAGATAGCCCCTGGAGGTTGGAACTGGGAATCCCACCTCCAGAATTTACCCTCACAAAGGGATCAGCAATACATTTCTTGCTGATCCTCCCTACCCCTTTATGGGAGTGAGGGTTTAGCTACTGACTGACTGACAGATGTATTACACATACTATCTCAATAATATGATATCCAAATATATACTCGGCACTAACACTGGCAGTGTAGTAAGCACATACACACACACACACACACACACGATAAAAGTAGCCCCCAATACTATTATGAATTGGTCAGATAATTTACATTGTTAAAAAGAAATATCTAACATCAATGCCCAGCTGACGAGATCTTAAAAATAAATTAAGGTTTCCCATCTGTCTTCATTGTGCGGTAATCTGTCGAAGGAATGAAGGGTGGGGAGAGAACCTTTTGTTTTTTGCTATATATTTTCCCTCACATTACAAATTGTTGGCCTTCCGTATTCTACTAGAAAAATATTATTACTCAACTCGTTGGTATCGAAGGATCCCTGTTGTCAGAGTATCTATGTAAATATGTGTAACCTATTCGTGCTGATTGGGTTTCGTGATGTCTACGACTGTTTACGTCACTCCAAATCCCTCTTCACTAGCCACTTCTTCTTCTCTGGTATCACGTGGCTTGCAAATATCACACTAGTAATTTGTAGCGTGTTCTGGTCCTGTTTGGGTTTGGGTTTATATTACACTAGTAATTTGTAGCGTGTCCTGGTCCTATTTGGGTTTGGGTTTATATCACACTAGTAATTTGTAGCGTGTTCTGATCCTATTTGGGTTTGGGTTTATATCACATTAGTAATTTGTAGCGGGTCCTGATCCTATTTGGGGTTGGGTTTACTCAGTTTATTTGAATGGTAAGCATTATTTTCCATACACATTTGCTGATATGTAGAGCAAAGCAATAATTTACTTAAACCTTGATCAGTTAAATCCCTTTGAACTTCGAAGATACCCTAACTTATATCAGGTCACATATGTTGAACAGATAACAGTAAATGGATAAAAAACACCATTTGAGGAAGAACCATTTATTGACGTTTCGCAGATAGCTTCATCAGGTCACTCAGTGACCTGATGAAGCTATCTACGAAACGTTGTCAATAAAGTGCTCTTCCTCAGATGGTGTGTTTTATCCATTCTGACTAATTTGCAAGAACCACCCAACATATAACAGTAAATAACTTAAATTAAAATTCAGACGACATATCTATATTTTGCATTGATCACTATATGCTAATGATAGTTTAGACTTCCTTTTTTTATCTTTATATGTTAGGCTGCCTTATCTCCAGTTCTTTTTCAAATATTCATTAACGATCTTCTCAACCGTACCTCTAGTCCTATACACTCTTATACCGATAACTCTAACTTACTCTTTTGAACAAGTTTTCCACAACGACTCAGTATACACTCATTCCAAAACTCACGTGATGAGGCCATAGCACGCCTGTCTTCTGATCTATCAACTATCTCTGACTGGGACAGAACAAATATTGCTACTTATAATGCTTCCAAAACATAATTTCTCCTTCTATCTACCCGTCACCATCTTCCACACAACGTTCCCTTATTATTCAACAACACACAAGCCAACCCTTCATCTTTTCTAAGTATTCTGGGTGTTTCTTTTTCTCCTGACCTTTCTTATAAAGATCATATTACCACTCTTCCTAAAGCAGCTTCTCAAAAGTTTGGTGTGCTCAATCTTCTCCCTAGGTTCTTCCTCCCCGCACAACGTCTTGCTCTGTATAGGGGCATAGTGCGTTCATGTATTGAGTATAGCTCACATGTGTGGGGAGGTTCACCTCATACTGCACTTCTCGAAAGGGTGGTCAAAAGCATTTCATTTCATCAATTCATTTCCCCTTACTAGGTCGGTACAATTTATTTCTACACGCCGCAATGTTTCATCTCTCTCACTGTTCTACCGCTATTACAATAATCAGTGTTCTTCAGAGCTCCCTTACGGAGAGTGGGTGACGCCCGCCTCTAATCCTTATTCTTTCTATTTCTCTAAACCAATAGTTCTGTTCGTGGTGTCCTAATTTATCTATAGCTCTGTTCGTGATGTCCTATATCTATAGCTCTGTTTGTGATGTCCTTTATCTATGACTCTGTTCGTGGTGTCCTTTATCTATAGCTCTGTTCGTGGTGTCATTTTTATATAGCTCTGTTCGTGGTGTCATTTATATATAGCTCTGTTCGTGGTGTCATTTATATATAGCTCTGTTCGTGGTGTCCTTTATCTATGGCTCTGTTCGTGGTGTCCTTTATCTATAGCTCTGTTCATGGTGTCATTTATCTATAGTTCTGTTCGTGGTGTCATTTATCTATAGTTCTGTTCGTGGTGTAATTTATCTATAGCTCTGTTCGTGGTGTCCTTTATCTATAGTTCTGTCCGTGGTGTCATTTATATATAGCTCTGTTCGTGGTGTCCTTTATCTATAGTTCTGTTCGTGGTGTCATTTATATATAGCTCTGTTCGTGGTGTCCTTTATCTATAGTTCTGTCCGTGGTGTCATTTATATATAGCTCTGTTCGTGGTGTCCTTTATCTATAGTTCTGTTCGTGGTGTCATTTATCTATAGATCTGTTCGTGATGTCCTTTATCTATAGTTCTGTTTGTGGTGTCCTTTATCTATAGTTCTGTTCGTGGTGTCATTTATCTATAGTTCTGTTCGTGGTGTCTTTTATCTATAGTTCTGTTCATGGTGTCATTTATATATGGCTCTGTTTGTGATGTCCTTTATCTATAGCTCTGTTCATGGTGTCATTTATAATTATATATAGCTCTGTTCGTGGTGTCCTTTATCTATAGTTCTGTTCGTGGTGTCATTTATCTATAGCTCTGTTCGTGGTGTCCTTTATCTATAGATCTGTGATGTTCTTTATCTATAGTTCTGTTTGTGGTATCATTTATCTACGGCTCTGTTTGTGATGTCCTTTTTCTATAGCTCTGTTCGTGGTGTCATTTATATATCTAGCTCTGTTCGTGATGTCCTTTATCTATAACTCTGTTTGTGATATCCTTTATATATCTAGCTCTATTCGTGATGTCCTATATCTATAGTTCTGTTCGTGATGTCCTTTTTACATAGTTCTGTTCGTGATGTCCTTTATCTATAGCTCTGTTCGTGATGTCCTATATCTATAGCTCTGTTCGCGATGTCCTTTGGTTCACCTGTTCTGCCCTTCCTTGCATCACAGAACACCACCTGATCTGACCTCTTCTAGGTAATTATGGTATTTTAGATATCTCTTATTCAGGAATTGACGTGCTTTTGCCATTTCCGAGCAATGTACTTTAGTTTGTCCCATACAATAAACAAAAAAATGCCTTCCAAGACTTCCTTCAATATAAGGAAAGCTGAGCCATACACCCTTCAAGCTCAATTTGTACATTTTTTGGTAGAAAAATTAAGTCCAATTTATTTAATCTTACAGGCTCGCTATCGGTCGCCCAAAAATACATCGACTCCTGAATGGCGTGAAGCGTCATATTGTCACCAAACTAATGGGGTGCAACGTCTTAAAATATCTAAACTTATGGAACGAAACAGGGGAGGCCCAAAAAGACCGCATGCGGATTAAGTATAAGAACATAAGAACATAAGAACATAAGAAAATGGGAGTCTGCAGAAAGCCGATTGGCCTAAGCAAGGCAGATCCCTGTCCCACACAACCCCAATTATAAAAGCCCAATTATAGGCTCAACACTCTAATACCCTGAGGATCATCTTACCAAAACGGTTAGAGATTAACGCAGGATTACGGGGGTCTGCAGAGCGCTGATTGGCCCAACCCTGCTGATCCCCCTTCACACCTAACCCTTCTCGTCCATATGCTTATCCAATTTTATCTTAAAGCTCCCTATCGTTTTTAATCCCACTATAGCACTTGGTAGTCCATTCCACCCATCTACAACTCTGTTACCAAACCAATATTTGCCTATATCTTTTCTGAAACGAAATTTATCTAATTTGAAACCATTGGTACGAGTTCTTTCGCTATCACTGTGCTTTAGTACATTTGTCATGTCCCCTTTGTTAATCCCACTAACCCTCTTGAACACCTCTATCATATCCCCTCTAACTCTGCGTCTCTCTAACGAATGTAAGCCTAATTTCTTCAACCTTTCTTTATATGGAAGATTTCTAATATTATGGATCATTTTTGTCATTCTACGTTGTACTCTCTCCAATGAATCTATGTCCATTCTGTAATAAGGACACCAAAATTGAACAGCATAATCCATATGGGGTCTCACTAATGACAAGTAAAGTTTTAAGATGACATCAGCAGTTCTGTTACTCACACTCCTAGAGATGAACCCGAGAATCCTGTTTGCCTTGTTTCGAACGCTTATACACTGTTGTCTAGGCTTCAAATCATTGCTAACAAACACACCTAGATCTTTCTCACAATTCGAGTTTTCTAATTCCACATTAGCTAGTTTATATTTAACATTTGTATGCATCTTCCCTATCTTTAATACCTTGCATTTGTCAATGTTAAACTTCATCTGCCAATTTACTGACCATTCGTGTAAGGTATCTAGATCCCTTTGGAGGCACTCTATATCTCTATCTGAATCAATTGTTCTCCCCATTTTGGTATCGTCTGCAAATTTACTTATCCTACTAGTTATACCTAAATCAAGGTCATTTATGTATATAACAAACATATAAGTATGGTTAATGTGTCCATGATATAATGTTATCAACTGTCAAATATAATTATACATACATTGAATTTTGAAATTAAAATACTTACACCTGCCCATAAGCATGTTTTCCTTTTTCGTACAGAATGTTAACCTCTAGAATATAATTTCCATGACTATGTACTCCAAAATACTTCTGAATAAATCGCATGGCATAAATTACAACACACACTGGTTATCACACTAAGCTGTGCGAAAATAATAATTATTATGTTGCTAATTTTACAAATATCAAAAGTATACATACCTAGTTGAATGTGTCTAGGTTCATGTCCAAATTATACGAAATATAACAACTTTACATTCGTCATGAATAGGTTAAATTGCGACAAATATGTTTCATATAATTGAATACCGGTATTGTCAAAATTGTTACTAAAATTGCCTGCTTGTCACAATAAACAGATAACATAAACGTTTATAGTTATAGGATTTAGAATGTTAAGTTATCAAGACTTAAGGGAAGCTCATTCTATGTTCTAGGTTTGTTTTCTTATAATTTTATATTTTCTTATAGTTTGTTCCCCATCAAGCTTAAAATATCGCCCCGAAGATCGCCCTTCAAGATATATTTGTACATTCTTCGGTAGAACAAAAAATGACACCTAAATGGCACATAAGGTCTTAATATTAACAAAGAAATGGTCGAAAGTTATTCAAATCGCCAAACTAATGGGTTGAACATGGTAATATCTCACAAAGAATGTGGCCAATCATGAGGGAGAAAGGGACCCCCAAAAAAATATCTCTAATTAAGTTACTGTATACAAACTGTATACAAGGATGGGATGACATTAATTGTATTATTAAGGGAGCCCACCTCACTTTTTTTCTCTTTCTCTCCCTCTCTCTTTGGCTTGTATCCAATCGGCCCTATTCAGCATACTGTTTTAAGACGTTTACCCCCACCCAGGAGTCAATATTTTCCTGGCAAGCGTTAGCGAGCCAGCATATATATATTTTTGTTTTGACAGCAAGCTAAATTTGTACATTTTCGATAGAAAAATTTCTCCGGCGAAGCCGGATTTCTCCATACAATACTGGCTTGCTATCGCTCGCCAGTAAGAAATCGACACCTGGATGGGGATAAACGTCTTAAGACAGTTGTCTAAATGGGGCCGAATGGATTCAAGCCAAAGAAAGGGAGAAATGGAGAGAAAGATAGGTGACCCCCCTTACAGTTTTGCTATAGTGACTGATTATCTAGACACAATGTAAAGTCAATTACTTTCAAACTATACAGGTAAGCAATTATATTGTGATCACCATAACTATAGTCCGTTCATTATAGGTAGGCCAAAAATATTGACTCTTAACCTCTGCAACTAAAACAAGACGATAGTAATCGAGCTAAGATTTCGACCATTTGGGAATACTCAGCCAAGGAATAGATGAGGATATTTACAGCTCATTATATCGAGCCCATTTTGAGTTACAGGGCTTAGGGGGCACGATTTCTGGCCTACCTACACTGAATAGACTATAGTGTTGTTTTCAATGTTGTGGAGTTCTCAAGTCACGCTACCTGTATAATATTGTCCACCAAGGAATGAACCCTCCACAAACAGCCATGACAGCGCTCGGCATTATAATCTTCAGGGGACACTGACTGCTTTTTTGGCCTATAAATGCATTCATTCATGAATTCTTAGTTTCCTCGCTAGACGTCCCTCAAACTTAGAAAAACATCCCCTAGACCCCCCCCCCCCCCCAAGATAAATTTGTAAAAATTTTAGTAGAAAAACGTCCCCGCCTAAGGCCGGTTCCTCTTACAAATACAGACTCGATTTCGCTCGCCAGGAAAAAATCGACACCTAAATGGCACGATAAGTCTTAAAATGTATAACGAAATGGAAGTAAAGGTCTTAAAATCGCCAAAACAATGGGCCGAACGTCTAAAAATGGGACTAAACACGAGGGAGAAAGGGGACCAGAAAAAACGACCGTCTCCCCTTAAGGGGGGATTCTTATTTTTTGGGGTCGGTTATTTAATTTATGTATTATTTTTTTAGTTTCCTCCCTAGACCTACATCAAACTTAAAATAACAACCCCCAAGACCCCCCTTCAAGATATATTTATACAGTTTTCGGTAGAAAAATGTCCCGGCCTTCTTCCAACACTACAGGCTCACTATCGTTCGCCATGAAAAAAATCAACACCTAAATAGCATGAAAGGTCTTAATATTGACAAACAAAAGAAGCAAAAGGTCTCAACATTGACAAACTAATGGGGCAAACATCTTAAAATCTGAAAACTATGGGGCTAAACATGAGCGAGAAGGGGATCTAGAAAAACGAACCATCTCCCCTTAAAAGCTAATTCTTTTGGGATTGACAGTCGTAATGGTGTCTTCTCTCGCTATCTTTGCCAGCCAGGTGTCCCAGACTGAACACACTCCAGGTTCAGCGAACTCCTCCCGTACTGCGCAAACTCTATGGAACGTTTTTCAATGAGTTTACCAAATTTTCGGCTGTTATCATTGTTGCTTGAGCAGCTTGAGGACCGAGGACAAAGTATTGTTTTTGAATGGAAATTTATAACTCCTTGGAGTAAAATACAAAAAGCAAGCTTACGTAATGTTAGTATAATAGTACAACGAGTATGAGGAGTGTGTTCAGTCTGAGACATGAAGTGACCTCTGTTAAGCCGTCTAGTGTTTGCCTACTGTCAACATAGAAAAGGGGTTTCGTGCTTGACCAATATTACATATATCTCTATAAAAACAGGTTTTGTGGATTGTATGTTTCTTGCGATTTCAGTAAATGTATGGTATACATCATGAACACGGAATCTGTTGATGGGCTAAGAGAATATTATACGATTATAGTATCTTTTGCATTATATATACAGTATATATCACTCTCAAACTAAATATTTCTGCGCTGTTTATCTCTCCCCTTATTCTACTGACTATCCAAAACTCTTCGACTATCTAACTTCTAAAGTGGAACACATTCTATCCATCTCTCCTTTCACAGAAATCTCCATCTTAGGAGATTTCAATGTTCACCACCACCAATGGCTCTCTTCTGTGGTATAGTTTATAGGTAGGTAAGATCCGAGACAAACGCTAAATAGTATTCAACAGTGGATACAGGGAAGGCCGAAACAGGGTCCAGGTGTGAATTATCATTGCTAAAGCTGATTTTTATGTACGTTGATCCACTAAGCATCGCTTTTGTTGCTGCTGGTAATAAATAAATGTCCTAGAAAGTGCTCACCAATTCCCTAAGAAATATGATTAATTCTATAACAATGTGAGCTTAGCTTCCCATAATCTACTGTACTTTCATAACGCCATTCTGGTTTCCTTAAAGCTCGGTTCACACATACACAAATTAACATCCCGTCTGGCCCCGACCTCTCATTTCGCCTGCAAACGGGCAAGGACGCCGGCTAAATCGCCTATGGACGGTATAGGGATGTGTAGTGTCGCCACCACATGGGAGGGGGGTCGGGAGGCGGCGACCATTTTGTGCGTGCATAAAATGGTCGGTGTGGGCCGGGGCAACTGCCACAAATCGTGTCAGGCCGGGACACACATGGGAGCATTCGGCGTCTAGACGCCAACTGGGGGGGGTCTAGACGCCAACTGGGGGAGTCTAGACGCCGACAAATGGGATGAAAACGGCGGCAAAAAACCGTTGAAAGGAGAGTCGGCGATGTGGCACCATCGCGTCACGTGAGCTGGTGACACCTCACGTCCGTGTACCGACCATAGGTGATTTTGCCGGCGTCCCTGCTCATTTGCAGGCGAATTAAGGGGTGGGGACAGATTAATTCGTGCATGTGAGAACCGAGCAAAAGGGGTTGGGGACGGACGGACCATGGGGCCTCCAGATTGATGCCGTCCTACCTATTTTTTGGGTCGTGGCTGGACGGGACGTTAATTCATGCATGTGTGAATCGAGCTTAAGGACCGCTCTACTGATGATCTTCGTGCTTGTCTTACTAACTCTTGGTCATCGTCCATTCGGGACTTCGGTGAGACTTTTTCTATTGCGCTAGACACGTCGAAAGCCTTCGGTAGAGTCTGGCACAAAGCTCTATAATTTCCAAACTAAGCCCCTTCGGTTTATATCCCTCTATCTGTGCATTTTTTGTTTTCTTTCTGACCACTCCATAGCTGCAGTTGTGGACGGCCATTGCTCACTTCCTCAACCTATTAACTCCGGTGCTCCTCAGAATTCTGTCCTGTCTTCTCTCTTTAATATTTATTAATGATCTCCTCAACTGTACATCTAGTCCTATCAACTCATATGATGATCACTGTACCTTACACTATTCATCTAGTTTTTCACAACAACCCAGCATGCAAGCACTCCAAAGCTCACGTCACAGTGCCATGGCACACCTATCTTCTGATTTATCAATTATTTTCGATTGGGGCAGAGGAAACCTTGTTGTTTTTGTTGTTGTTGTTGTTCCCCAAGCTGCCTGGCCGAACAGCCCCAAGGCCCCGAGCAATTCCAAGGCCTAACCGAGCGCCCCCACAGAACCCTCCCTGCCGACCACAATAAAGCCTGGGTGACCGAAGCCACTCCATGGTGGGGGGGCTGAGGAGGGTGCGGAAACGCCCGGGAAACCCCCCACCCAGGGCCCTGTGCCCCTCAGCAATTATGAAGAGAAAGTTGAGGGGCAAGGGAAAAATGTGAAACCTTGTTAATTCTAATACCTCCAAGATCCAATTTCTCCCTTTATCAACCCGTCACAGTCCTCGCAAGATAATCATATACTCTACAACAATACACTAATCAACCCTTCATCATCTCTCAATATTCTTGGTGTATGTTTTTCATCCGATTTTTCTTGGAAAGATCATGTTACGATTCATACTAAAACAGCTTCCTAAAAGTTAGGTGTGCTAAACCGTATCTGTTGGTTCTTCACCCGCGCACAGCTTCTTACTCTGTATGGGGGCACACTGCACCCATGTATCGAGTATTGCTCACATGTGTGGGGAGGTTCCACCCATACTCGAAAGAGTAGAGTCAAAAGCATTTTGCCTCATCAACTCACTTCCTCTTACTATAGATACGGCCAATGAATTTGACAAAAATCTTGACCCCTTAACTTCTCATAACTCAAAATGAATGAAAGCAATCGAGCTGACATTTCTATAATCTGGGAAGAGCCCACCAGGATATAGGTGTGGATATTTACAGCCAGTTTGCTCTAGGCTCATTTGAGTTATGAGGAGTTAGGGGTCAAGATTATTGTCAAGTTCGATGGCGCTACCTATAGTTCCCTACAATCTCTTTCTACACGCTGCAATGTTGCAGCTCTTTCACTCTTCTACCTCTATTACAACAATCAGTGTTTTGCAGAGCTCTCTCAGTGCATAGTAGCATACCTCTTCCCTTGCGGTGGGTGCGAGGCAGCCGCCTTTCAACACAATTCCACTCATATTCTGTCCAGCTCTCCAACCCAAGAAATGGCAAAGTTTCCCAGTCTATCTTCTATTCAAAAAGAGAAATCTGGAACTCTCTCCATCAATTAATATTTCCTTCATCCTATGACTAAAACTGCTTTAAACTTCGTGCATTCAGGCATTTTGACCCCAAATTCCCTTGAATTTAGCTCTGTCACTCTTTTGGCTTTGGGGGAGACACTCGTTAAAAGCGACCTGCCTTTTGTCTCCTTCATAAACATAGAAAAACAAAACAAATATACAGACACAGTATGTATGAATGGCTGCATGTAGACACGAGGTGTGTAAAATATGTGTTGTGTGTGTGTGTGTGTGTGTGTGTGTGTGTGTGTGTGTGTGTGTGTGTGTGTGTGTGTGTGTGTGTTCATGCTTGTGAGTTTGTGTGTCGAAGGTAAAGCTGCTCGCGTGCCAGACTTGCCAAAAACATCCCACATCCGGGTAAAGAGAAACAAAAATTGATATAATTTCGGGAACGTTCTTAACAGGAATGTGAAATACCACTTTGGTAATCAATAGGCAGCTTCACAATGTACATTATTCCATCAAGAAGTGTGCACAAAATACACATTTACATAATACAGTCACATCTGTCATACTTACATTTATATATTAATCCATGGACGCACATACAGTATGTATAGTGTATACAATATATATACAGTATATATATATATATATATATATATATATATATATATATATATATATATATATATATATAAAGAGAGAGAGAGAGATGTATGTATATACAGTATATAGTGAACAGAAACAATCTAGGCCTACATATTTTGTATCTATATCAAACACCTTAACCATACAGGGAGTTTTACCGGTATTGAGGTATAGAATGTCTAACATAAGAACATAAGAACATAAGAAAATGGGAGTCTGCAGAAAGCCGATTGGCCTAAGCAAGGCAGATCCCTGTCCCACACAACCCCAATTCATTACTAAGCCCAATTATAGGCTTCACACTCTAATACCCTGAGGATCATCTTACCAAAACGGTTAGAGATTAACGCAGGATTATGGAGGTCTGCAGAGCGCTGATTGGCCCAACCCGGCTGATCCCCCTTCACACCCAACCCTTCTCGTCCATATGCTTATCCAATTTTATCTTAAAGCTCCCTACAGTTTTAGATCCCACTATAGCACTTGGTAGTCCATTCCACCCGTCTACAACTCTGTTACCAAACCAATACTTGCCTATATCTTTTCTGAAACGAAATTTATCTAATTTGAAACCATTGGTACGAGTTCTTTCGCTATCACTGAGCTTTAGTACATTTGCCATGTCCCCTTTGTTAATCCCACTAACCCACTTGAACACCTCTATCATATCCCCTCTAACTCTGCGTCTCTATAACGAATGTAAACCTAATTTCTTCAACCTTTCTTCATACGAAAGATTTCTAATATTATGGATCATTTTTGTCATTCTACGCTGTACTCTCTCCAATGAATCTATGTCCATTCTGTAATAAGGACACCAAAATTGGACAGCATAATCCATATGGGGTCTCACTAATGACAAGTAAAGTTTTAAGATAACATCAGCAGTTCTGTTACTCACACTCCTAGAGATGAACCCGAGAATCCTGTTTGCCTTATTACGAACGCTTATACACTGTTTTCTAGGCTTCAAATCATTGCTAACAAACACACCTAGATCTTTCTCGCCGTCTGAATTTTCTAATTCTAAATTAGCTAGTTTATATTTAACATTTGTTTGCATCTTCCCTATCTTTAATACCTTGCATTTGTCAATGTTAAACTTCATCTGCCAATTTACTGACCATTCATGTAAGGTATCTAGATCCCTTTGGAGGCACTCTATATCGCTATCTGAATCAATTGATCTCCCTATTTTAGTATCGTCTGCGAATTTACTTATCCTACTAGTTATACCTAAATCTAGGTCATTTATGTATATAAGAAACAACAGGGGACCTAATACCGATCCCTGGGGGACACCACTTTTGACTGCTCCCCATTCTGACTTGGTACCATTTATGCTGACTCTCTGCTTCCTACCAATTAGCCACGACCTAATCCATCCTAACAACGCCCCACCTAGTCCATGTGCCTCAACCTTTCTCATCAATCTCTCATGAGGGACTCTGTCGAAAGCTTTACTGAAATCTAAATATATAATATCATAGGACTTGTCATTATCTACTGCTTCATATACCTCTGAGAAAAAACTAAGCAAATTAGTAACATCATTGGTATGATAACATAACTCAAAATGCATTAGGCAAATTTAGATATTAATTTTGCATATTAATTATATATTATGATCAACAGGTTCCAAACTTGATAACTTAACTAAATTAGGCTATAATAATATTTGTATTTTTTCATGAAGACTAGCACATTTTCATGAAGACTAGCACATTTTCATGAAGACTAGCACATTTTTGTTATGGTTAGTAAACCTTGTGGTAACGTATTTTGTTTACTTCCAACTATACAGTAAAGTAGTGCATATTACTGAAACATTGTTTGTTTAGTTGATGAAAGAAATGAACTACAAGAATATGGATATAAGTGTTTTCCCCAGTACGGGAATCGAACCCATGATCATAGGAAGACGGGCCCAGCATCTTACCAAACATGGTATGAGGTTATAATATGGTTGGTAACATGCCTGGCCTAATTTTGTGGGCTTGATTCCCGGCCAAAGGCAAAACCATTTGTACATACTGTAATCACGTGTATGTTTGAGGTACCAAATACACATTAACCACCTTAATTAACACACATTGTTAAACTGTATATACATTATACTGTATATATATATTTTTTTTTTTTTTTTTTTTTTTTTTCTATATTCCAACTTACTTCCTCTCGGGCATAGGCTGAGAGCCTTAACATTCACCGCTTTATAATGAACAGTGAAGCCCGTGAGGTCTTGTTCCAGTATAGGGATGAGACATGTGAAGCACGTAGAGTACAATGAGCACCTGCCATCTTGCCTTCACATGAGGCACGGTGCTCACTCATGGCCCGAAACGACCCCATCTCTGAAGCCACCTCGTTCCCGTGCTTCACTGTCTCATCCCCTACACTCAGACTCTAACACTTACACACACACAACGCCACCTGTTGAGCAGATAACTCACCAGGCATTGCACCCCTATAGCATATTTTGAATATGGGAATATTCATACAGTGCTATTTAATCAGGGAACAATGAGGGTATTTTATTGACGTTTCGGTGGGCTTGTGGTAATGCACTGATACCAGGTACAGCACAAATTCCATCCCAATAATATCTTCCCATTGATACATCGGGATTTGAACCCGGGACCTTTGGATTACCAGGCCAGTGGCAAGACCACTCCACCACACCTCCCCTATATATATATATATACTGTATATATATATATATAATTATATATATATATATATATATATATATATATATATTTAACTTTGTGTTCCAACTTTTGTCCCTGCTTTATGCATACGCGTATGTAACGTTGAACCTGTTCAGATTGTGTGTGATGTAATTTAGACTGTGGTGGTGGGGGTGGGGTTCATCAAAACACCAGCAGGGGGTTGATAGACCATCTGGTGAAGGGGACGGGGTGCTGGACAGGCTGAGGGTTGCGTCATGGCTCAATTGTATATATATATATATATATATATATAATATATATATATATGCTAACTATCATATACATACAAAAGGTGTTGCATCTTACTGCCTAAATCTGCACTGTTATCTCTAATCTTATATATTAATGGAACACATCAATAATACAAGAAACACAATTCCTAAACATAACAAGTAGTATTGTCGTCTACAACAATAGCCTATACCTTGTGAAGGCGTCATATAGGCATTTGATAAGGAGCTTCCGGAACTCTTGTTTCATTTGCTTGGCTTCCCTTACTGATTTTATTTGTGCCTCACCTACGGAGGTAGGAGGTATGTGCCCTGTTCGAATGGTGTCTACAATCTCCCCCTCAAAGGTAAACACATTTATTCATGTAACGTAAGTTTATTTGTGAGATATACAGTAGTTCATATAATATATATACCGGTATATATATATATATATATATATATATATATATATATATATATATATATATATATATATATATATATATATATATATATATATATATATATATATATATTTATTTATTTATTTATTTATAATATTTCAATATTATATTACTGCTTCATTTGGAAGGTAAGTTTGACTACTCTTCTCTACACTTTAAACCAAGATGCGTCATTTTACAGTATATTCACTATACCGTAATCTAGGGCACCCATCTTATAGTAGTGGTCAGGAATATAAACACAAACTTGGAGACACAGTAATTATTATGATATATAGGCGAACAATTATGAACAACTACTTGAATGAAAAGGATAACATAATTACTAGGATTCAACCGTTTACATTTCATCAATAGGAGGTGTTTATGTTTTTATAACCAGTAGCTTACAAATCCTCCCCAAATAAAAGTTAAAGAGTGATTGATATTATATTTAAAACAATTTGGAATTAAACATACATACGACATTTTTGTAGTATCTAATGTTCGTATTTACTTTTAATTCTGCAAATATATTCCATAGAACGTGTGGGTGGGACATACAGAGCGCTACTGAGTGAGAGGGGAAACGAAAATGGAATCAAATATCCCAGTAAAACTTACCGGTAATTATCATTACGAGGGGGTCACCTGTTTGTTTTTATCTTTCTCCCCTTTCCTCTCTTTCCCTGGCTTGTATCCATTCGGCCCCATTCAGCCAACTGTTTTAAGACGTTTATCCCCATCCAGGTGTCGATTTCTTCCTGCGAGCGATAGCGAGACATCATTGTATGGAGAAATCCGGCTTTGCCGGATTTTTTTTTATATCGAAAAATTTACAAATTTAGCTTGCTGTAAAAATAAATATAAATATGCTGGCTCGCTACCGCTCGCCAGGAAAATATTGACACCTGGATGGGGGTAAACGTCTTAAAACAGTAGGCTGAATGGGACCGAATGTATACAAGTCAAAGAGAGATGGAAAGAAAGATAAAAAAGCGGGTGACCCCCCTTAAAGGCGAGGGTAAGGATGACGCAAGCGCCCACCTGCCTCCCGACCTATATACGACACACATACACACATACATACACATAGGACCTGTGCCTCTGTGTTATAATTGTTGCTACTGCCGCCGCTACTCGTCCTTGACCCTCCCATACAATACTGCCCTCACACATATTATTTGGCAATTTACTTCGGGTTTGTCAGTCACGCTTCTTTTGTTTTCTTTATTACCTCTATCACACGGTTTTCTTTGTTTTATCCTCCTTCAGTTTCAAAGCGGACTCTTAATCACACTTCACAGCTTTTGTTTTGACCTTACACTTGATGTTTTGAGTTCTACGTTTCTGCCAATGGTGTACGTTTGTCACACATCTCTGTTATTCACTAATCTCAGTTTTGCACATACAGTATGTAGCTTTGCAACTATTGCTTTTAACTCGTGCAGTATACAGTATATATTAGTATTTTTAGGCATTTAACTCCAATCTTAGGTACACATATGTGTTTTTTTTTCTAAAGCTCTTGCATATTAAACATAAATGCAAATATCGAAACTGGGCTACCTATCGTCATAAAAACAAGTTTTCGACGTAATTGTAGCAATCTTCAACCATATTATAAATTTATTTCCACATATCTTTGGATCTGAAACAAATACTTTCCGTGTATTAGTTTATTTTGTTAGTATTTGTGTTAGATGACTTACTGTCAACATCATGTATACCTTATTTTACCGTTAATATACTGTACAATTCTTACTAGTTAGGCTTCTTAAAAAGCTAAATTTGTCTTTAGCTAATTGTCCATCTTTCACTTTCTGGTTATATAAAAACTCGGTCATTCTTTTTGGTATTTTATGAACTGCCATTCATCAAACTGCCATTTAACTCCCTTGATAAATATTGTTCACACTTTGCTCTTTCGTGTGCTTAGTATGATATTGCCGATTTCTTTTTGGTGACTGATATATATAATTATCATTAAATTGTTCTAGTCTATTTTTGTTTGAATTGTCGTAATGTCGTACCTTTGAAACATCACAAATTGATTTTGGAACAACTACAGCTGTGTTGTGCTATAATAATCAGAAAACAACCCAAATCTGTTTATCAAAATCTCCACTAGTGACATTAGTGAGTCCTGTCCATTTTTTATCAAGTCCCTTATCTAATGCTTAAGTGTGATATAAAGTTTACTTTTTAGTCTTTGCTGACGATGTATATTCGTGACTATTCTATTGATATGTGCAATCAAGCAACCATCAATCTGACCGGATTTGGTGATATTTCCACTTCCTGATCCAAGAAAATGTGTCCTTTGTTTATTTAATTGTATATTTTGATCTTTAATCTTGTTTAAACTCTCCCTTGATAACAATCATGGTATGTGTTATCCCTGACTCTTACATTGCATTCTGAAAGTTTTATTAACCAATATTATCACCAACCCCCCAAATATCCTACAAATAAACCTAATTAATGAAATCAATAAAACAAATGAATACACGTGGTACTCCAAGGATTCGAACCTAGGATACTCACACCGAAATTCCGCGCACTAACCATTACGCTATGAAGACAGATTCAAGAATATCACGACACTCCTCCATTCTAGTTTTCACCCTTATTTATTACACGATTATGTTATCTTATTGACTTTTGAACTGCATCCCACTATGCTGTCCTGTACCAACACCCCTGTGCCACCGTACCACCACTGTGACACCGTACCACTATCATTGTGCCTCCGTACCACCACCACTGTGACACCGTACCACCCCCATTGTGACACCGTACCACAACTGTGACACCGTACCAATATCATTGTGCCTCCGTACCACCACCACTGTGACACCGTAACACCCCCATTGTGACACCGTACCACCATTACCGTGCCGCCACTGTACCACCACCCCTGTGACACCGTACCATCATCATTGTGACTCCGTACCGTACCCCTGTGACACCGTATCACCATTACTGTGCCGCCACTGAACCACCGTACCACCACTGTGACACCGTACCACCACCCTTTTGACACCGTACCACCATCATTGTGACTGCGTACCGTACCCCTGTGACACCGTACCACCACTACCGTGCCGCCAACATTGTACCGCTCAGCTCCTATGGCAGACAGACACAGGAGGACGCAGAGACCACATAAGTAAGGGATTCTGACAGTATAAATATTATTATTATTATTATTAGTAGTAGTAGTAGTAGTAGTAGTAGTAGTAGTAGTATAAAGTACTATATATCGGAAACCGAAATGAGAAAGCAAACTATTCGATGAATGGCACTCAGTTTAAGAGTGTAGACAGAGAAACTGATTTGGGAGTAACAATATCGAGTAACCTAAAACCAAGTCAACAATGTTCAAAAGTTGTTTAGAAAGCATACACAATAATTGGCTTTATAGGCAGGTTGTTTGAGCATAAATCGAAAGAAGTTATCCTAACTCTTTACAATTCCATAGTCTGGCCTCTTCTGGAATACTGCGTTCAATCCTGGTGCCCTTATTACCAAAAAGATATAGACACGCTAGAACGAATTCAACCTAGCGTTACCAAAATGATACCTAGCCTAAAGAACAGACCATACGAGGAGCGTCTTAGAGAATTAAATCTATTTCCTTCAACCCAGTGCAGATTAAGAGGCGACTTAATTCAAGTATTCAAAATCATCAAAGGCATCGACAATATGAACAGTAGTAAGCACTTCACTATCGACCAATCTAATTACACGCTGGGAAATGGTTGCAAAATTATTGGTAAATCTTTTACCTCACACAAATCTAAGAATTTCATATTCCATTGAGTTGTCAACTTGTGGAATGGGCTTCCCCGAGACGTTATAGACTGCAGCACCGTTGATTGTTTTAAACTTCGTCTAGACAAATATCTTGCCTCAAACCCGCAACTGACTGTGTTTGTAAATGAACAACTATATGTTACTCCCCCCTCAGATTCATCAAATAGTATTGCATTATATATTACTAAGACGTTACTCTTTTTTTTCCAAGATATACAAAAGATCACGTATAACTGTGTTATGTTACTAACCCATCTGTACCCTACTAACATCTTAATCCTGCCACGGACATTAGCTCCAGGGCAGTAGTTCCCTTTCCAATTTTCCCTTACCCACTCTAAACCACTGTTTGGTCACTTGATCCTCAGTGTTTTGGAGGACAAGCAGCCTAGAGGGGTCACTAGACCTGTTGTTGCTTGATTTCCTTTGTACTAAATTACGGGCTCATTATAGTTTGTCAAGAAAATATAGACACCATAATGTCTCTCTTGGTTTTAACACTCTTGTTCTACTGCAGTCCGCAATAAGGAAGAAACTTTCAAACGGTACCGATGCCATCAAACTAAAAAAATCTTATTCTTCCTATTTTTCGGCCTGGAATCATGCCAAATCGGTTCTTCGGCTCACCAAACACTCTTTTATCAATAATAGATGCACTGAACTATCCAAATCTAGCTTTTTCCAAGCTTTCTGGCATCTAGCCAAAACCCTCTCCAACTATTTTTCTTCCTAGTCTTTCCCTTCCCGTTTCCACTCTGACGGCACGTGCCTACCATCACTTCTTCCTCTGACAAAGCTGAGCTCTTCACCCCAACTTTCGCGAGAAACTCCACCTTGGATGATTCCTGTGATTTTCCTCCCTCTCCACCCCCTCTCTCTTATTTATGCCTAATATCCTAATCTTTTCTAAAGATGTACTTTCTACCCTCTCTGGGCTTAATAATAAGGCATACGATTCAGATGGTGTTCCTTCTGTTGTACTAAAAAACTGTGTTTCCGTGCTGACTCCCTGCCTAGGAAAACTCTTCCGTCTATGTCTCTCCTCTAACGTCTTCCCTTCTTGCTGGAAGTTTGCTCTCATTCAACCTGTCCCAAAGAAGAGTGACCACTCTCAACCCTCGAACTATCGTCCAATTGATCTTATTTCTTGCATCTCTAAAGTTTTGAAATTATTTTGTCTTCAAAATGTCTTAAGCACTTCTCTCCTCATAATCTACTCTCAGATCGCCAGTATGGATTCCTTAACCCCTTCTATACCGGTACCTTCCTTTTAACTTTATTGTGGCTACTATTAGTCGTTTATATTAAATTTAAAAAGTTCCTCCAGCAACTAACCGGCTTTAAACTATCTCACTTAACCCTTTATACTACCACACATCCTTTTGAAATTGCAAAAAATCGTCTAAATATAGCTAGAATAAAATTAAAAAGACGTCGCCGGTACAGAAGGGGTTAAGGGTCGCTCTACTAGAGATCTCCTTTCATATCTTACTAACTCTTGGTCATCCTCCTTGAGGGACTTCGGTGACACCTTTTCTATTATGCTAGACATATCAAAGGCCTTTGATAGAGTCTGGCACAATTCTCTAATTTCTAAACTACCCTCCTTCGGTTTCTATCCCTCTATCTGTGCCTTTATCTCGAATTTCCTTTCTGGCCGTTCCATAGCTGCGGTTGTGGATGGCCATCGTTCACTTCCTTAACTTATCAACGCCGGTGTTCCTCAGGGTTCTGTCCTATCTCCGATTCTCTTTTTAATATTCATTAATGATCTTCTCAACTGTACCTCCAGTCCTATCCATTCATATGCTGATGACTCTAGATTACACAAGTCATATAGTTTTCCAGAACCTCCCAATAAACAATCACTCAATAAATCACATGAAGATGCCATAAAACACTTATATTCTGACCTATCAACCATTTCCATTTGGTGCAGAGAAAATCTTGTTACTTTAAGTGCTTCGAAACCCCAATCTCTCCATTTATCTACCCGTAAAGAACTCCCACAGAACTATCACTTATATTTCAACAATACACAAATCAATCTTTTCATCTTCTCTCGGTTTTCTAGGAATCTCTTTCTCTCCTGATCTCACTTGGAAAGACCATATTACCACTCTTGCCAAAACAGCTTCCCAGAAGCTGGGTGTGCTCAACCGCCTCCGGGGGTTCTTTACCCATGCACAGCTTCTTGCGTTGTACAGGGGCACAGTGCGTCCATGTTTTTTTTTTTTTTTTTTTTCTATGTGATTGAGGGAGGCAAAAGGCAGAACTGCCTATAGCGAGTGCCTCCCCCATAGTTGAAAGAGTGACAGGGCCAAAATCAAGGGACGTTCGAGCCAAAATGCCTGGATACACGGAGTTTGAAGCAATTTAAGTGATAGGAAGAGGGAAAAACTTATTCTGGGAGAGAGTTCCAGAGCTCCGCTGTTGAGTAGAAGAAAGTTTGAAAGTAACGTTTCACTCTTGGGTTGGAGACTTGCACAGAGTAGGGGTGGGATTGAGTTGCAAGACGGGTACCATGTGCCCTACGTAAAGGAGGTGGTATACACTGGGAAAGCTCTGAGGAACACTGATTATTATTGTAGCGATAGAATAACGAGAGAGATGAAACATTGCGGCGGAGAGAGAGAGATTGCAGAGAGTTGGTGAGTGGACGGGAGTTAATGATACGAAAGGCCTTCCTTTCAACTTTGTCTAGGAGAGCGGTGTGAGAGGAACCTCCCCACACATGTGAATAATACTCAATACAAGGACGCACTATGCCCCTGTACAGAGCAAGAAGCTGTGCAGGGGAAAAGAACCCCTAAGGCGGTTGAGCACACCCAGCTTCTGGGAGGCTGCCTTAGCAAGACTGGTAATATGGTCCTTCCAACTGAGAGCAGAAGAAAAAGAGACACCAAGAATATTGAGAGAATATGAAGGGTTGATTTTTGTATTGTTGAAGAATAAGGGATAGTCCGCTGGGAGTTCCTTACGGGTAGATAGATGGAGAAATTGGGTTTTCGAAGCATTAAAGGTAACAAGGTTTTCTCTGCCCCAATTGGAGATAGTATTTAGATCAGAATTTAAGAGTTCTATGGCTTCATTACGTTTGTCGTTGAGGGATTGCTGGCTGGGGCGTTCTGAAAAACTAAAGGAGTAGTGTAAGGTTGAGTCGTCTGCGTATGAATGGATGGGAATTGAGGTACAGTTGAGGAGATAATTTATAAAAATTAGAAAGAGAATAGGATATAGGACAGAGCCCTGAGGAACACCAGAGTTTATAGGGTGAGGAAGTGAACAATGGCCGTCCACAACCGTGGCTATGGAACGGCCGGAAAGGAAATTAGAGACAAAGGCACAGATGGAGGGATAGAAACCGAAGGAGGGTAGTTTAGAAATTAAAGATTTGTGCCAGACTCTATCGAAGGCTTTCGATATGTCTAGTGCAATAGAAAAAGTCTCACCGAATTCCCGAAAGGAGGATGACCAAGAGTTAGTAAGATATGAAAGAAGATCACCAGTAGAGCGACCCTTAACCCCTTCTGTACCGGATACTTCTTTTAGCTTTATTCTGGCTACTATTAGACGATTGCATTCAGTTTCAAAAGGGCCTCCAGCAATTAACAAGCTTCAAACTATCTCCCTTAATCCATTTGACTACCAAAGGCCCTTCTTAATCTGCACCAAATAGTCAAAATATAGCAAGAATAAAATTAATAAGACGTTGCGGTACAGAAGGGGTTAAGGAAGCCATACTGGCGATCTGAGAGCAGATTATGAGAAGAGAAATGCTTAAGAAATTTGGAAGCAAGAATAGTTTCAAAAACTTTAGCAAGACAAGAGATGAGAGCAATTGGACGATAGTTGGAGGGTTGAGAGCGGGCACCCTTCTTTGGGTCTGGTTGAATGTGAGCAAATTTCCAGCATGAAGTGAAGACGTTAGAGGATAGACAGAGACGAAAGAGTATTGAGTATTGTTCGCATGGGTGGGGAGGATCCTCTCACACAGCACTTTTCGACAAAGTAGAAAAGAAAGCCTTTCGTCTCTTTAACTCACGTCCACTCACTGACTCTTTGCAATCTATCTCTCTTTGCAGCAGTGTTGCATATCTCTCACTATTCTACCGCTATTACAATAATAAATGTTCCTCAGAGCTCTCTGTGTATACCACCTCCTGTAGGTAGAGTATGTAGCACCCGTCTTGCAACACAATCCCATCTCTACTCTGTGCTACTCTCTAATCCAAGAGTGAAACGATATTCTCAAACCATCTTCTATTCAACAGATGAGCTCTGGAACTCTCTCCCTGAATCCATCTTCTCCTCATCCTATGACTTAAATTGCTTCAAACTCCGTGTGTCCAGGCATTTTGGTTTGAACGTTCCTCGATTTTGACCCTGTCACTCTTTCAACTGGGGGAGGCATTTGTTACAGGCAGTTCTGTCTTTTGTCTCCCTCATCCACATAAAACAAAAAATTGTATTGAGTATTGTTCGCATATATAGGGAGGTTCCTCTCACTCAGCACTTCTAGACAAAGTTGATAAGAAAGTCTTTCATCTCTTTCACTCACGTATTCTCTGCAATCTCGCTCTTTCTTTGCCGCAACTTTGCATCTCTCTAGCCATTCTATGACTATTACAATAATCAGTGTTCCTCAGAGATCTCTTCGTGCATACCACCTCCTCTATGTAGAGTACGTAGTATCCGTCTTTCAATACAATCTCACCCCTACTCTGTGCAACTCTTCAACCCAAAAATGAAATTATATTCCCAATCTTTCTTCTATTCAACAGCTGAACTCTGGAACTCACTTCCTGAATCCAGCTTTCTCTCATCCTATGACTTAAATTGCTTCAAACTCCGTGTGTCCAGGCATTTTTGCTCGAACATTTCCTTGATTTTGGCCCTGTCACTCTTTCAACTCTGGGAGAGGCACTCGTCACAGGCAGTTTTGTCTTTTGTCTCCCATATCCACATAGACAAAATACATAAATAAATGGCACAAAAGGTCTTATAAGATAGGCAAACTAATGGGGTGAACGTCATAAAAGCTCAAAACTAATGGGGCTAAGCATGAGGGAGAAAGGGTTTCCCCAAAAAACAACCTTTCCTTTCCTTGACAACTATTTCTCTAATTTAAAACGGTTTAACACTAACTAGTCCGACGTCTTGGGAGTTATTTTAGCATTTTGTTTAATTTTTACTGAGGATTTTGTTCGCTTTCACCATTTTCAAACAATGCATTTTAGTTTGTTTGCTAGGCGAACAAAAACGCCTTCCCATAATTCCTTTAAACTAAACAAGGCCTACTTGCACCCCATTCAAGTTAAATTTGTACATTTCTGAAAGGACAAAATATCCCGCCTGAAGACCGATTAAATTTAAGTTACAGGGTCGGAATTTATAAAAGGACCTAACTGATTTAACTTAAACATTTGTGCTCAGGCAAATTTATAAAATGTCTCCAGTCTCTAAGTTTGACTTCGCGGTGATCACATCTAAAACAGCACAGGTGGGTCTCTTCATCCTATTAAGCCTAGACTTAACCCTTTCAGGTTTGGAACCACGATACACAGATACACGATGAAGGTATTGAATATTAAATAAATCAATTGAATGAAGACTGAATAATTAAATTGCTTATAAATTGGGCTACAATAAGTTTTGATAGTGACATGCTGATTGAAAACCTTGACAACACTGCTCTCAGTCAACCTCCACCCCATTAAGTCTAGAGAGCGAGAGCCATCAGTATCAGTGTGGCAGGCATAGTGAGAGTGCATTAGTTTATGGCTTTAATACATTCGTTGCTGTGCCCATCACCTGACAGGCACCAAAAGCCGCTTATTATGTGTCCTGGGACTGAGGCAAGAAGGGCAAACAGCACGGGACCCCTTAATCCATCGCCCAGCAAGGCTAGGACTACACCGACGTAATGTCAGCTGTCTGACACATCAATTCAGTGTTAAACATAGCGAAACCTTTTTTTTTTTTTTTTTTTTTTTTAGCAATTTTAGTCGACCTTTGCAAAATCACTGTAAGACAACCAGACATCATACATAGATGATTCAGGTATCATTAGAAAGATCAATTACTATACTTTCATGGATATATTATTGTATTACGTTCTGGCTCTCGTTTATGCATGAATATGTACAGGAAATTAGGGTAAATTAGGGCCAAAACCCCCGCAATGAAAGAGTTAAGCATGGTGGATATTTCGCCCTATGGGTTAGTGCATCTAATTATACTATATGATAGGGTTATGTATCTTAGAATAGATTTATATATATATACTGTATATAATATATACTGTATATAGGCTACTGTATATACAGTATATATATATATATACCGGTATATTTTTTTTTCTTTTTCTTGAAGGCAAGTGAGATATAATACAGCATATTGTGCATCAATATAATCTTTATTTAAAGAAGTACAATAAGATCAGATATTCTTTCCCGTACTCTAAAATAATTAGTTGCCGAGGCTAAGAACCCATATTATATAGTAAACTATAAACAGGGGAGGTGTGGTGGAGTGGTCATGCCACTGGATTGGTAATCCAATGGACCCGGGTTCAAATCCCGATATGTCAATGGGAAGATATTATTGGGATTGAATTTGTGCTGTACCTAGTATCAGTGCATTACCACAAAGCCCACCGAAATGCCAAAAAAATACCCTCATTGTTCCCTGATTAAATAACACTGTTTGAATATTCCCATATTCAAAATATGTTACAGGGGGACAATGCCTAGTGAGTTCACTGCTCAATAGGTGGCGTTCTGAGAGTGAGGGTCTGAGTCTGAAGGGTGAGACGGTGAAGCACTTGAGCGAAGCAACCAGCCGCTTCAGAGATGGAGCTGCTTCGAGCCATGATGGATGCTTCACATGTCTCACTCCCCAGACTGGAACAAGACCTCACGGGCTTCACCGTGTTGAGCGGTGGAATGTACAGGCTCTCAGCCTATGCCCGAGAGGGAGTAGTTGGAATATAGAAAAAAAAAAAAAAAAAAAAACCATAGACCATGTGTATTACTCACCTACCCTATTTTACAGAACGTACTTCAAGGAGAACGCGTGAGTGTACCTTGCTGCTCAGGCTCAAGTAGTGATATTTCAGTAAAAGGTTCGCCGCCTTATTACAAATAATAGTAAAATAACCAAGAAAAGAAAAGACACCCCGCAAAACAACCAAGAAGAGAGTGAGCAACAAAGAAAACGTTGCCCCAGCTTGCAAGGGATAACCAAGGAGAAACAATCAAGAACACCGGAAAAGCCCAAACCCAAGAAGTCACCTTCAGAGAGAGAAGGGACACAAGGCGCGCCCCAGAGAGCAGCACCTGTAGCGGCAACGAGGAAAGCAGGAGTCGCCACTATCATGACGGAACATCCTCCGACACCAGGGAAGACGATCCGCCAAACAACTACAATCAAGACACCGACCATCACTAAATTTTTATTCCTTATTATTTCATTTGCGCATCTCTCCCTTCACCCTAACGTATGTCAACAAACACTCGCCAGCAGTGCCAACATGCACTAGCCGGGAATACCAACCCCTCGGCTCGCGTAGATACACTCTTGTATAGTATTGAGAACCATCTTTATTACTTTTTCTACGATAATAGGATAACCAACCTATTTATATAATTCTGTATATTCATCGTAAACTTGATAGAATACTTTCTAATGTTGAATACCCTGATGCGCATCCAGACCTTTACTTCTTCCTTTGTTACCTTCGTTCCCAGGATTCCCCACTTAAAAGTTAAAGCCCCGAAACCTTAACCACAAACAAAAGTTATATTATCCCGAGAACCTCATAACTCTGTTCTTTTCTAGGACATGAAGAATAAACCTTCACTCAAACCCTTTTCATATAAAATACCACCTTTGTATAATACTCCCTTATCATTGAGTTATTTATCAAATAAGTATCATTGACCTCACGTTAGAGCAAGAAGGACTCTCTATCCTAACAGAGAGTGCGCGCCTGCGCCCTTGCTACCTTCAAAGGGTGAACGGGTACCCCTCAGCAATAGTCAACACTATGCCAGGAAAATCTGAGAGGAGTAAGCAATTTTGAGGCTTCTTATTACTGGCATACCGAGTAAGAAACCTCAAGATTACCCTCCCACTCAGTTGGATATAACGGCATGCCGAACATCTACTTGTCTGAGGAGTCAAAAATCCTATAAAGGGATCGTTGTTGATTGTGGCATGCCATCGGTTAACATCGAAGCCTCTAATAGGCTGTACCTTCAGTAGTAAAAATTGAAGTAGCAAGGCCTGCCTACGCTTCAACATTTTATTACCGTAGATACGATAACTGTATCCTATTAACAGGATCTGTGTTATTGTGTGGCATGTCAACAATTGACACAGACACCTTTTCTAGGTTACATGTCCTATTGGAAGGATCTCTGTTATACTGGCATGCCAGTGACTAACATAGACACCTTTAATAGGTTCTACTCTTAATAGTAGAGAATTGGAAGAATCACTACTGCCTTACTTTCAATATTCTATTATTAAAAGTTAACACACCCCAAAGTGTCCTAGTCCCATGATCTTTGTTATTGTATGGCATACCAACAATTAACATAGAGACCTTGGCTGAGGTACTGTGTCCTACTGAAGGGATCTTTGCTATTACTGGCATGCCAGTAATTAACATAGATGCCTTTTAATAGGTTCTACTCTTAGTAGTAGAAAGTTGAAGGACTCAGGCATGCCTTACCTTCAATAGTCTACTATTAAGAGTTAACACTCTAACTCCTCACAAGAGATCTGGACTGCCACGATCTACTGTGTGGGTAAGGCTTGCGAGACACCCTCACGGGCACTCTGCACAAAGTCCTAGGTGTACGCAGCCTGTTGGCATGCCACAGAACTAATACAACTAAAAGGTTTATACACCGCACCCCACCTTCTTCCAAGAGACCTGGACTGCCACGGTCACTTGGAGAAATAAGGGCTTGGCGAGATACCTTCACAGGCACTCTGCATGTACAAGTCCTAGGTGCATTTTGTTTATGGCATGCCATTAGACTTTGCAACTAAAAGATTTAAACACCGCCCCGGATTCCTTAAACCTCTTATAAGAGTCAGAGGCAGAAGAGAAAGACACTTCCACAGTCTCCTCGCGTTAGCCCAATATAGTGCTATTTCGTCATGACCGAGGCACTATGTTAAAGACTTCACTCCAAGAGCACCTCAACGGAATTTCATCAACAGTTAATATAATGGTCAGGATAGACGAGTATTCTTACCAAAGCTATAGGCTCAGAATACTCGCATTAGTCCTATGTGGTGCCCAACTGTTTAATTATAGTTACGGAGCCACATTTAAGACCTCAAGCCCATTAACCCATCTGTAAACTACTTCACACGACCGGGCACCCTAGACAGCCCACGGAGACTCAGAACTCTACAAGCAACAACTGAATTCAGAAACTATGAAAATCAACCTTGGAAAAGTGAAGTATGTTGATACCAAACGACGAGGTAAAAAAAGTGAATCAGAGTCAACGTTGAATGCTACAACGGAAAGCGCTAGATCCAACCTCTGATGTATATTCCCAGTGAACAAAGAACACAAATACTCTACAGAGTTCTATATGCAATAATAGGCTATCAAACTCTCAATAAATGTGCGTCTACTCTAGGCTTAATGTTATGTGAAAACAGCCTATTACTACCTATAACCGAAGGTGCTTGGTTATGGTATGCAAAGTAAGGTGGTAAGAGAAGTTACAGCTTACGTTACTTTAATCAATAAATGTCAGGCACTCCTGCATGAAAGAAAGTGCACTAAAGTCCTTCAACACTAACAAGGAATCTTCTTTAAATGTTAGATGCTATAAAGATGCTCGTATCGGAAATGGAACCCAAAAAGGCAGGCAGCGGAACAATGCTCGTGCAGGCTATGCACACAAAAAGGCAGAATATATAATGCAGTCGGGGCCAAGAATATCCTAAACGCTACAACAATAATAATCGCCACGACAATGCAGTATTCCTATCAACAAAAAGAGCCTAAGTCGTTTGTGTCTCCATACATCAAACTAGGCTGCGAAATGCTTGTGTAATCATAAATGGGTATGCATAAAAAGAGTAATTGGATTAATATACTTAATGTCTACTATGATTGATGAAGTCTAGCTAGAGTCAATGATACGAGATACTGGTGCGCATGGCATGCCGCATAGCCTAGTGCAAATCTCAAGTCTGTGCGTCAAATATTACGTTATAGGGAAGGGTAGCTCTCTTGAGAAACCTTAATACCGAAGTATTAAGCGTTCTCCTGGCGTACCTCAAAGACAAACAACGAGCTTAGAACAGTGCAGAATGGTATAGGCAAAAAGCCCTCATTCGTGCATGCTCTACTCTCAATGGCACACAGACTAGAATTTACTCAATCAACTCCAGTTCTCAGGTATGTCATGCAGCTTTTAACTAAAGCCAGCACTCATAGGAAACAATACCTTATAATATCAGACCCCTAGTCTAGCATTATCTAATCCAGCAGAACACTAATAATTATAGGACGCGGTACTTAAACAATATAAATGCCAACCAATGCTTCGTGATCCACTTATCTTAACAACTAACATACATGGGTTATATCAGACCTTAACGCACAATACAACTGGCCAGCATGAAACTGATTTTGCAGAGTTAACCAGAGGGGGTATAATATTAATAAAAGGTGGTGAAAGATATGGAAAATGAGAGAGATAGGCAGAGGAAAAGATTCTCAGGTGTGGAGCAGAGGACAGGTAGCAAGGGATAAGATAGATGCGTTCTAGAAACCAGATCTGAGGGAGAGAGTGGCGAGGAACCTGTATATATACCAGGACTAGGTCGAGCCGCGTGGGAAAAAAAAGCGGTAACAAGTCCTCTAGCCACTAGCAAGGGAGCTAACAGCATCGTAAGGACCTCTCTCAACCAACCCCCACGAGGCAGCCAGCCGTGACGTCATCGAGCGGGGCAAAAACACTGCGCGCCCCCCTCTCACTCTGTTCTACTCTCTCTCTCTCCCAGATCCCATCATTACTAGTTAATGATAAAACATATACTTTACAATTAAATATATAAAGCCTTGACATGGGTGAAAACAAATAGCCTTTCTGGACTGCCCATGACACAAGCTTTCATATGAAATAAAGCACACTCTAATACATAAACTGTAGCCCCATCCACTGCCCTGGCGATCCTAGCGAGTCACTGTAGGACAAGCCATGCGGTTCTAACGGAGTGGTTAACGTCACACCCCCCCCAAGATTTTTCTCAGAGGCCCCAAGGCTCACAAAAATCTGATGGTTAGAACCCATGCTATATCTCTACTTCCCATCACCCAGCGGCAGTAAAATATCTGGCACAGTTCCTCAACAAAACATTTTACAAAATTATAACCCTCCCCAACACAATAGGTTCAATTATATGTAGTTATGCTCCTCAAGAGCGAGCTTCTCTAGCCCAGCATTCTGAGAGGAGTGCAACTCAGAATTACTGCTATAACATCCTGAAAAAATTCAACTATCAAAGAAAGAGTTTTTATTTGATTTTTTATGTTTTTAATTTGTTTAGTTCGGCTGCACTATAGGGGCAAACCTAGTTTTTTCTTTTATACCAAACGCTCAACTCCTACTTTACGACCCAATACGCTGGGCTACAACCGCGAGCCAACAAGCACCAAGCGCAAAATACTATTCAAACTAAAGCAGGAGGCTACCCGTGTGTCAATCTACCCAGGATCATATACCCTTGAACGACCATCTGCAACCACGTTGTCACAACCGGCAATATGGCGTATGTCCAGGTTTTTCTTTTTTTTAAGCCCATCCTCTGCCTTTACAGGAACAGTTACTGGATCTTCTCCAGACTCGAAATGTGGTCCTAATAATGAGTCCCCGAGAAGGTCCGTTGATACTAAACTCTCAACCGCATCAACTTTCAACCCCTTCTCGGTACCCTTCCTCCGCTGATCTAAAGATTGTTGACCAGAATGTGACTCCCTGGATGCAGGATCTCCGGTGACAACACACGCCATAGGCTGCACCGGACACTTCTCAACCCACTCCTGCTCCTCCCTACTCACGTCGGCCGGCTTCTCGACAATGACTAAGGGTGGAGCCTCAGAAGTAGGCCCCGCAAAGTCGTTGCCGAGAAGGAGGTCGACGCCCCCAACAGGTAACTTCTCCACAATTCCTACATCCAGGTTCCGAGTCACACCATCAACTTCCACCTTCATTCTTACAAGCGGGTATGACCTTGTCGCATTAACTCCCTGAACCACCACCACCCGCGCCGTACTGACAGGTTTACCAGTGAAATTTCTCAACAGTGTTTGCGATGCCCCAGTGTCACGCAAAATTCTCACCTCATGTCTTCTACCCCCCCACTCCACACAACCGAGTCCCCTGTGGTCACTAAAGGCATCACGGACAGGGAATAAGCCTTCCGGATCCTTCTGCACTGGCAGTGTATTTACCTCGGAAGAAATGCCTCTAACAAACTCCGATGTTCTCTTGAACACTCCAATGCCGTGAGCAAAAGACACGGCTGCCGGAGGAGGTCGACTAGGGCACTCATTTGCCTTATGACCCTCCTGGTGGCAACTAAAACACATAAATTTCGGTTTCGGCTTATACTGTGATGTAAAAGGCCCCTGACTTTTCACATATGGTGTGGTGTAAGGTTTGGATTCAGTTTTAGTTTCATGGCTCTTCTGTTTAAATGTGTCATTGTTCCGGGGAGGGAGAGGATAACGGTCCTTAGCACTTACATCGTACTTCTGTGAGGACCCGCAACCCCGAATCAACGACAGCCGTCGATCAGCCATTTCTGCTGCTTCGACTAGAGTTCTTGGGTTTTTCTCCTTCAAGTTCAAAGTTAGATCACCGCCCGTGCTCTTAAAGAACGGCTCCAACATCATTAACTGATTAATTTCATCAAATGTTGCGACCTTCTCAGATCGGAGCCAGTTCCCCATAGCATCGGACAAGTCCTGGGCGTGTTCCAAAAAAGGTGCTATCTCTTCCCTTAGTTACACCCCGGAACTTCAAACGGTACTTTTCTGGTTTCAGTTTGTAAGCCCTCAGGACAGCCTCCTTGAGATCCTCGTACACAATACATAACTTCAAAGGTAACGCATCGTAGGCTTTAAGACCCTTGCCTATTAATCTAGAGGATACAAGTGCTGCCCATTTATTCTCTGGCCACTGGTGTTCCTGGCACTTCTTCTCAAAGCGTGTGAAAAATTCTGTTACACCACTCTCATCAAACACCGGAACCAGTTTCAATAAGTGCGAGAGAGACTGCTCATGAACACGGTTACCAGCCCCAAGTCGCTGTCCCGTTGCCTCTACTCGCGACTTCTCTACGTCCATGTCGGCACAGTACCTAGTCGACTCTAAGTCAGCTTGGATTTTTGCTAGCTTTATGTGCTGCTGACTGATAGTTTTTCTCTCATCTATCTTGGCTAATTCTAATTGCTGCTGAAGCTCACATATCCTTTGTTGCTGCTGATGCTGAAGCTGAAGCTGACATTTTCTCTCTTCGATCTTAGCTAATTCGAGCTGAAGCAATAATTCTGGAGATAACCCTTGAGGAGGTGAAGGTGCTACAATGTTTGAAATTACCGGTGGTCCCACCAGGGGCAACCCAACCTGCCAGTCACCACCCAACTGCGGAAGCGTACCCGGGGTCGGCAAACTACTGGGATGGCTGGGAGTCGAGTGTAGGGGAAGCATGGCCGAAGGGCTCTGAGCACTTAACCCATCTCGCTCACCAGTCACCCTGCCCAGTACACACGCTATCAAGTTATCCCTGGTCATGCTGCTAGTAACCGCGTGACCGATAGCTATGGCCAGGCATTGAAGACCGTACCGATCCATACCCTCCAACCGCTCGGCAGTAACAGGCCATTGCAAATATATCCTAGCATCCTCCTCACAGTTCACCCGATTAACCATTTCATCATGCTGCTGTTCCTCAGTTTCGACATTACGTACTGTGTCTCCATTCTCCTCTGATCCGGTATAAGACATGATGCTCAAAAAAATTTCCCACCTCAATATTCAGAAAATAAGTACCCCAAACTCTTATACCTCAATATACACACAAAAATTCTCGGAAATACTCAAGGGCTATACTATGTTGCAAAAAAAAAATATTCTTGCTGATCCCCGCAAAATATTCCCCAAAACAACAAATGTTCCCTGCTAATAAATGTAGGTTCACCAAATCCTGGCAAGGTCGCCATTTGTTACGACTGGGGTTTAAATATATCAGGGCTCTTATTCATTGGACTAGTAATGGCATAAATGCTACAACGGAAAGAGCTAGATCCAACCTCTGATGTATATTCCCAGTGAACAAAGAACACAAATACTCTACAGAGTTCTATATGCAATAATAGGCTATCAAACTCTCAATAAATGTGCGTCTACTCTAGGCTTAATGTTATGTGAAAACAGCCTATTACTACCTATAACCGAAGGTGCTTGGTTATGGTATGCAAAGTAAGGTGGTAAGAGAAGTTACAGCTTACGTTACTTTAATCAATAAATGTCAGGCACTCCTGCATGAAAGAAAGTGCACTAAAGTCTTCAACACTAACAAGGAATCTTCTTTAAATGTTAGATGCTATCAAGATGCTCGTATCGGAAATGGAACCCAAAAAGGCAGGCAGCGGAACAATGCTCGTGCAGGCTATGCACACAAAAAGGCAGAATATATAATGCAGTCGGGGCCAAGAATATCCTAAACGCTACAACAATAATAATCGCCACGACAATGCAGTATTCCTATCAACAAAAAGAGCCTAAGTCGTTTGTGTCTCCATACATCAAACTAGGCTGCGAAATGCTTGTGTAATCATAAATGGGTATGCATAAAAAGAGTAATTGGATTAACACCTTACGAGCGGCCTATGCGGTTTATTTATGTGTACCGCACAGCGGGGTGTTTTTAGCCAAAATAGGGCTGTTTACGTGATCATTTTCATGCCTAAATAAGACCCAGAACGTAAAACAAGTACCTATCCCTGAAAGGGCATAAACAGAGCTTTCGAATGACACCATAACGATCCTTGTACGATGGATAGTTTTCTTGCAATAACCGTGCAACGCGAGTGCAAAAAGCAGGTAATTCGGTACTTTCAGTACATAATTGAGTATGTAGCGAGTGAGAGAGGGAGGAGGGAGCTGAGATTTGTGTCAGTAGGTTCGCCGCGGTGGTCTGGAGCAGTCATACGCTCGCTAGTCTCCTGCCACCACTTGTCTCTCTCTCTCAGCCACATTACGTGCTGAAATTGCCACTCGAGTTATGTCGAGCGCCGCCACATAGTCCAGCTTTTTTTAACTCGACTTATGTTGCTCGCCGCTAATTAAGGGTTAATATACTTAATGTCTACTATGATTGATGAAGTCTAGCTAGAGTCAATGATACGAGATACTGGTGCGCATGGCATGCCGCATAGCCAAGTGCAAATCTCAAGTCTGTGCGTCAAATATTACGTTATAGGGAAGGGTAGCTCTCTTGAGAAACCTTAATACCGAAGTATTAAGCGTTCTCCTGGCGTACCTCAAAGACAAACAACGAGCTTAGAACAGTGCAGAATGGTATAGGCAAAAAGCCCTCATTCGTGCATGCTCTACTCTCAATGGCACACAGACTAGAATTTACTCAATCAACTCCAGTTCTCAGGTATGTCGTGCAGCTTTTAACTAAAGCCAGCACTCATAGGAAACAATACCTTATAATATCAGACCCCTAGTCTAGCATTATCTAATCCAGCAGAACACTAATAATTATAGGTCGCGGTACTTAAACAATATAAATGCCAACCAATGCTTCGTGATCCACTTATCTTAACAACTAACATACATGGGTTATATCAGACCTTAACGCACAATACAACTGGCCAGCATGAAGCTGATTTTGCAGAGTTAACCAGAGGGGGTATAATATTAATAAAAGGTGGTGAAAGATATGGAAAATGAGAGAGATAGGCAGAGGAAAAGATTCTCAGGTGCGGAGCAGGGGACAGGTAGCAAGGGATAAGATAGATGCGTTCTAGAAACCAGATCTGAGGGAGAGAGTGGCGAGGAACCAGTATATATACCGGGACTAGGTCGAGCCGCGTGGGAAAAAAAAGCCGTAACAAGTCCTCTAGCCACTAGCAAGGGAGCTAACAGCATGGTAAGGACCTCTCTCAACCAACCCCCACGAGGCAGCCAGCCGTGACGTCATCGAGCGGGGCAAAAACACTGCGCGCCCCCCTCTCACTCTGTTCTACTCTCTCTCTCTCTCCCAGATCCCATCATTACTAGTTAATGATAAAACATATACTTTACAATTAAATATATAAAGCCTTGACATGGGTGAAAACAAAGAGCCTTTCTGGACTGCCCATGACACAAGCTTTCATATGAAATAAAGCACACTCTAATACATAAACTGTAGCCCCATCCACTGCCCTGGCGATCCTAGCGAGTCACTGTAGGACAAGCCATGCCGTTCTAACGGAGTGGTTAACGTCACAGTCCCTCGATACTAAGCTATTGAGAAATACCAGTGCGCACGGTATATGAGGAAATAAGATATAGTTTATATATAGCCTAAAACTCTGCCAAATTCCCTCAAGTCTCTTATTTTGAGATGAATCCTCAAAAGTGTTAAGTAATGCGAGTCTATAGAAACTGGCTCGATATTAAAGTGTGCAAGTGTTAAGCTAAAAATAAGTACACAACTCTCGACTCTACAAGGAATTTCTGATTAAAACTCAAATAAGACGAATCTGAGCATATATTACCTCTGCCATAATTCCGACCAGTGATAACTAAGTTAGAGTCCACAAGCACCTTATTTTGAAATAAATCAGTACAAGTGTTAAAAACTTGAGTCCCTCGATGCCGACTCGATTTATATGTGTATCAGTGTTAACCTAAGTGATAATACACATTACTTGACTCTAAGTGGATTTGAGATTAAACTCCAAATAAGCCAAAAATCCATCACTATCGACTCTGCCATAATTGCCATCAAGGCAAAATAAGTCAGAGTCCACAATTCTCGAATTTCAAGATTTAACCATATACACCAGTGCGCAAGGTGATTATAGTGTATAACTTCTGACTACATTAACTCAGAAGCAGTGATGATGTGCTGCGTCTTGATGAACCGGTAGCTATCCAGCAGTCCTCTTTCTCTGATCGGTCCTTTTCTTTCGTGGCTCCTAGGTTATATAATGAATTGCCTTCATCAATTAGACAGGTGAACTCCATAGACTCTTTCAAAAAACAATTGAAAACCTTTCTCTTCTGTAGGAGTTATGATCTTGCAAGTGGCACAGTGACAGGTCGTTACAGACTCTAACTGCTGCCATGTTAAATAGTTGTTGTTGCTTGAACTACAGGTGAACTGCACGACACTTCTCTTGATTGTGGTGCAATGTGTTACGAGCGTTAGTGAATTCCTCTGGAAGAACTGGCGCTTGCGAGAAATAAAAGACCAAATTATTATTATTATTATTATTATTATTACTTAACCTCGTCAATAAATATAACTACTTAAACAGATTTGAACATTAAGTAGTAATTAGGTACTCGCCCATTTTTCCAAAGGTATCTCTCACTATGGAGATATATAGATCTTGATTTACTGTTAACTGATTAGTAAATGAATATATTAAATATAACTGAGCTCCATCTAGATCCGTGATCGTGATTAGAAGATTAATAATTGGTTGCATACTCATAGTTCTCATGTTAAGCACATTCTTATTTCTATATATATATATATATATATATATGTATTTAGAGTGTAATCGAAATAAACTGTCACATAAACTATATTTTGTTGTTGTATATGTCCTCTATTGTATTCTTTGCATGTAACTGTATGAACTCTGATATCCCAGTCTCGAAAGAACTCGCCTTATCCAATTGTTAAGCCTGAATAAAGTCAGGGCATAACAAGTTTATTAGGGACAATGCAAGTACTGTATATGGCATCCTTATACTGTACTCATGTATAATCCACTGTGGGAAAATAATTTTTATCACATTTATAAAACCCGATATTACTGGAAAAAACGCAGACAAAACACAGTTCGCACACACACACACACACACACACACACACACACTATATACTCTATAATTAAACTATATACTCAGGCCCAATCCCCACTTTTCATATTCTGTTTTCTTTTTATTTGTTTTAGGGGGGGGGGGGACTCAAGACAGAGCAAGAATAGGGACAACACAAAACACAACAATGAACACACAAAAGTAAAATACAAATTCACACACACACACACACATTATATATATATATATATATATATATATATATATATATATATATATATATACAGTATATAATTAGACTGCCTTGGTGTAATTGATTAAAGCGTCGGCTATCGTCCTGATGGTCGACGGTTCGATCCCCACTGAGAGATTAGGAACATACAGTATATATATATATATAATGCAGGTCGAAGGTATATTCTGAGTAATCCGAAGATAAACTCAGCAATTGAAGAAAAACAACAGTACCTTTGGCTAAAAATATTCTCAGAAACATGTCCGGCATATATTTAGAAAGAAACAGCTTAATGGATATATATTGGAAGCGACCGTGTGGGGCAAACATGCACTTCTGCTGGACGTCACGTTACTGCCAACTCTACATAAGGGGGGTCACCTTCTTTTTTTCTCTTTCTCTCCTTTTCTCTCTTTCTCTGGCTTGTATCCATTCGGCCCCATTCAGCCAACTGTTTTAAGAAGTTTATCCCCATCCAAGTGTCAATTTCTTCCTGGCGAGCGATAGCAAGCCAGCATTGTATGTAGAAATCCGGCTTCGCCAGAGAAATGTTTCTATCGAAAAATTTACAAATGTATCTTGCTGTCAAAATAAAAACAAATATATGCTGGCTCGCTACCACTCGCCAGGAAAATATTGACACCTGGATGGGGCTAAACGTCTTAAAATAGTAGGCTGAATGGGGCCAAATGGATACAAGCCAAAGAGAGAGGGAGAGAAAGAGAAAAAAAAGCGAGGTGGGCCCCCATAAAGCGAGAGAGAGAGAGAGAGAGTGGAAGGGAAAGGGAGGGGGGGGGGGCGTATCAGTGATCTGTAATGAACAAGTTTATACAAGGAAATTTGTAAATTTCCTGTAGCTTGCTATACGAACCCCGCCAACCACGATTTGTGTTAGAAAATATAAACTATAGTGTAACACCGAAACTATGAAGCTACTAAATAATTGTTCAGTAATTTAACTCATTATAATGGCGCTCTTACGAGTTCAACTGACAAATGTAACCCGTTTGGAAGGTTTATATATACATTTTCTGTTTAGTAAATATATAATCACACATTCTAGATAATGTAAATGAATTAAACAGAATAAATATACTTGTAAGATACTCAGCATTTCGGGTCCATGAACGTAAATGAGTAACTTTATTAAGAACATACACAAGTCATGCTCACATACCATAACATGCTATAACATCTAAGGCAAGCTGAACTACGAAATCCTTTTACACACACATAATTATATGCATTCACATCAACACAACAAGACAAAAATACATACAACTTAAATACAAATAATATTACACACACACAGAAAAGAACAAACCCACAAAGCACACCTACATGCCTCCCCCCCCCCCCCCCCACGCACACACACACCTACACAAACACGAGAGCTTCCTAAACCATTGACCCTCCGAAGCAAAAACCTAATCCAGTTTTGTTGACCTAACATGCACAACAATACGCTGACGGCTATTAAGGGGGGTCACCTGCTTTCTTTTATCTTTCTCTCCTTTTCTCTCTTTCTCTGACTTGTAACCATTTGGCCCCATTCAGCCAACTGTTTTCAGACGTTTATCCCCATCCAGGTGTTGATTTCTTCCTGGCGAGCGAAAGCGAGCCAGCATTGTACGGAGAAGTCAGGCTTCGCCGGAGACAGTTTTCTATCGAAAAATTTACAAATTTAGCTCACCAGGAAAATATTGACACCTGGATGGGGGTAAACGTCTTAAAACAGTAGGCTTAATGGGGCCGTATGGATATAATCCAAAGAGAGAGGGAGAGGAAGAGAAAAAAAACGAGGTGGGCCCCTTTAATCTCTCTCGTGTTCCCGAGCAAACTGACGCTCACGATAAATTTGCACGATATTGTCAAAGGTGGGAGTTTTAGTGTAGGTTTTCCCTATTATCTTGTTTAGTTCGCCACAGATGGAAACATGAAACATATACTACATGGGTGTATTTTTATGACTATGTTGGTATGGGCTCTCTCTTTCTCTCACTCTTATCTCTCTCTCTCTGTCACTCTCACTCTCTCTCTCTCTCTGTCTCTCTCTTCTGCATAGTTAAGTTTGCCACAAAGCACTTCATTGAGGAGGTGGTATCTGCGTTTCATAGTTCCATGTTGTCAGGGGTGTACACTACACACCTCACTAGAAGTAACCCTCCTGCCATGTCACCATAGGTGAAGGAAGTACACAATAAATGTATGAAGGGATGATCGAAATAGCTATAAATAAATATATATATATATATATATATATATATATATATATATATATATATATATATATATTATAAACTATATATATATATATATATAATATATAATATATATAATATATATACAGGATATATATATATATATATATATATATATATATATATATATATATTTTTTTTTTTTTATATGTGAATGAGGAAGGCAAAAGGCATAACTGCCTGCAACGAGTGCCTCCCCCAGATTTCAAAGAGTGACAGGGCCGAAATTAAGGGACGTTCGAGCTAAAATGCCTGGACACACGGAGTTTGAAGCAATTTGAGTCATAGGAAGAGGGAAAGAATGATTCTGGGAGAGAGTTCCAGAGCTCAGCAGTTGAATAGAAGAAAGTCTGAGAATAGTGTTTCACTCTTGGGTTGGAGAGTTGCACAGAGTAAGGGTGGGAATGTGTTGCAAGGCGTGTACTACTGTACATACCCTACGTAGAGGAGGTGGTATACACTGGGAAAGCTCTGAGGAACACTGATTATTGTAGTAGCGATAGAATAGAGAGAGAGATGCAACATTGCGGCGAAGAGAGAGAGATTGGAGAGAGTTGGTGAATGGAGGGGAGTTAATTATACGAAAGGCTTTCCTTTATACTTTATCTAGGAGTGCGGTGTGAGAGGATCCTCCCCATACATGTGAACAATACTCGATACAAGGATGCACTGTGCCCCTGTACAGAGCAAGAAGCTGCGCAGGGGTAAAAAAAAACTTGAGGCCTTTGAGCACACCCAGCTTCTGGGAGGCTGCCTTAGCGAGACTGGTAATATGGTCTTTCCAAGTGAGAGTAGAAGAAAAAGAGACACCGAGAACATTGATGGAAGATGAAGGGTTGATTTTTGTATTGTTGAAGAATAAGGGCTAGTCCTCTGGAGGTTCCTGACGGGTAGTAAGATGGGTAAATTGAGTTCTGGAAGCATTAAATGCAACAAGGTTTTCTACCCCAATTGGAAATAGTAGCTAGATCAGAAGATAAGCATTTTATTGCTTCATTACGTTTACTTTTGAGGGATTGCTGGCTGGGGCGTTCTGGAAAACTAATTGAGTGGTGTAAAGTAGAGTTGTCTGCATATGAATGGATGGGACTGGATGTACAGGTGAGAAGATCGTTTATGAAAATTAGAAAGAGAATAGGAGATAGGACAGAACCCTGAGGAACACCGGAGTTGATAGGATGAGGAAATGATCGATGGCCGTCCACAACCGCAGCTATGGAACGGTCGGAAAGGAAATTAGAGACAAAGGCACAGATAGAGGGACAGAAACTGAAGGAGGGCAATTTGGAAATTAAAGATTTGTGCCAAACTCTATCGAAGGCCTTCGATATGTCTAGTGCAACAGAAAAAGTCTCACCGAAGTCCCGAAAATTGGATGACCAAGAGTTAGGAAGATATATTAGGAAGACATACTGGCGATCTGAGAGCAGATTATGAGAAGAGAAAATGCTTAAGAAATTTGGAAGCAAGAATAGTTTAAATTTGTTTACAGATACAAGAGATGAGAGCAATTGGACGATAGTTGGAGGGTTGAGAGCGGTCACCCTTCTTTGGAACAGGTTGAATGAGAGAAAACTTCCGGCAAGAAGAAAAGAAGTTAGAGGAGAGACAGAGACGAAAGAGTGTCCCTAGGCAGGGGGTCAGCACGGAAGCACAGTTTTTAAGTACAACAAGAGGAACACCGTCCGGACCGTACGCCTTCTTAGTATTAAGCCCAGAGAGGGTAGAAAGTACATCTTTAGAAGAGATTAGGATATTAGGCATAAGTAGGAGAGAGGGGGGTGGAGCGGGAGGAATAGCACCGGAATCATCCAAGGTAGAGTTTCTGGCAAAAGTTTGAGCAAAGAGTTCAGCTTTGCCAGAGGAAGAAGTGATGGTTGTGCCATCAGAGTGGAAAATGGGAGGGAAACACGAGGAAGAAAAGTTGTTGGAGAGGTTTTTGGCAAGATGCCAGAAAGCTTGGGAAGAGCTAGAGTTGGATAGTTCAGTGCATTTATTATTGATGAAGGAGTGCTTGGCAAGTCGAAGAACAGATTTGGCTTGATTCCGGGCAGAAACATAGGAAGAATGAGATTCTTGAGTTTTAAGGCGTCGGTACCGTTTGAATGTTTCCTCCTTGTTGTGGACAGCAGTAGAACAATTGTGAGTAAACCAAGATTTTTTTGCATTAGACTGAGAGAAAGAAAATGGAATGTACGCTTCCATGCCCGAGAGGATTACCTCGGTAATGCGTTCAGCACTCTCCGAGGGTCCTCGGCCACAGAAGCAGAAGTCATTCCATGGGAAATCAAAGAAATACTGCTGGAGAGCCTCCCAGTCGGCAGTGCCAAAGTACCACAAGCGCCGCCGGCTGGGAGGATCAGATGGCCGAACTGAAGAGATAGGACAGGTGACGGAGATAAGTTTATGGTCGGAGAAGCCCAAAGGAGAGAAAAGATTGACAGTATAAGAAGAAGGGGTAGAAGTCAGAAATAAGTCAAGAATGTTGGGCCGATCTCCTAAGTGATCCGGGATACGGGTGGGTTGCTGGACCAGCTGCTCTAGGTCATTTATTATAGAAAAACCGTAGGCTTGTTCACCAGGTTTGTCAGTGTATATACAGTATATACAGTATATATATATATATATATATATATATATATATATATATATATATATATATATATATATATATATTAACTACCATTCCAACACACAGGGTTGCCAGACGTTTCCTCCATAATATGAAGTACCCAAGTCATCACTGGATGACTTACCCATTGGACTGTTATGTGAAGGGTACATAAAGTAGAAGAGTCATTATGGTATGACCGATGCATTACCCTTTGTCAGGGGGTGAATACAGTACAAATCATGGTTACCTATATAATACTTATCAGTATCTGGCTATCTTGGAAAATTGTGGTCGTGTATAAACGTGGTCACCATATTCGAGCTAGAAAACTACATAGTGTACTGAAGGAGTCTGCTGAAGATTCCTAAGCTGCATTAGAACAATGACGTACTACCCAGCATTGTCTGTATACAAAATAATAGCTATCCCATCATGGTCTGACTCACATGTTTGGGTTTGTACTGATGAGGTATACTGTGGTCATATAAAGTACCAGGGAGTTTAGGCATTCCCTGTGCCAAATGTATACCAGAGTCATCATGGTTTGATCCACCCGTTTGATTTAAGTAAGTGGGATACCGTACAGAGGTCATTTGGTGAGAAAAGCTATGATCCTTCGTAATTAGTTTGTCATGAGTAACGCCATACAGCCCCTTATATATATATATATATATATATATATATATATATATATATATATATATATATATATATATATATATATATATATATATATATATATAACGACTGCTTCCGCCAGTACTATGCGTCAGAAAGGAGTGAATGTGGAGAGGGTGCAGAAAACCATGATAAAGCTGGTAGTAACACGCGATTATATTAGTGTGTTGGTTGACCTCCCACAGGTCACACCTCCGTCCTGTCCTGCCAGGCCTCAGTGTCAACAACCTGCTGTGTTACCGACCTTCCTACACTATACTCGCTTATCTATTACCAGCAATCATCATCATCAACAACATTTTCATATACAGTGTTTTTCATCATCTATCATTTTTGTTTTCGTTTTTATTAAGTTTTCACCCCTGCATCATTCACCTCTCTCTAAATTAATGGTTTAATATTATTTGGTTTAACCACCCTGTTGTATCTTAACTACAACGCTGCATCATCGCAAATAATCAGCATTGTTCTTAATATCTTGCCAGCCTTGCTGTACTTCACATAGTATCTTGCTTTATGTCCGTCGTATTTCAGTGGAGGTTTCTTAATTCACCTTTTATATCTGCTACATCTAATTGTCTAATATTAACATTGTCCCTTTTACTTTTTTAAGATCTTCCAAATAACATTTACTCCATTGAATAAGTTTATAAATGTGTTCATTATAATTCACCAACTTGCAGTATAATATGTTTTTCCTGAGAGCGAATTATTGGATATTTATATATATTTAGTTTTATTGGTAAGCGATTGTAATTGCAATGATCTTACGCACCTAGATAATGTTATCAAATTTAAAACAAATATTTTGTATCCGAACGTCATATTAACGTCAACTATGGAACATTAAGATGTACTCCTCCTCATTTACTTGTCTAATCAAACGATTAGTAGCCTCACTTTGACCTGTCTTCTGACATTATAGTTGAATGCATCACCTCACTATCATCATTCTTTGCCTACTAATTCCTGAGCTTGCCAACATTTCAGAATTACATCATAAACTTATGCTTATTGCTATCACCCTATTCTACGTCTGTTTCATTTGTAGTACAACTTTCGCATTAGTAAAGTAAACTCAAATTTTACCGACGCTGTATACTACTCGACTACGGTATATGTTTTACCGACGCTGTATACTACTCGACTACGGTATATGTTTTACCGACGTTGTATACTACTCGACTACGGTATATGTTTTATTCCCTATCAATTTATGTAGGACTCTAGTAAGATGTTCTATTTTCCTAGGTGATCAAAGACTGTAGAAATATATTCATTGGCCGTCTAGAATACTACAAAATGTATCTTCATATATAATCCTATGCTTTTTTCACCCTCCATCGCACATCATCTCAACAATTCTGCCTCACCACTTTGCTCATTATCCCGACCATTTCACTCATCACTTATCTTGCTAAAATACAATATCATCACACTCTAATAATATTGTAGTTCAACCTATGGCAAATCGCTACCTTTCGTCAATGGTACCGACCATTTTTCGTCACAACATCACAATTGCCTACACCAAAGCCCACCGTGACGTAATGGCATCAAAACTATATATATTCGATTGTTGTTAAGCTGGCGAGAAATTGGCTTGTTTCTATCTTAATTACTCATCTATTGCAATGTGTTCATGGACAAATATGCTGTTAATTACGAAAACATGGCAATAATATTATGCATATTAGTTTCATGTTTTTCCATTAGTTATTGAGAAATGAGCTGCTAAGGGGATAACATATTCACCCAACTAAAAGATAATAGAGTATAAGCTAATATATACCACCTCCACAGTCCCTCCATCACCAACTGTGTATACACCACTGCTAATCACAACACTGATCACACGCTTATAATTTATCCCATTCAATACCAGGGACGTCATTGTCATCATATTCTGGCAACTACTAGACGATTATATTCAACTTAAGAAGGACCTCTAGCTATCTCGACCAACTCTTTTAACTACCACCGATCCTACCTTAGCGGCATACTAGCGTCTAAATATAGCTAGAGAGAAATATAACACACGTCGCTGGTACTCCATGAATTAGTATACGAGTCCTTTCCTTCACAGCATCCACTTGTTCACTGCTGACCACCTTACCGACCGCGACTGTCCCGATAATGACAATCAGGGCAGATATATAAGGGGAGATGGTTGATTTATCTGGTCACCCTTCTACCTCATGTTTAACCCCATTAGTTTTCAGATTTTAAGACGTTTGGGCCGTTAGTTTGGCAGTGTTATTATCTCTTTCCCAATTCTTTGTCAATATTAGGACATTTCGTGCCATTCAGTTGTCGATTTTTACCTTTCGAGTGATAGCGAGCCTGTAATTTTAAGAAGAACTGGCCTTTGGCCGGAACACTATCTACCAAAAAATCTACAAATTTATCTCGAAGGGGGGTCTTGGGGGTGTTTTTTTAAGCTTGATGGAGGTGTAGGGAGGAAACAAAATAATTTTAAAGTATATATATATACTAAAAACTACCCTACCCGCTTAAGCTTCCCACACTACTATTATCGTATGTGGCCGTACATGTGTAGCATCCTTTCGATCACCCTCATTGTTATTACAGTAATGGCTTTTACCTTGCCCTGCCTGTAGATTATTACTTAAGGAGGTGTTCTTCCTTTGTCTTTCTGAAACCCCTTGTCCCTCATGTTTAGACCCAAAAAGTGTATATATATTAAAGACGTATGCCCCATTAGTTTGGCGATTTAAAGACCTTTCGCCCCATTGTTTTGTTAATTATGTCTGTTTGTGCCATTTAGCTGTCGTTTTTTTTCTGGCGAGCGATAGCGATCCTGTAAGGAGCCGGCTTTCGGTCGGAAAAACAAAATCTACCAAAATATATACAAATTTATCTCAAAGGGTGGCCTTAGGGGTATTATTCAAGCTTGAAGATGTCTAGGGAGCAAACTAAAAAGCTCCACCGAAGGCGAGATTCATAAATCAGACCTCAAGGAAACCACACTTAAAGAACGAGATAAGTCTCCCTCAATCAATCTTTCCTTAATCCCATGACTTAGACTACTTTAAACATAATGTGTCCAGACATGTTGACTCAAACGTCCCTTGAATTTGGCTCTCTGTCACTCTTTTAGCTTTGGGGTAGACACTCGTTACAGGCAGTCTGCCTTTTGTGGCTTGCATACACATAGAACAAGAAAATATATGCGATTACATCTATAAAACATCGAGTGGCAACGACATTTGGGTCATCGGACTTGTTTTGTTATGGAAGGGACTGCTGCTTCCCTTGCAGGTTTGAGAATACGACCCTTAATGTCACCTTCATAGTTTGTATATTCATATTATTATTTGTATTATACATCGTGACCTGTTCTTCGTATAATTTACTGTTGTCTCTTACTGCGATCTTTAGTATTGATGGATTGTGTTTGACTACAACTCGTTTACCACACAAAACATAAGCTTACTTCATCGTTGTATTGTAACCCAAATCCCAATCATAATCATTCTCGTTAGTGGACGCGTTACTATCATCTTTTACCACAATCATAACATTCACAGTCAATACACTACATCTCGGTATTTTCCTTGTTTAGCGTGATCTCTCTCTCTCTCTCTCTCTCTCTCTCTCTCTCTCTCTCTCTCTCTCTCTCTCTCTCTCTCTCTCTCTCTCTCTCTCTCTCTCTCTCTGTATCATCATGTTCCCTGAGACAAGTCCACCAACAACCAACTCAACCTGGTATGAATTTACGTGTTTCTTGCACATTGAACATAAGTTATTTCAACACCGAATCCGAGTAATCTTTCATTTAATAATATGATCGGCTGGAAGTGGCAAGTGTGACGCGAGACTAGAATCTTGAGACAACTAAACTTGCTGAATTTGTACGTTCCTAACTTAAGGGGAGCCAGACCGTTTTTCTGGACCCTCTTCTCCCTAATATTTAGCCCCACTAATCGCCCATTAGTTTGGCGATTTTAACACCTTTCGCCCCATTTTGTTGTCAATTTTGAGACCTTTCGTGCCATTTAGGTGTCGCTCGCCTGTATTTTTAAGAGGAACCGACCTTCGGCCGGGAAATTTTTCTACCAAAAAATATACAAATTTATCTAGAAAAAAGTCTAGGGGGTGTTTTTCTAAGCTTGATGGAGGTCTAGGGAGGAAACTAAACAAATATATGAATAAAAGAATTAATAGACCAAACAAACGGTCAGTCTCCCCTTAAGATTATGTACCTGATTACAAGCCATCACATAGTAATCAAAGGGCATGGCGAGTAATGCGAGTTCAGCCCTGTCCGACATAAGTTGCTAACTTACTGACGGGGTGCCGGAGCGCCCGGTATTTCCCTTACAACACTCTCTCTGACACTGAGGTACCGGTAGAAGTCGGAGGTATTTGGGGTTGCCACCAACCGACAGATTCTGATCTAACTTCCGGATCTCAATATGACCAGGAACAGATGGAGTGTGTGGGGAAATGTTGAGGTATGGTGGTGAGATAGTGATCGAATGGGTATGGAAAATGTGCAAACTAGCATGGGAGAAGGAGAGTGCACCAGATGACTGGAAGACTGGCATAATAGTCCCCCTATATAAGGGCAAAAGGGAAAGAGGAGTGTGTGGTAACCACGGAGGAATATGTCTTCTAAGCGTAGTAGGGAAGGTATACAGTAGGGTAGTGATTGAGAGAGTGAGAGTGAGAACGGAGAAATGGATAGGCGACGAGCAGGGAGGTTTTTAGGAAGGGAAGAGGATTTATAGATCAGATTTTTTCCCTGAATTGTGTTGTGGAGAAATATCTGGAGAAGAAACAAAAGGTGTATGTTGCCTTTATGGACTTGGAGAAGGCCTATGACAGAGTGGATAGAGTAGGTTTGTGGAAAGTACTTAGAATATACGGAGTAGATGGCAAGTTGCTGAAAGCAGTGAAGAGCATGTATGTGGGTGCAAAGGCGGCAGTATGTGTGGAGAGTGAGCAGAGCGAGTTCTTTGACCTGAATGTTGGTTTGAAACAGGGGTGTGTGATGTCCCCATGGTTGTTTACTGTATATATGGATGGAGTCATGAAAGAAATACTATCAAGAGCAGTGGATGTTGGTGTATCGCTGAAAAGGGAGGGAATTGAGTGGAAGCTACCTATACTGCTGTATGCGGATGATACAGTTCTGATGAGTGATAATGAATGGAAGTTGCAGGGTCTGGTAAATGAGCTTGGAACAGTGTGCGAAAAACGGAATTTGAAGCTAAATGCAGGGAAGAGCAAGGTTATGGTCTTCGAAAGGGGTGAAGTCACAGAGTGTGAGGTGAAGCTGAACGGTCAGGCTATGGAGATCGTCAACTCTTTTAACCCTTGTCTAGCGGGTGCTCTGTGGCCGTTTTGGGCCTTTTCAGGCCATTCTGACTGATATATCAACCATCAGCATGAAAGGAACTGTATTGTGCCGAAAACTAGGCGGAAATCGCTACACAATGACACCACATACAGCTACGTAGCACTCGTGGAGCCCTGACAGTGTTACCTCAAAGATGGAAGTTTAGCTGATTTTGCTACATTGCTCACTTTTAGCGAACTATTGGTTACACTGTCATCCTCCCGCGCGGTGGGGGAACTGGAGTTAGTGTGGGCCGGGAGGCCACAGATGTCGGACGTATGGATCATTACTGTCCCACCCATTTTCACTCGATTTTCACCCTTTTTTCACCCGTTTTTTGCCAGTTTTTTTAACTCGACATAAGTCGCGAGCCGCTAGTTAAGGGTTAAGTATCTGGGCAGTGTGTTGAGTAAATATGGGACTATGGATGAAGAAGTGCAGGAGAGGGTACAACAGGGGAAGAGGGTTGTAGGAACGCTGAAAGCAGTAACAAGAAATAGGGTGGTCAGAATGGAAGTGAAGAAGTCCTTGCATGACAGTGTGGTAATCCCGACACTGACTTACGGAAGCGAAGCATGGACGTTGGTTGAGAGACTCGGACCAAGAGTGAGAGCAGTGGAAATGAATTACTTAAGAAGTGCGTGCGGAGTTACATGGAGGAATAGACAGACTAATGAGGAAGTAAGAAGGACGTGTGGTGTGGAGGTGGATGTGCTGGAGAGTGTGAAAAGGAACAACTTGAGATGGTTCGGCCATATGGAACGCATGGAAAGCGAGAGAATGACTAAGAGGGTGTACAAGAGCGATGTGGAGGGACAGAGAGGGAGAGGTAGACCGAAAGAGAGGTGGAAGGATGGAGTGAGGAAGTATATGAACGAAGGCGGTGCTGGTTGGGGGGAGGGACGTCGACTGACTAGGGACAGAGGTGCATGGGGGCGGTTCGTTCGTGGGCACCCCTTCGGGGATCACGGCGTCGGGCAATAGATAGATAGAATATGGCGCAAATGCGTCATATAACTAACTTATTGAGCTACTTCACTAAGTTCATATGACGCGATGATACTCTTGGGAATACCGCCATATGACGCGATCACGTCATAGTTGTCGGAGGGGGTTAAGATGATTAAATCGGTATATATAATCATCTTTGTTTTTTGTCTCAACCTGTGTTACTGTGTTGTAATCATATTATAACCGTTATTTAACAGGATTTGATTTTCTTTTTTTTCAAAATTTATATTTATTTTTTCAAATAGCTGACAATGATATCAAATGAAGCGACATAAAATAGGTGTAGGACTTTGTATTCTCTAATATTACTTGTCTTCATTCGTTTGTAACACTTCTCTTTAATAATGGTGAATGTTTATTTTGTGTAATTCACTTGCTTGTTCGTCAAGGGGAATCCACGCAATGCGAGCTAAGCTCATTATTATCGCGCCTCCTTAACTGGGAATGTATTGCGTGAAATGCATGTTAAGTGTTTATGTATCGTTGGAATGGCTGTGGATGTGTGTGTAGTCTGTATTTTAGCCAATTGGCGACATCTGGAAACGAAGGCTTAGGGTTAATCTGTACGATACCATTCTCACTACGGTACCAGTCTCACCCGAAGGCTTAGGTTGACCAGTAGCTTAGGTTGACCAGTACGATACCCATCTCACCTTGTAACCGATCACCAACCCCAGATGGGACGTCACAACTTCGTCCACTTATACCAGGTTCCTATTTATACTGCTAGGTGAACAGAGGCAACACCGTTAGGAGACTTGCCCAAATGTCTTTTCCCCGCCCGGGTCTCGAACCCGGGACCTTCTGGTTGTGAGCCTGACGCGCTATCAGATACGCCACGGGGAGGTGTGTGTGTGTGTGTGTGTGTGTGTGAGAGAGGTATCATCCATCTACATTTCCAGTTATAAACAGTGTAAAGAACAGATTGTGAGATAGGATAGTCATCCCTCTAGTGCATTACATATAACAGAGTCAATTGTTCCAGGTTGAGTTGTACGCTAAAAGCACCGGAGAAGAAGAAACCCAAGGTGGATCGTAGGAATGGTGCCTTTTGGCGGAAGTTCAAGAGCAATAACAACCAAGAGGCTAAACCTTTTACTGAAGTTAAGGTAAGATTACCCCAGACAGGTTCAGGTGCTTAGTATAGTGCTAGACATTGGGCTGAGTACATAATTAGATTGATATCCAAAATTCGAAAATGGATATTAACCCTCTCCGTTATGTATGACACGATCGCGTCATATGGCGGTTTGCCCAAAAGTATCATATGACGCGATCGCGTTATGTGAACCTAGTGAAATAGCTCAATAATAAGTTTATGACGCGATTTGCGTTATATTGAGCTCAGTAAGTTAGGTAAGTTAGATCATAATCTGTCGGTTGGTGGCAACCCCAAATTCCTACGACTTCTAATGGTCCCCAGTGTGAGAAAGAGTGTTGTGGGGGAAATACCGGGCGCTCGGTCAACCCCTAACTTACGGAACTAAATATGACGGAGAGAGTTAATCGTGATCGTAAACTCAACCTTTAACTGTGTTGGTGGTGTAATGGTTTAGGTGCTTATGTTCTGGGTGTGGTGCCCCGAGTTCGATTCCCGGGAGGACCATATGCTTTCTGAGATGACGGGGTTGCAAGCAACCAAATTAGCAACCCCCTCAGATACACTCATAAACCAAGAAGAGACTCAACCAACCAGAGCCAGGATAGCAAACATCAAGGAAAAGAAAAGAACGAAGCGTAGGGCACATATCCGGACCGAGAAGGAAATAGCGCAGTCCGGCATACATAATCAACGTTTTCCATGGGACCAGCAAACAACGCACCGATGTCAACGCCACCTACCGGGACCTACAGGAAATGCAGGGCCACTTACCGAGCATGTCCTGTTTCCGGTCCTATCACAGGGGTCCTTCCCAGACCAATCACAGGATCCAGGATACGTGAAAAAGGTGCACCCACCCCAGGAACCTGACTTGAATTATAATGAGGAAGAATTTATGCTAATACCTCATGAACATCCAATGTCATATATCAATAGATGGGACCAAAAGAATCACCTCTACAGTGCAGAGAATCAACTATATCCACAATAGCTGATAAATAAAGAGTAACGACAGCCTTGCATGCAACGTTGAAAATCAGGGAAAAGAGGAATTCATGCAATACATTTATCCTGCACCCATGCAAGCTTTTTAAAATATGAGTGTAATCTTAAGAAATAAAGCATAACTATATCCATGTATTCCTATGATTGTTATAATGTTAATGCAATTATTAACTTCACAATAATAATTAAAAGATCGAAATCCCCATGTCCCTACGATTCCGAAATGAATTAAATTAGACTCAAATTATCATCCAAATATAGCCTGGCCGAAATATATGATCAATAGGCAAACACGAGGAAATATCTTCCGCTATCATTAGCTTTTAGTGGGTATATTACCGTGTCGGAGTTACTTCCGAATAGGGCTAGCCATTCTCCCTATAAAATGTTCAACGAGATGGCGACCCAGAGGGGTGTTAGAAGAGCTAGAGGTGACCGTCTCTAGCGGTGTGTGAGAGAGGCAATTCCCTTTGATGTCCAACCGAAGGAAGAACTAAGAGTCCTACGTCGACCGGATCCCCTCTCATGGATATTACTTCTCCTCACCACCCATACCCTAAGTGTCTCTGTGTTGCTATGTTTTGGGAATGATTGTGAAGGTAATATAAATATGCGAGTGTTCATTTTAACTTTTGTTTAGAGGCCTTTTCCGTACTCTCCTTGCCCCACTAGTACGAGAATATAACTTCTATCTGTGCAATTGAATTATTTATATATTATTTGCGATTTAACTCATTTACGTCCAAGTTAACATTATACCTATTTTTTACTTATGTTATATACTCGGAACTATACGTAATACTTAGGGAACACTCACATATTGTATTCAGTTGTGTTATTATTATTTGAATGTCCAAGTTCGAAGTGAAGTGTGTAACGAGAGAAATTTTCCTTCCTTAACCGGTAACGTAATTGATCGGATTATTCACAAAAACTAATATAGATTAGAAATCTTGAACACAAATTCATTCAATCTCAACGGAATGAGTTTTTTACTTTTAATGTTGGCGACTTTCTACTCTAAGTGATCTCTTATGAAAATTGGACGTAGCACCGTCCTGAGTTTGAGTTTAGGTTTAATGATATTATTTCACCACCAAGTTTAGGAATTCAGATTGTACATTCCTGTATTGATCAGCCTTATATGTTGGCTATTTATAAAACACTACGTCGTTCTGTCTTAAAAGTTATCTATACTTTATCAACGTGTATTTGGGTTATTCTAAATCGCTACTTAGTTCTGCGTATTTAGTTTATTTCCAGTAGTTTGTAATTCATTCAAACTTACTGCATCAGCCTTCATTTTGGCTATTCAAAATCGCTACTTCGTTCTGCATATTAATTTTATTTCCAGAAGTTTATTAATTCATTCAAGCTTACTGCATCAGCCTTTATTTTGGCTATTCAAAGTCGCTACTTCGTTCTGCGACTTAATTTTATTACCAGTAGTTTGTTAATTCATTCAAGCTCCTGCATTGGCCCTCATTTCGGCTAACTATATGTCACTACTTCGTTCCGTGTCTGATTGTATTTACAGTAGTTTGTTAATCCATTCAAACTCACTGCTAATATTCCGCTATATTTATTCACTACATGTTTGGTGAATCTGAGTTCCACATAAACTGTGATTTTAACTGTGATTTTAAGTAACCTTACCTAACTTAACTGCACAGAAAAGTAACCTAACCTAACCTAACCTCACAGAAAAGTAACATACCCTAACCAATCCTCACGGAAAACTAACTTAACCAAACATAACCTCACGGAAAACTAACCTAACTTAACCTAACCTCACGGAAAAGTAACCTAACTTAACCTAACCTCACAGGAAAGTAACCTAACCTAGCCTAACCTTACCGAAAAGTAACCTAACCTAACCTAACCTCACCGAAAAGTAAGCTAACCTCACGGAAAAGTAACCTAACCTAACCTCACCAAAAAGTAACCTAACCTAACCTAACCTCACCGAAAAGTAACTTAACATAACTTAATCTCATAAAAAAGTACCCTAACATTACCTAACCTCACGGAAAAGAAACCTGACCTAACCTAACATCACGGAAAAGTAACTTAACTTAACCTAACCTCACCTAACCTAACCTCACGGAAAAGAAACCTAACCTAACCTAACCTCACAGAAAAGTAACCTAACCTAACTTAACCTCGCTGAAAAGCAACCAAACCTAGCCTAACCTCACCGAAAAGTAACCTAACCTAACCTAACCTCACCGAAAAGAAACTTAACATAACTTAATCTCATAGAAAAGTAACCTAACCTAACCTAACCTCACGGAAAAGAAACCTGACCTAACCTAACATCACGGAAAAGTAACTTAACTTAACCTAACCTCACAGAAAAGTAACCTCACCTAACCTAACCTCACGGAAAAGTAACCTAACCTAACCTAACCTCACGGAAAAGTAACCTAACCTAACCTAACCTCACCGAAAAGTAACCTAACCTCACTGAAAAGTAACCTAACCTAACCTAACTTCACCGAAAAGTAATCGAACCTAACCTAACCTAACCTAAACTCACGGAAAAGTAACCTAACCTAACCTAACATCACAGAAATGTAACCTAACCTCACCGAAATGTAACCTCACCTAACCTAACCTAACATAAAAATAAACTAACCTAACCTAACCTCACGGAAAAGTAACCTAACCTAACCTTACTTCACGGAAAAGTAACCTAACCTAACCTAACCTCATGGAATAGCATCCTAACCTGACCTCATTGAAAAGTAAACTAACCTAACCTAACCTCACAGAAAAGTAACCTAACCTAACCTAACCTCACGGAAAAGTAACATATCATAACCTAACATCACGGAAAAGTAACCTAACCTAACCTAACCTCATGATAAAGTAACCTAATTAATCTAATCTAACCTCACGGTAACGTAACGTAACCTAACCTAACCTCACCGAAAAGTAACCTAACCTAACTTAACCTCACCGAAAAGTAACCTAACCTAACCTCACCAAAACGTAACCTAACCTAACCTAACCTCACCGAAAAGTAACCTAACCTAACTTAACCTAACCTAACCTAACCTCACGGAAAATTAACCTAACTTAACTTAGCCTCACAGAAAAGTAACCTAACCTAACCTAACCTCATGGAAAGGTAACCTAACCTAACCTAACCTCAAAGGAAAAATATCCTAACCTAACCTAACCTCACTGAAAAGTAACCTAACCTAGCCTAACCTCACCGAAAAGTAACCTAACCTAACCTAAAATCACCGAAAATTAACCTCACCTAACCTAACCTCACCGAAAAGTAACCTAACCTCACTGAAAAGTAATCTAACCTAACCTAACTTCACCGAAAAGTAATCGAACCTAACCTAACCTAACCTAAACTCACGGAAAAGTAACCTAACCTAACCTAACATCACAGAAAAGTAACCTAACCTCACCGAAATGTAACCTCACCTAACCTAACCTAACATAAAAATAAACTAACCTAACCTCACGGAAAAGTAACCTAACCTAACCTTACTTCACGGAAAAGTAACCTAACCTAACCTAACCTCATGGAATAGCATCCTAACCTGACATCATAGAAAAGTAAACTAACCAAACCTAACCTCACAGAAAAGTAACCTAACCTAACCTAACCTCACGGAAAAGTAACCTATCATAACCTAACATCACGGAAAAGTAACCTAACCTAACCTAACCTCATGATAAAGTAACCTAATTAATCTAATCTAACCTCACGGTAACGTAACGTAACCTAACCTAACCTCACCGAAAAGTATCCTAACCTAACTTAACCTCACCGAAAAGTAACCTAACCTAACCTCACCAAAACGTAACATAACCTAACCTAACCTCACCGAAAAGTAACCTATCCTAACTTAACCTAACCTAACCTCACGGAAAATTAACCTAACTTAACTTAGCCTCACAGAAAAGTAACCTAACCTAACCTAACCTCATGGAAAGGTAACCTAACCTAACCTAACCTCAAGGAAAAATATCCTAACCTAACCTCACGGAAAAGTAACCTAACCTAGCCTAACCTCACCGAAAAGTAACCTAACCTAACCTAAAATCACCGAAAATTAACCTCACCTCACCGGAAAGTAACCTAACCTAACCTTACCTCACGGAAAAGTAACCTAACCTAACCTAACCTCGCGCAAAAGTAACCTTACCTATCTTAACTGCACGGAACAGTAAGCTAACCTAACCTAACCTCACGGAAAAGTAACATACCCTAACCTATCCTCACGGAAAAGTAACCTAACCTAACTTAACCTCACGGAAAAGTAACCTAACCTCACGGAAAAGTAACCTAACGTAACCTAACCTCACCGAAAAGTAACCTAACCTAACCTAACCTCACCGAAAACTAAGCTAACCTCAAGGAAAAGTAACCTAAACTATCCTAACCTCACCGAAAAGTAACCTAACCTAACCTCACTGAAAAGTAACTTAACATAACTTAATCTCATCGAAAAGTAACCTAACCTAACATAACCTCACGGAAAAGTAACCTGACCTAACCTATCATCACGGAAAAGTAACTTAACTTAACCTAACCTCACGGAAAAGTAACCTAACCTAACCTAACCTAACGGAAAAGTAACCTAACCTAACCTCACGGAAAAGTAACTTAACCTAACATAACCTCACGGAAAAGTAACCTAACCTAACCTAACCTCACGGAAAAGTAACCTAACCGAACCTAACCTCACCGAAATGTAACTTCACCTAACCTAACCACATATAAAAATAACCTAACCTAACCTAACCTCATGGGAAAAGTAAACTAACCTAACCTAACCACACGGAAAAGTAACCTAACCTAACCTAACCTCACGGGAAAGTAACCTATCCTAACCTAACCTCACGGAAAAGTAACCTAACCTAACCTAATCTCATGATAAAGTAACCCAACATAACCTAACCTCACGGTAAAGTAACCTAACCTAACCTAACCTCACCGAAAAGTAACTTAACTTAGCCTCACAGAAAAGTAACCTAACCTAACCTAACCTCATGGAAAGGTAACCTAACCTAACCTCACGGAAAAGTAACCTAACCTAACTTAACCTAACCTAACCTCACGGGAAAGTAACCTAACCTAGCTTAACCACACCGAAAAGTAACCTAACCTAACCTAAATTCACCGAAAAGTAACCTAACCTCACCGAAAAGCCACCTAACCTAACTTAACCTCACCGAAAATTAACCTAACTTAACCCAACTTCACCGAAAAGTAACCTAACCTAACCTCACCGAAAAAGTAACCTAACCTAAGCTAACCTCACGGAAAAAAAAGTAACCTAAGCCTAACCTCACGGAAAAGTAATCTAACCTAACCTAACCTCACCGAAAAAGTAACCTAACCTAACCTAACCTCACGGAGAAGTAACCTCACCTAACCTAACCTCACGGAAAAGTAACCTCACCTAACCTAACCTCACGGAAAAGTACCCTAACCTAACTTAACCTCGCTGAAAAGCAACCTAACCTAGCCTAACCTCACCGAAAAGTAACCTAAACTAACCTAACCTCACCGAAAAGTAACTTAACATAACTTAATCTCATAGAAAAGTAACCTAACCTAACCTAACCTCACGGAAAAGAAACCTGACCTAACCTAACATCACGGAAAAGTAACTTAACTTAACCTAACCTCACGGAAAAGTAACCTCACCTAACCTAACCTCACGGAAAAGTAACCTAACCTAACCTAACCTCACGGAAAAGTAACCTACCCTAACTTAACCTCGCTGAAAAGCAACCTAACCTAGCCTAACCTCACCGAAAAGTTACGTAACCTAACCTAACCTCACCGAAAAGTAATCTAACCTCACTGAAAAGTAACCTAACCTAACCTAACTTCACCGAAAAGTAATCGAACCTAACCTAACCTCACGGAAAAGTAACCTAACCTAACCTAACTCCACGGAAAATTAACCTAACCTAACCTAACATCACAGAAAAGTAACCTAACCTCACCGAAATGTAACCTCACCTAACCTAACCTTACATAAAAATAACCTAACCTAACCTAGCCTCACGGAAAAGTAACCTAACCTACACCTTACTTCACGAAAAAGTAACCTAACCTAACCTAACCTCACGGAAAAGCATCCTAACCTGACCTCATGGAAAAGTAAACTAACCTAACCTAACCTCACGGAAAAGTAACCTAACCTAACCAAACACACGGAAAAGTAACCTATCATAGCCTAACATCACGGAAAAGTAACCTAACCTAACCTCACCGAAAAGTAACCTAACCTCACTGAAAGGTAACCTAACCTAACCTAACTTCTCCGAAAAGTAACCTAACCTAACTTAACCTCACGGAAAAGTAACCTAACCTAACCTAACCTCACGGAAAAGTAACCTAACCTAACCTAACCTCACGGAAAAATAACCTAACCTAACTTAACCTCGCTGAAAATAAACCTAACCTAGCCTAACCTCACCGAAAAGTAACCACACCTAACCTAACCTCACCGAAAAGTAATCTAACCTCACTGAAAAGTAACCTAACCTAAAATAACTTCACGGAAAAGTAATCGAACCCAACCTAACCTCACGGAAAAGTAACCTAACCTAACCTAACCTCACGGAAAAGTAACCTAAGCTAACCTAACTTCACAGAAAAGTATCCTAACCTCACCGAAATGTAACCTCACCTAACCTAACCTTACATAAAAATAACCTAACATAACCTAACCTCACGGAAAAGTAACCTAACCTAACCTTACTTCACGGAAAAGTAACCTAACCTAACCTAACCTCACGGAACAGCATCCTAACCTGACCTCATGGAAAAGTAAACTAACCTAACCTAACCTCACGGAAAAGTAACCTAACCTAACCAAACTCACGGAAAAGCAACCTATCATAACCTAACATCACGGAAAAGTAACCTAACCTAACCTAACCTCTTGATACAGTAACCTTATTAACCTAATCTAACCTCACGGTAACGTAACGTAACCTAACCTATCCTCACCGAAAAGTAACCTAACCTAACTTAACCTCACCGAAAAGTAACCTAACCTAACCTAACCTCTCCAAAACGTAACATAACCTAACCTAACCTCACCGAAAAGTAGCCTAACCTAACCTAACCTAACCTAACCTAACCTAACCTCACGGAAAATTAACCTAACTTAACTTAGCCTCACAGAAATGTAACCTAACCTAACCTAACCTCATGGAAAGGTAACCTAACCTAACCTAACCTCAAGGAAAAATATCCTAACCTAACCTAACCTCACGGAAAAGTAACCTAACCTAGCCTAACCTCACCGAAAAGTAACCTAACCTAACCTAATATCACCGAAAATTAACCGACCCTCAACGAAAAGTAACCTAACCTAACCTTACCCCACAGAGAAGTAACCTAACCTAACCAACCTCACGCAAAATTAACCTTACCTATCTTAACTGCACGGAAAAGAAACCTAACCTAACCTAACCTTACTGAAAAATAACCAACCATAACTTATCCTCACGGAAAAGTAACCTAACCTAACTTAACCTCACGGAAAAGTTACCTAACCTCACGGAAAAGTAACCTAACCTAACTTAACCTCACCGAAAAGTAAGCTAATCTCAAGGAAAAGTAACCTAAACTAACCTAACCTCACCGAAAAGTAACCTAACCTAACCTCACTGAAAAGTAACTTAACATAACTTAATCTCATCGAAAAGTAACTTAACCTAACCTAACCTCACGGAAAAGTAACCTGACCTAACCTAACATCACGGAAAAGTAACTTAACTTACCCTAACCTCACGGAAAAGTAACCTAACCTAACCTAACCTCACGGAAAAGTAACCTAACCTAACCTAACCTCACGGAAAAGTAACTTAACCTAACATAACCTCACGGAAAAGTAACCTAACCTAACCTTACCTCACGGAAATGTAACCTAACATAGCCTAACCCCACCGAAAAGTAACCTAACCTAACCTAACCACACCGAAAAGTAACCTAACCTCTCTGAAAAGTAACCTATCCTAACCTAACTTCACCGAAAAGAAACCTAACCTAACCTAACCTCACGGAAAAGTAACCTAACCTAACCTAACCTCACGGAAAAGTAACCTAACCGAACCTAACCTCACCGAAATGTAACTTCACCTAACCTAACCACACATAAAAATAACCTAACCTAACCTAACCTCGTGGAAAAGTAAACTAACCTAACCTAACCACACGGAAAAGTAACCTAACCTAACCTTACCTCACCGAAAAGTAACCTAATTAACCTAATATAACCTCACGGTAACGTAACGTAACCTAACCTAACCTCAAGGAAAAATATCCTAACCTAGCCTAACCTCACGGAAAAGTAAACTAACCTAGCCTAACCTCACCGAAAAGTAACCTAACCTAACCTAAAGTCACCGAAAATTAACCGAAAATCACCGAAAAGTAACTTAACCTAACCTTACCTCACGGAAAAGTAACCTTACCTAACCTAACCTCACGCAAAAGTAACCTTACCTATCTTAACTCCACGGAAAAGTAAGCTAACCTAACCTAACCTCACGGAAAAGTAACATACCCTAACCTATCCTCACGGAAAAGTAACCTAATCAAACTTAACCTCACGGAAAATTAACCTAACCTAACCTCACAGGAAAGTAACCTATCCTAACCTAACCTCACGGGAAAGTAACCTAACCTAACCTCATCTCATGATAAAGTAACCCAACATAACCTAACCTCACGGTAAAGTAACCTAACCTAACCTAACCTCACCGAAAAGTAACTTAACTTAGTCTCACAGAAAAGTAACCTAACCTAACCTAACCTCATGGAAATGTAACCTAACCTAATCTCACTGAAAAGTAACCTAACCTAACTTAACCTAACCTAACCTCACGGGAAAGTAACCTAACCTAGCTTAACCACACCGAAAAGTAACCTAACCTAACCTAAATTCACCGAAAAGTAACCTAACCTCACCGAAAAGCCACCTAACCTAACTTAACATCACCGAAAATTAACCTAACTTAACCTAACTTCACCGAAAAGTAACCTAACCTAACCTCATGGAAAAGTAACCTAACCTAACCTAACCTCACAGAGAAGTAACTAAACCTAACCTAACCTCACAGAAAAGTAGCCTCACCTAACCTAACCTCACGGAAAAGTAACCTCACCTAGCCTAACCTCGCGGAAAAGTAACCTAACCTAACCTAACCTCACGGAAAAGTAACCTAACCTAACTTAACCTCGCTGAAAAGCAACCTAACGTAGCCTAACCTCACCGAAAAATAACCTAACCTAACCTAACCTCACCGAAAAGTAACTTAACATAACTTAATCTCATAGAAAAGTAACCTAACCTAACCTAACCTAACCTCACGGAAAAGAAACCTGACCTAACCTAACTTCACCGAAAAGTAATCGAACCTAACCTAACCTCACGGAAAAGTAACCTAACCTAACCTAACCTCACGGAAAAGTAACCTAACCTAACCTAACATCACAGAAAAGTAACCTAACCTCACAGAAATGTAGCCTCACCTAACCTAACCTTACATAAAAATAACCTAACCTAACCTAACCTCACAGAAAAGTAACCTAACCTAACCTTACTTCACGGAAAAGTAACCTAACCTAACCTAACTTTACGGAAAAGCATCCTACCCTGACCTCCTGGAAAAGTAAACTAACCTAACCTAACCTCACGGAAAAGTAACCTAACCTAACCAAACTCACGGAAAAGTAACCTATCATAACCTAACATCACGGAAAATTAACCTAACCTAACCTCACCGAAAAGTAACCTAACCTCACTGAAAGGTAACCTAACCTAACCTAACTTCACCGAAAAGTAACCTAACCTAACTTAACCTCACGGAAAAGTAACCTAACCTAACCTAACCTCACGCAAAAGGAACCTAACCTAACCTAACCTAACGGAAAAGTAACCTAACCTAACTTAACCTCGCTGAAAAGCAACCTAACCTAGCCTAACCTCACCGAAAAGTAACCTAACCTAACCTAACCTCACCGAAAAGTAATCGAACCTCTCTTAAAAGTAACCTAACCTAACCTAACTTCACCGAAAAGTAATCGAACCTAACCTAACCTCACGGAAAAGTAACCTAACCTAACCTAACTTCACGGAAAAGTAACCTAACCTAACCTAACATCACAGAAAAGTAACCTAACCTCACCGAAATGTAACCTCACCTAACCTAACCTTACATAAAAATAACCTAACCTAACCTAACCTCACGGAAAATTAACCTAACCTAACCTTACTTCACGGAAAAGTAACCTAACCTAACCTAACCTCACGGAAAAGCATCCTAACCTGACACATGGAAAAGTAAACTAACCTAACCTAACCTCACGGAAAAGTAACCTAACCTAACCAAACTCACGGAAAAGTAACCTATCATAACCTAACGTCACGGAAAAGTAACCTATCCTAACCTAACCTCATGATAAAGTAACCTAATTAACCTAATCTAACCTCACGGTAACGTAACGTAACCTAACCTAACCTCACCGAAAAGTAACCTAACCTAACTTAACCTCACCGAAAAGTAACCTAACCTAACCTAACCACTCCAAACGTAACATAACATAACCTAACCTCACCGAAAAGTAACCTAACCTAACCTAACCTCACGGAAAATTAACCTAACTTAACTTAGCCTCACAGAAAAGTAACCTAACCTAACCTAACCTCATGGAAATGTAACCTAACCTAACCTAACCTCAAGGAAAAATATCCTAACCTAACCTAACCTCACGGAAAAGTAACCTAACCTAGCCTAACCTCACCGAAAAGTAACCTAACCTAACCTAACCTAACCTCACCGAAAAATAATCTAACCTCACTGAAAAGTAACCTAACCTAACCTAACTTCACCGAAAAGTAATCGAACCTAACCTAACCTCACGGAAAAGTAACCTAACCTAACCTAAGCTCACGGAAAAGTAACCTAACCTAACCTAACATCACAGAAATGTAACCTAACCTAGCCTAACCTCACCGAAAAGTAACCTAACCTAACCTAACCTCACCGAAAAGTAACCTAACCTCACTGAAAAGTAACCTAACCTAACCTAACTTCACCGAAAAGTAACCTAACCTAACCTAACCTCACAGAAAAGTAACCTAACCTAACCTATCCTCACGGAAAAGTAACCTACCCAAACCTAACCTCACCGAAATGTAACTTCACCTAACCTAACCACACATAAAAATAACCTAACCTAACCTAACCTCATGGGAAAAGTAAACTAACCTAACCTAACCTCACGGGAAAGTAACCTATCCTAACCTAACCTCATGGGAAAGTAACCTAACCTAACCTAACCTCACGGAAAAGTAACCTAACCGAACCTAACCTCACCGAAATGTAACTTCACCTAACCTAACCACACATAAAAATAACCAAACCTAACCTAACCTCGTGGAAAAGTAAACTAACCTAACCTAACCACACGGAAAAGTAACCTAACCTAACCTTACCTCACCGAAAAGTAACCTAATTAACCTAATCTAACCTCACGGTAACGTAACGTATCCTAACCTAACCTCAAGGAAAAATATCCTAACCTAACCTAACCTCACGGAAAAGTAACCTAACCTAGCCTAACCTCACCGAAAAGTAACCTAACCTAACCTAAAGTCACCGAAAATTAACCGAAAATCACCGAAAAGTAACTTAACCTAACCTTACCTCACGGAAAAGTAACCTAACCTAACCTAACCTCACGCAAAAGTAACCTTACCTATCTTAACTGCACGGAAAAGTAAGCTAACCTAACCTAACCTCACGGAAAAGTAACATACCCTAACCTATCCTCACGGAAAAGTAACCTAATCAAACTTAACCTAACCACACGGAAAATTAACCTAACCTAACCTCACGGGAAAGTAACCTATCCTAACCTAACCTCACGGGAAAGTAACTTAACCTAACCTCATCTCATGATAAAGTAACCCAACATAACCTAACCTCACGGTAAAGTAACCTAACCTAACCTAACCTCACCGAAAAGTAACTTAACTTAGTCTCACAGAAAAGAAACCTAACCTAACCTAACCTCATGGAAATGTAACCTATCCTAATCTCACGGAAAAGTAACCTAACCTAACTTAACCTAACCTAACCTCACGGGAAAGTAACCTAACCTAGCTTAACCACACCGAAAAGTAACCTAACCTAACCTAAATTCACCGAAAAGTAACCTAACCTCACCGAAAAGCCACCTAACCTAACTTAACATCACCGAAAATTAACCTAACTTAACCTAACTTCACCGAAAAGTAACCTAACCAAACCAAACACACGGAAAAGTAACCTATCATAGCCTAACATCACGGAAAAGTAACCTAACCTAACCTCACCGAAAAGTAACCTAACCTCACTGAAAGGTAACCTAACCTAACCTAACTTCTCCGAAAAGTAACCTAACCTAACTTAACCTCACGGAAAAGTAACCTAACCTAACCTAACCTCACGGAAAAGTAACCTAACCTAACCTAACCTCACGGAAAAATAACCTAACCTAACTTAACCTCGCTGAAAATAAACCTAACCTAGCCTAACCTCACCGAAAAGTAACCACACCTAACCTAACCTCACCGAAAAGTAATCTAACCTCACTGAAAAGTAACCTAACCTAAAATAACTTCACGGAAAAGTAATCGAACCTAACCTAACCTCACGGAAAAGTAACCTAACCTAACCTAACCTCACGGAAAAGTAACCTAACCTAACCTAACTTCACAGAAAAGTATCCTAACCTCACCGAAATGTAACCTCACCTAACCTAACCTTACATAAAAATAACCTAACATAACCTAACCTCACGGAAAAGTAACCTAACCTAACCTTACTTCACGGAAAAGTAACCTAACCTAACCTAACCTCACGGAACAGCATCCTAACCTGACCTCATGGAAAAGTAAACTAACCTAACCTAACCTCACGGAAAAGTAACCTAACCTAACCAAACTCACGGAAAAGCAACCTATCATAACCTAACATCACGGAAAAGTAACCTAACCTAACCTAACCTCTTGATACAGTAACCTTATTAACCTAATCTAACCTCACGGTAACGTAACGTAACCTAACCTATCCTCACCGAAAAGTAACCTAACCTAACTTAACCTCACCGAAAAGTAACCTAACCTAACCTAACCTCTCCAAAACGTAACATAACCTAACCTAACCTCACCGAAAAGTAGCCTAACCTAACCTAACCTAACCTAACCTAACCTAACCTAACCTCACGGAAAATTAACCTAACTTAACTTAGCCTCACAGAAATGTAACCTAACCTAACCTAACCTCATGGAAAGGTAACCTAACCTAACCTAACCTCAAGGAAAAATATCCTAACCTAACCTAACCTCACGGAAAAGTAACCTAACCTAGCCTAACCTCACCGAAAAGTAACCTAACCTAACCTAATATCACCGAAAATTAACCGACCCTCAACGAAAAGTAACCTAACCTAACCTTACCCCACAGAGAAGTAACCTAACCTAACCAACCTCACGCAAAATTAACCTTACCTATCTTAACTGCACGGAAAAGAAACCTAACCTAACCTAACCTTACTGAAAAATAACCAACCATAACTTATCCTCACGGAAAAGTAACCTAACCTAACTTAACCTCACGGAAAAGTTACCTAACCTCACGGAAAAGTAACCTAACCTAACTTAACCTCACCGAAAAGTAAGCTAATCTCAAGGAAAAGTAACCTAAACTAACCTAACCTCACCGAAAAGTAACCTAACCTAACCTCACTGAAAAGTAACTTAACATAACTTAATCTCATCGAAAAGTAACTTAACCTAACCTAACCTCACGGAAAAGTAACCTGACCTAACCTAACATCACGGAAAAGTAACTTAACTTACCCTAACCTCACGGAAAAGTAACCTAACCTAACCTAACCTCACGGAAAAGTAACCTAACCTAACCTAACCTCACGGAAAAGTAACTTAACCTAACATAACCTCACGGAAAAGTAACCTAACCTAACCTTACCTCACGGAAATGTAACCTAACATAGCCTAACCCCACCGAAAAGTAACCTAACCTAACCTAACCACACCGAAAAGTAACCTAACCTCTCTGAAAAGTAACCTAACCTATCCTAACTTCACCGAAAAGAAACCTAACCTAACCTAACCTCACGGAAAAGTAACCTAACCTAACCTAACCTCACGGAAAAGTAACCTAACCGAACCTAACCTCACCGAAATGTAACTTCACCTAACCTAACCACACATAAAAATAACCTAACCTAACCTAACCTCGTGGAAAAGTAAACTAACCTAACCTAACCACACGGAAAAGTAACCTAACCTAACCTTACCTCACCGAAAAGTAACCTAATTAACCTAATATAACCTCACGGTAATGTAACGTAACCTAACCTAACCTCAAGGAAAAATATCCTAACCTAGCCTAACCTCACGGAAAAGTAACCTAACCTAGCCTAACCTCACCGAAAAGAAACCTAACCTAACCTAAAGTCACCGAAAATTAACCGAAAATCACCGAAAAGTAACTTAACCTAACCTTACCTCACGGAAAAGTAACCTTACCTAACCTAACCTCACGCAAAAGTAACCTTACCTATCTTAACTCCACGGAAAAGTAAGCTAACCTAACCTAACCTCACGGAAAAGTAACATACCCTAACCTATCCTCACGGAAAAGTAACCTAATCAAACTTAACCTCACGGAAAATTAACCTAACCTCACAGGAAAGTAACCTATCCTAACCTAACCTCACGGGAAAGTAACCTAACCTAACCTCATCTCATGATAAAGTAACCCAACATAACCTAACCTCACGGTAAAGTAACCTAACCTAACCTAACCTCACCGAAAAGTAACTTAACTTAGTCTCACAGAAAAGTAACCTAACCTAACCTAACCTCATGGAAATGTAACCTAACCTAATCTCACTGAAAAGTAACCTAACCTAACTTAACCTAACCTAACCTCACGGGAAAGTAACCTAACCTAGCTTAACCACACCGAAAAGTAACCTAACCTAACCTAAATTCACCGAAAAGTAACCTAACCTCACCGAAAAGCCACCTAACCTAACTTAACATCACCGAAAATTAACCTAACTTAACCTAACTTCACCGAAAAGTAACCTAACCTAACCTCATGGAAAAGTAACCTAACCTAACCTAACCTCACAGAGAAGTAACTAAACCTAACCTAACCTCACAGAAAAGTAGCCTCACCTAACCTAACCTCACGGAAAAGTAACCTCACCTAGCCTAACCTCGCGGAAAAGTAACCTAACCTAACCTAACCTCACGGAAAAGTAACCTAACCTAACTTAACCTCGCTGAAAAGCAACCTAACGTAGCCTAACCTCACCGAAAAATAACCTAACCTAACCTAACCTCACCGAAAAGTAACTTAACATAACTTAATCTCATAGAAAAGTAACCTAACCTAACCTAACCTAACCTCACGGAAAAGAAACCTGACCTAACCTAACTTCACCGAAAAGTAATCGAACCTAACCTAACCTCACGGAAAAGTAACCTAACCTAACCTAACCTCACGGAAAAGTAACCTAACCTAACCTAACATCACAGAAAAGTAACCTAACCTCACAGAAATGTAGCCTCACCTAACCTAACCTTACATAAAAATAACCTAACCTAACCTAACCTCACAGAAAAGTAACCTAACCTAACCTTACTTCACGGAAAAGTAACCTAACCTAACCTAACTTTACGGAAAAGCATCCTACCCTGACCTCCTGGAAAAGTAAACTAACCTAACCTAACCTCACGGAAAAGTAACCTAACCTAACCAAACTCACGGAAAAGTAACCTATCATAACCTAACATCACGGAAAATTAACCTAACCTAACCTCACCGAAAAGTAACCTAACCTCACTGAAAGGTAACCTAACCTAACCTAACTTCACCGAAAAGTAACCTAACCTAACTTAACCTCACGGAAAAGTAACCTAACCTAACCTAACCTCACGCAAAAGGAACCTAACCTAACCTAACCTAACGGAAAAGTAACCTAACCTAACTTAACCTCGCTGAAAAGCAACCTAACCTAGCCTAACCTCACCGAAAAGTAACCTAACCTAACCTAACCTCACCGAAAAGTAATCGAACCTCTCTTAAAAGTAACCTAACCTAACCTAACTTCACCGAAAAGTAATCGAACCTAACCTAACCTCACGGAAAAGTAACCTAACCTAACCTAACTTCACGGAAAAGTAACCTAACCTAACCTAACATCACAGAAAAGTAACCTAACCTCACCGAAATGTAACCTCACCTAACCTAACCTTACATAAAAATAACCTAACCTAACCTAACCTCACGGAAAATTAACCTAACCTAACCTTACTTCACGGAAAAGTAACCTAACCTAACCTAACCTCACGGAAAAGCATCCTAACCTGACACATGGAAAAGTAAACTAACCTAACCTAACCTCACGGAAAAGTAACCTAACCTAACCAAACTCACGGAAAAGTAACCTATCATAACCTAACATCACGGAAAAGTAACCTATCCTAACCTAACCTCATGATAAAGTAACCTAATTAACCTAATCTAACCTCACGGTAACGTAACGTAATCTAACCTAACCTCACCGAAAAGTAACCTAACCTAACTTAACCTCACCGAAAAGTAACCTAACCTAACCTAACCTCTCCAAAACGTAACATAACATAACCTAACCTCACCGAGAAGTAACCTAACCTAACCTAACCTCACGGAAAATTAACCTAACTTAACTTAGCCTCACAGAAAAGTAACCTAACCTAACCTAACCTCATGGAAATGTAACCTAACCTAACCTAACCTCAAGGAAAAATATCCTAACCTAACCTAACCTCACGGAAAAGTAACCTAACCTAGCCTAACCTCACCGAAAAGTAACCTAACCTAACCTCACCGAAAAATAATCTAACCTCACTGAAAAGTAACCTAACCTAACCTAACTTCACCGAAAAGTAATCGAACCTAACCTAACCTCACGGAAAAGTAACCTAACCTAACCTAAGCTCACGGAAAAGTAACCTAACCTAACCTAACATCACAGAAATGTAACCTAACCTAGCCTAACCTCACCGAAAAGTAACCTAACCTAACCTAACCTCACCGAAAAGTAACCTAACCTCACTGAAAAGTAACCTAACCTAACCTAACTTCACCGAAAAGTAACCTAACCTAACCTAACCTCACAGAAAAGTAACCTAACCTAACCTATCCTCACGGAAAAGTAACCTACCCAAACCTAACCTCACCGAAATGTAACTTCACCTAACCTAACCACACATAAAAATAACCTAACCTAACCTAACCTCATGGGAAAAGTAAACTAACCTAACCTAACCTCACGGGAAAGTAACCTATCCTAACCTAACCTCATGGGAAAGTAACCTAACCTAACCTAACCTCACGGAAAAGTAACCTAACCGAACCTAACCTCACCGAAATGTAACTTCACCTAACCTAACCACACATAAAAATAACCAAACCTAACCTAACCTCGTGGAAAAGTAAACTAACCTAACCTAACCACACGGAAAAGTAACCTAACCTAACCTTACCTCACCGAAAAGTAACCTAATTAACCGAATCTAACCTCACGGTAACGTAACGTATCCTAACCTAACCTCAAGGAAAAATATCCTAACCTAACCTAACCTCACGGAAAAGTAACCTAACCTAGCCTAACCTCACCGAAAAGTAACCTAACCTAACCTAAAGTCACCGAAAATTAACCGAAAATCACCGAAAAGTAACTTAACCTAACCTTACCTCACGGAAAAGTAACCTAACCTAACCTAACCTCACGCAAAAGTAACCTTACCTATCTTAACTGCACGGAAAAGTAAGCTAACCTAACCTAACCTCACGGAAAAGTAACATACCCTAACCTATCCTCACGGAAAAGTAACCTAATCAAACTTAACCTCACGGAAAATTAACCTAACCTCACGGGAAAGTAACCTATCCTAACCTAACCTCACGGGAAAGTAACCTAACCTAACCTCATCTCATGATAAAGTAACCCAACATAACCTAACCTCACGGTAAAGTAACCTAACCTAACCTAACCTCACCGAAAAGTAACTTAACTTAGTCTCACAGAAAAGTAACCTAACCTAACCTAACCTCATGGAAATGTAACCTATCCTAATCTCACGGAAAAGTAACCTAACCTAACTTAACCTAACCTAACCTCACGGGAAAGTAACCTAACCTAGCTTAACCACACCGAAAAGTAACCTAACCTAACCTAAATTCACCGAAAAGTAACCTAACCTCACCGAAAAGCCACCTAACCTAACTTAACATCACCGAAAATTAACCTAACTTAACCTAACTTCACCGAAAAGTAACCTAACCAAACCTCATGGAAAAGTAACCTAACCTAACCTCACCGAAAAAGTAACCTAACCTAACCTAACCTAACCTAACCTAACCTAACCTAACCTCACAGAAAAGTAGCCTCACCTAACCTAACCTCACGGAAAAGTAACCTCACCTAGCCTAACCTCGCGGAAAAGTAACCTAACCTAACCTAACCTCACGGAAAAGTAACCTAACCTAACTTAACCTCGCTGAAAAGCAACCTAACCTAGCCTAACCTCACCGAAAAATAACCTAACCTAACCTAACCTCACCGAAAAGTAACTTAACATAACTTAATCTCATAGAAAAGTAACCTAACCTAACCTAACCTAACCTCACGGAAAAGAAACCTGACCTAACCTAACTTCACCGAAAAGTAATCGAACCTAACCTAACCTCACGGAAAAGTAACCTAACCTAACCTAACCTCACGGAAAAGTAACCTAACCTAACCTAACATCACAGAAAAGTAACCTAACCTCACAGAAATGTAGCCTCACCTAACCTAACCTTACATAAAAATAACCTAACCTAACCTAACCTCACAGAAAAGTAACCTAACCTAACCTTACTTCACGGAAAAGTAACCTAACCTAACCTAACTTTACGGAAAAGCATCCTACCCTGACCTCATGGAAAAGTAAACTAACCTAACCTAACCTCACGGAAAAGTAACCTAACCTAACCTAACCTAACCTATCATAACCTAACATCACGGAAAATTAACCTAACCTAACCTCACCGAAAAGTAACCTAACCTCACGGAAAAGGAACCTAACCTAACCTAACCTAACGGAAAAGTAACCTAACCTAACTTAACCTCGCTGAAAAGCAACCTAACCTAGCCTAACCTCACCGAAAAGTAAATTAACCTAACCTAACCTCACGGAAAAGTAACCTATCATAACCTAACATCACGGAAAATTATAACCTAACCTAACCTCACCGAAAAGTAACCTAACCTAACCTCACGGAAAAGGAACCTAACCTAACCTAACCTAACGGAAAAGTAACCTAACCTAACTTAACCTCGCTGAAAAGCACTAACCTAACCTAACCTCACCGAAAAGTAACCTAACCTAACCTAACCTCACCGAAAAGTAATCGAACCTCTCTTAAAAGTAACCTAACCTAACCTAACTTCACCGAAAAGTAATCGAACCTAACCTAACCTCACGGAAAAGTAACCTAACCTAACCTAACCTCACCGAAAAGTAATCGAACCTCTCTTAAAAGTAACCTAACCTAACCTAACTTCACCGAAAAGTAATCGAACCTAACCTAACCTCACGGAAAAGTAACCTAACCTAACCTAACCTCACGGAAAAGTAACCTAACCTAACCTAACATCACAGAAAAGTAACCTAACCTCACCGAAATGTAACCTCACCTAACCTAACCTTACATAAAATAACCTAACCTAACCTAACCTCACGGAAATTAACCTAACCTAACCTTACTTCACGGAAAAGTAACCTAACCTAACCTAACCTCACGGAAAAGCATCCTAACCTGACAACATGGAAAAGTAAACTAACCTAACCTAACCTCACGGAAAAGTAACCTAACCTAACCAAACTCACGGAAAAGTAACCTATCATAACCTAACATCACGGAAAAGTAACCTAACCTAACCTCATGATAAAGTAACCTAATTAACCTAATCTAACCTCACGGTAACCTAACGTAACCTAACCTAACCTCACCGAAAAGTAACCTAACCTAACTTAACCTCACCGAAAAGTAACCTAACCTAACCTAACCTCTCCAAAACGTAACATAACATAACCTAACCTCACCGAAAAGTAACCTAACCTAACCTAACCTCACGGAAAATTAACCTAACTTAACTTAGCCTCACAGAAAAGTAACCTAACCTAACCTTACTTCTCGGAAAAGTAACCTAACCAAACCTAACCTCACGGAAAAGCATCCTAACCTGACCTCATGGAAAAGTAAACTAACCTAACCTAACCTCACGGAAAAGTAACCTAACCTAACCAAACTCACGGAAAAGTAACCTTACCTAACCTCACCGAAAAGTAACCTAACCTCACTGAAAGGTAACCTAACCTAACTTCACCGAAAAGTAACCTAACCTAACTTTATCTCACCGAAAAGTAATCGAACATAACCTAACCTCACGGAAAAGTAACCTAACCTAACCTAACCTCACGGAAAAGTAACCTAACCTAACCTAACATCACAGAAAAGTAACCTAACCTCACCGAAATTTAACTTCACCTAACCTAACCTCACAGAAAAGTAACCTAACCTAACCTTACTTCACGGAAAAGTAACCTAACCTAACCTAACTTTACGGAAAAGCATCCTATCCTGACCTCATGGAAAAGTAAACTAACCTAACCTAACCTCACGGAAAAGTAACCTAACCTAACCAAACTCACGGAAAAGTAACCTATCATAACCTAACATCACGGAAAATTAACCTAACCTAACCTCACCGAAAAGTAACCTAACCTCAAGGAAAAGGAACCTAACCTAACCTAACGGAAAAGTAACCTAACCTAACTTAACCTCGCTGAAAAGCAACCTAACCTAGCCTAACCTCACCGAAAAGTAACCTAACCTAACCTAACCTCACCGAAAAGTAATCGAACCTCTCTTAAAAGTAACCTAACCTAACCTAACTTCACCGAAAAGTAATCGAACCTAACCTAACCACCTAACCTCACGGAAAAGTAACCTAACCTAACCTAACCTCACGGAAAAGTAACCTAACCTAACCTAACATCACAGAAAAGTAACCTAACCTCACCGAAATGTAACCTCACCTAACCTAACCTTACATAAAATAACCTAACCTAACCTAACCTCACGGAAAATTAACCTAACCTAACCTTACTTCACGGAAAAGTAACCTAACCTAACCTAACCTCACGGAAAAGCATCCTAACCTGACACATGGAAAAGTAAACTAACCTAACCTAACCTCACGGAAAAGTAACCTAACCTAACCAAACTCACGGAGAAGTAACCTATCATAACCTAACATCACGGAAAAGTAACCTATCCTAACCTAACCTCATGATAAAGTAACCTAATTAACCTAATCTAACCTCACGGTAACGTAACGTAACCTAACCTAACCTCACCGAAAAGTAACCTAACCTAACTTAACCTCACCGAAAAGTACCCTAACCTAACCTAACCTCTCCAAAACGTAACATAACATAACCTAACCTCACCGAAAAGTAACCTAACCTAACCTAACCTCACGGAAAATTAACCTAACTTAACTTAGCCTCACAGAAAAGTAACCTAACCTAACCTAACCTCATGGAAAGGTAACCTAACCTAACCTAACCTCAAGGAAAAATATCCTAACCTAACCTAACCTCACGGAAAAGTAACCTAACCTAGCCTAACCTCACCGAAAAGTAACCTAACCTAACCTAACCTAACCTCACCGAAAAATAATCTAACCTCACTGAAAAGTAACCTAACCTAACCTAACTTCACCGAAAAGTAATCGAACCTAACCTAACCTCACCGAAAAGTAACCTAACCTAACCTAACCTCACCGAAAAGTAACCTAACCTCACTGAAAAGTAACCTAACCTAACCTAACTTCACCGAAAAGTAACCTAACCTAACCTAACCTCACAGAAAAGTAACCTAACCTAACCTATCCTCACGGAAAAGTAACCTACCCGAACCTAACCTAACCTCACCGAAATGTAACTTCACCTAACCTAACCACACATAAAAATAACCTAACCTAACCTAACCTCATGGGAAAAGTAAACTAACCTAACCTAACCTAACCTCACGGGAAAGTAACCTATCCTAACCTAACCTCATGGGAAAGTAACCTAACCTAACCTAACCTCACGGAAAAGTAACCTAACCGAACCTAACCTCACCGAAATGTAACTTCACCTAACCTAACCACACATAAAAATAACCTAACCTAACCTAACCTCGTGGAAAAGTAAACTAACCTAACCTAACCACACGGAAAAGTAACCTAACCTACCCTTACCTCACCGAAAAGTAACCTAATTAACCTAATCTAACCTCACGGTAACGTAACGTAACCTAACCTAACCTCAAGGAAAAATATCCTAACCTAACCTAACCTCACGGAAAAGTAACCTAACCTAGCCTAACCTCACCGAAAAGTAACCTAACCTAACCTAAAGTCACCGAAAATTAACCGAAAATCACCGAAAAGTAACTTAACCTAACCTTACCTCACGGAAAAGTAACCTAACCTAACCTAACATCACAGAAAAGTAACCTAACCTCACAGAAATGTAGCCTCACCTAACCTAACCTTACATAAAAATAACCTAACCTAACCTAACCTCACAGAAAAGTAACCTAACCTAACCTTACTTCACGGAAAAGTAACCTAACCTAACCTAACTTTACGGAAAAGCATCCTACCCTGACCTCCTGGAAAAGTAAACTAACCTAACCTAACCTCACGGAAAAGTAACCTAACCTAACCAAACTCACGGAAAAGTAACCTATCATAACCTAACATCACGGAAAATTAACCTAACCTAACCTCACCGAAAAGTAACCTAACCTCACTGAAAGGTAACCTAACCTAACCTAACTTCACCGAAAAGTAACCTAACCTAACTTAACCTCACGGAAAAGTAACCTAACCTAACCTAACCTCACGCAAAAGGAACCTAACCTAACCTAACCTAACCTAACGGAAAAGTAACCTAACCTAACTTAACCTCGCTGAAAAGCAACCTAACCTAGCCTAACCTCACCGAAAAGTAACCTAACCTAACCTCACCGAAAAGTAATCGAACCTCTCTTAAAAGTAACCTAACCTAACCTAACTTCACCGAAAAGTAATCGAACCTAACCTAACCTCACGGAAAAGTAACCTAACCTAACCTAACTTCACGGAAAAGTAACCTAACCTAACCTAACATCACAGAAAAGTAACCTAACCTCACCGAAATGTAACCTCACCTAACCTAACCTTACATAAAAATAACCTAACCTAACCTAACCTCACGGAAAATTAACCTAACCTAACCTTACTTCACGGAAAAGTAACCTAACCTAACCTAACCTCACGGAAAAGCATCCTAACCTGACACATGGAAAAGTAAACTAACCTAACCTAACCTCACGGAAAAGTAACCTAACCTAACCAAACTCACGGAAAAGTAACCTATCATAACCTAACATCACGGAAAAGTAACCTATCCTAACCTAACCTCATGATAAAGTAACCTAATTAACCTAATCTAACCTCACGGTAACGTAACGTAACCTAACCTAACCTCACCGAAAAGTAACCTAACCTAACTTAACCTCACCGAAAAGTAACCTAACCTAACCTAACCTCTCCAAAACGTAACATAACATAACCTAACCTCACCGAAAAGTAACCTAACCTAACCTAACCTCACGGAAAATTAACCTAACTTAACTTAGCCTCACAGAAAAGTAACCTAACCTAACCTAACCTCATGGAAATGTAACCTAACCTAACCTAACCTCAAGGAAAAATATCCTAACCTAACCTAACCTCACGGAAAAGTAACCTAACCTAGCCTAACCTCACCGAAAAGTAACCTAACCTAACCTAACCTAACCTCACCGAAAAATAATCTAACCTCACTGAAAAGTAACCTAACCTAACCTAACTTCACCGAAAAGTAATCGAACCTAACCTAACCTCACGGAAAAGTAACCTAACCTAACCTAAGCTCACGGAAAAGTAACCTAACCTAACCTAACATCACAGAAATGTAACCTAACCTAGCCTAACCTCACCGAAAAGTAACCTAACCTAACCTAACCTCACCGAAAAGTAACCTAACCTCACTGAAAAGTAACCTAACCTAACCTAACTTCACCGAAAAGTAACCTAACCTAACCTAACCTCACAGAAAAGTAACCTAACCTAACCTATCCTCACGGAAAAGTAACCTACCCAAACCTAACCTCACCGAAATGTAACTTCACCTAACCTAACCACACATAAAAATAACCTAACCTAACCTAACCTCATGGGAAAAGTAAACTAACCTAACCTAACCTCACGGGAAAGTAACCTATCCTAACCTAACCTCATGGGAAAGTAACCTAACCTAACCTAACCTCACGGAAAAGTAACCTAACCGAACCTAACCTCACCGAAATGTAACTTCACCTAACCTAACCACACATAAAAATAACCAAACCTAACCTAACCTCGTGGAAAAGTAAACTAACCTAACCTAACCACACGGAAAAGTAACCTAACCTAACCTTACCTCACCGAAAAGTAACCTAATTAACCTAATCTAACCTCACGGTAACGTAACGTATCCTAACCTAACCTCAAGGAAAAATATCCTAACCTAACCTAACCTCACGGAAAAGTAACCTAACCTAGCCTAACCTCACCGAAAAGTAACCTAACCTAACCTAAAGTCACCGAAAATTAACCGAAAATCACCGAAAAGTAACTTAACCTAACCTTACCTCACGGAAAAGTAACCTAACCTAACCTAACCTCACGCAAAAGTAACCTTACCTATCTTAACTGCACGGAAAAGTAAGCTAACCTAACCTAACCTCACGGAAAAGTAACATACCCTAACCTATCCTCACGGAAAAGTAACCTAATCAAACTTAACCTCACGGAAAATTAACCTAACCTCACGGGAAAGTAACCTATCCTAACCTAACCTCACGGGAAAGTAACCTAACCTAACCTCATCTCATGATAAAGTAACCCAACATAACCTAACCTCACGGTAAAGTAACCTAACCTAACCTAACCTCACCGAAAAGTAACTTAACTTAGTCTCACAGAAAAGTAACCTAACCTAACCTAACCTCATGGAAATGTAACCTATCCTAATCTCACGGAAAAGTAACCTAACCTAACTTAACCTAACCTAACCTCACGGGAAAGTAACCTAACCTAGCTTAACCACACCGAAAAGTAACCTAACCTAACCTAAATTCACCGAAAAGTAACCTAACCTCACCGAAAAGCCACCTAACCTAACTTAACATCACCGAAAATTAACCTAACTTAACCTAACTTCACCGAAAAGTAACCTAACCAAACCTCATGGAAAAGTAACCTAACCTAACCTCACCGAAAAAGTAACCTAACCTAACCTAACCTCACGGAGAAGTAACTAAACCTAACCTAACCTCACAGAAAAGTAGCCTCACCTAACCTAACCTCACGGAAAAGTAACCTCACCTAGCCTAACCTCGCGGAAAAGTAACCTAACCTAACCTAACCTCACGGAAAAGTAACCTAACCTAACTTAACCTCACTGTAAAGCAACCTAACCTAGCCTAACCTCACCGAAAAATAACCTAACCTAACCTAACCTCACCGAAAAGTAACTTAACATAACTTAATCTCATAGAAAAGTAACCTAACCTAACCTAACCTAACCTCACGGAAAAGAAACCTGACCTAACCTAACTTCACCGAAAAGTAATCGAACCTAACCTAACCTCACGGAAAAGTAACCTAACCTAACCTAACCTCACGGAAAAGTAACCTAACCTAACCTAACATCACAGAAAAGTAACCTAACCTCACAGAAATGTAGCCTCACCTAACCTAACCTTACATAAAAATAACCTAACCTAACCTAACCTCACAGAAAAGTAACCTAACCTAACCTTACTTCACGGAAAAGTAACCTAACCTAACCTAACCTAACTTTACGGAAAAGCATCCTACCCTGACCTCATGGAAAAGTAAACTAACCTAACCTAACCTCACGGAAAAGTAACCTAACCTAACCTAACCTAACCTATCATAACCTAACATCACGGAAAATTAACCTAACCTAACCTCACCGAAAAGTAACCTAACCTCACGGAAAAGGAACCTAACCTAACCTAACCTAACGGAAAAGTAACCTAACCTAACTTAACCTCGCTGAAAAGCAACCTAACCTAGCCTAACCTCACCGAAAAGTAAATTAACCTAACCTAACCTCACGGAAAAGTAACCTATCATAACCTAACATCACGGAAAATTAACCTAACCTAACCTCACCGAAAAGTAACCTAACCTCACGGAAAAGGAACCTAACCTAACCTAACCTAACGGAAAAGTAACCTAACCTAACTTAACCTCGCTGAAAAGCAACCTAACCTAACCTCACCGAAAAGTAACCTAACCTAACCTAACCTCACCGAAAAGTAATCGAACCTCTCTTAAAAGTAACCTAACCTAACCTAACTTCACCGAAAAGTAATCGAACCTAACCTAACCTCACGGAAAAGTAACCTAACCTAACCTAACCTCACCGAAAAGTAATCGAACCTCTCTTAAAAGTAACCTAACCTAACCTAACTTCACCGAAAAGTAATCGAACCTAACCTAACCTCACGGAAAAGTAACCTAACCTAACCTAACCTCACGGAAAAGTAACCTAACCTAACCTAACATCACAGAAAAGTAACCTAACCTCACCGAAATGTAACCTCACCTAACCTAACCTTACATAAAAATAACCTAACCTAACCTAACCTCACGGAAAATTAACCTAACCTAACCTTACTTCACGGAAAAGTAACCTAACCTAACCTAACCTCACGGAAAAGCATCCTAACCTGACACATGGAAAAGTAAACTAACCTAACCTAACCTCACGGAAAAGTAACCTAACCTAACCAAACTCACGGAAAAGTAACCTATCATAACCTAACATCACGGAAAAGTAACCTATCCTAACCTAACCTCATGATAAAGTAACCTAATTAACCTAATCTAACCTCACGGTAACCTAACGTAACCTAACCTAACCTCACCGAAAAGTAACCTAACCTAACTTAACCTCACCGAAAAGTAACCTAACCTAACCTAACCTCTCCAAAACGTAACATAACATAACCTAACCTCACCGAAAAGTAACCTAACCTAACCTAACCTCACGGAAAATTAACCTAACTTAACTTAGCCTCACAGAAAAGTAACCTAACCTAACCTTACTTCTCGGAAAAGTAACCTAACCAAACCTAACCTCACGGAAAAGCATCCTAACCTGACCTCATGGAAAAGTAAACTAACCTAACCTAACCTCACGGAAAAGTAACCTAACCTAACCAAACTCACGGAAAAGTAACCTTACCTAACCTCACCTCCGAAAAGTAACCTAACCTCACTGAAAGGTAACCTAACCTAACCTAACTTCACCGAAAAGTAACCTAACCTAACTTAACCTCACCGAAAAGTAATCGAACCTAACCTAACCTCACGGAAAAGTAACCTAACCTAACCTAACCTCACGGAAAAGTAACCTAACCTAACCTAACATCACAGAAAAGTAACCTAACCTCACCGAAATTTAACTTCACCTAACCTAACCTCACAGAAAAGTAACCTAACCTAACCTTACTTCACGGAAAAGTAACCTAACCTAACCTAACTTTACGGAAAAGCATCCTACCCTGACCTCATGGAAAAGTAAACTAACCTAACCTAACCTCACGGAAAAGTAACCTAACCTAACCAAACTCACGGAAAAGTAACCTATCATAACCTAACATCACGGAAAATTAACCTAACCTAACCTCACCGAAAAGTAACCTAACCTCAAGGAAAAGGAACCTAACCTAACGGAAAAGTAACCTAACCTAACTTAACCTCGCTGAAAAGCAACCTAACCTAGCCTAACCTCACCGAAAAGTAACCTAACCTAACCTAACCTCACCGAAAAGTAATCGAACCTCTCTTAAAAGTAACCTAACCTAACCTAACTTCACCGAAAAGTAATCGAACCTAACCTAACCTCACGGAAAAGTAACCTAACCTAACCTAACCTCACGGAAAAGTAACCTAACCTAACCTAACATCACAGAAAAGTAACCTAACCTCACCGAAATGTAACCTCACCTAACCTAACCTTACATAAAAATAACCTAACCTAACCTAACCTCACGGAAAATTAACCTAACCTAACCTTACTTCACGGAAAAGTAACCTAACCTAACCTAACCTCACGGAAAAGCATCCTAACCTGACACATGGAAAAGTAAACTAACCTAACCTAACCTCACGGAAAAGTAACCTAACCTAACCAAACTCACGGAGAAGTAACCTATCATAACCTAACATCACGGAAAAGTAACCTATCCTAACCTAACCTCATGATAAAGTAACCTAATTAACCTAATCTAACCTCACGGTAACGTAACGTAACCTAACCTAACCTCACCGAAAAGTAACCTAACCTAACTTAACCTCACCGAAAAGTACCCTAACCTAACCTAACCTCTCCAAAACGTAACATAACATAACCTAACCTCACCGAAAAGTAACCTAACCTAACCTAACCTCACGGAAAATTAACCTAACTTAACTTAGCCTCACAGAAAAGTAACCTAACCTAACCTAACCTCATGGAAAGGTAACCTAACCTAACCTAACCTCAAGGAAAAATATCCTAACCTAACCTAACCTCACGGAAAAGTAACCTAACCTAGCCTAACCTCACCGAAAAGTAACCTAACCTAACCTAACCTAACCTCACCGAAAAATAATCTAACCTCACTGAAAAGTAACCTAACCTAACCTAACTTCACCGAAAAGTAATCGAACCTAACCTAACCTCACCGAAAAGTAACCTAACCTAACCTAACCTCACCGAAAAGTAACCTAACCTCACTGAAAAGTAACCTAACCTAACCTAACTTCACCGAAAAGTAACCTAACCTAACCTAACCTCACAGAAAAGTAACCTAACCTAACCTATCCTCACGGAAAAGTAACCTACCCGAACCTAACCTCACCGAAATGTAACTTCACCTAACCTAACCACACATAAAAATAACCTAACCTAACCTAACCTCATGGGAAAAGTAAACTAACCTAACCTAACCTCACGGGAAAGTAACCTAACCTAACCTCATGGGAAAGTAACCTAACCTAACCTAACCTCACGGAAAAGTAACCTAACCGAACCTAACCTCACCGAAATGTAACTTCACCTAACCTAACCACACATAAAAATAACCTAACCTAACCTAACCTCGTGGAAAAGTAAACTAACCTAACCTAACCACACGGAAAAGTAACCTAACCTAACCTTACCTCACCGAAAAGTAACCTAATTAACCTAATCTAACCTCACGGTAACGTAACGTAACCTAACCTAACCTCAAGGAAAAATATCCTAACCTAACCTAACCTCACGGAAAAGTAACCTAACCTAGCCTAACCTCACCGAAAAGTAACCTAACCTAATCACCGAAAAGTAACTTAACCTAACCTTACCTCACGAAAGTAACCTAACCTAACCTAACCTCACGCAAAAGTAACCTTACCTATCTTAACTGCACGGAAAAGTAAGCTAACCTAACCTAACCTCACGGAAAAGTAACATACCCTAACCTATCCTCACGGAAAAGTAACCTAATCAAACTTAACCTCACGGAAAATTAACCTAACCTCACGGGAAAGTAACCTATCCTAACCTAACCTCACGGGAAAGTAACCTAACCTAACCTCACGGGAAAGTAACCTAACCTAGCTTAACCACACCGAAAAGTAACCTAACCTAACCTAAATTCACCGAAAAGTAACCTAACCTCACCGAAAAGCCACCTAACCTAACTTAACATCACCGAAAATTAACCTAACTTAACCTAACTTCACCGAAAAGTAACCTAACCAAACCTCATGGAAAAGTAACCTAACCTAACCTCACCGAAAAAGTAACCTAACCTAACCTAACCTCACGGAGAAGTAACTAAACCTAACCTAACCTCACAGAAAAGTAGCCTCACCTAACCTAACCTCACGGAAAAGTAACCTCACCTAGCCTAACCTCGCGGAGAAGTAACCTAACCTAACCTAACCTCACGGAAAAGTAACCTAACCTAACTTAACCTCGCTGAAAAGCAACCTAACCTAGCCTAACCTCACCGAAAAATAACCTAACCTAACCTAACCTCACCGAAAAGTAACTTAACATAACTTAATCTCATAGAAAAGTAACCTAACCTAACCTAACCTAACCTCACGGAAAAGAAACCTGACCTAACCTAACTTCACCGAAAAGTAATCGAACCTAACCTAACCTCACGGAAAAGTAACCTAACCTAACCTAACCTCACGGAAAAGTAACCTAACCTAACCTAACATCACAGAAAAGTAACCTAACCTCACAGAAATGTAGCCTCACCTAACCTAACCTTACATAAAAATAACCTAACCTAACCTAACCTCACAGAAAAGTAACCTAACCTAACCTTACTTCACGGAAAAGTAACCTAACCTAACCTAACTTTACGGAAAAGCATCCTACCCTGACCTCATGGAAAAGTAAACTAACCTAACCTAACCTCACGGAAAAGAAACCTAACCTATCCAAACTCACGGAAAAGTAACCTATCATAACCTAACATCACGGAAAATTAACCTAACCTAACCTCACCGAAAAGTAACCTAACCTCACGGAAAAGGAACCTAACCTAACCTAACCTAACGGAAAAGTAACCTAACCTAACTTAACCTCGCTGAAAAGCAACCTAACCTAGCCTAACCTCACCGAAAAGTAACCTAACCTAACCTAACCTCACCGAAAAGTAATCGAACCTCTCTTAAAAGTAACCTAACCTAACCTAACTTCACCGAAAAGTAATCGAACCTAACCTAACCTCACGGAAAAGTAACCTAACCTAACCTAACCTCACGGAAAAGTAACCTAACCTAACCTAACATCACAGAAAAGTAACCTAACCTCACCGAAATGTAACCTCACCTAACCTAACCTTACATAAAAATAACCTAACCTAACCTAACCTCACGGAAAATTAACCTAACCTAACCTTACTTCACGGAAAAGTAACATAATCTAACCTAACCTCACGGAAAAGCATCCTAACCTGACACATGGAAAAGTAAACTAACCTAACCTAACCTCACAGAAAAGTAACCTAACCTAACCAAACTCACGGAAAAGTAACCTATCATAACCTAACATCACGGAAAAGTAACCTATCCTAACCTAACCTCATGATAAAGTAACCTAATTAACCTAATCTAACCTCACGGTAACGTAACGTAACCTAACCTAACCTCACCGAAAAGTAACCTAACCTAACTTAACCTCACCGAAAAGTAACCTAACCTAACCTAACCTCTCCAAAACGTAACATAACATAACCTAACCTCACCGAAAAGTAACCTAACCTAACCTAACCTCACGGAAAATTAACCTAACTTAACTTAGCCTCACAGAAAAGTAACCTAACCTAACCTAACCTCATGGAAAGGTAACCTAACCTAACCTAACCTCAAGGAAAAATATCCTAACCTAACCTAACCTCACGGAAAAGTAACCTAACCTAGCCTAACCTCACCGAAAAGTAACCTAACCTAACCTAACCTAACCTCACCGAAAAATAATCTAACCTCACTGAAAAGTAACCTAACCTAACCTAACTTCACCGAAAAGTAATCGAACCTAACCTAACCTCACGGAAAAGTAACCTAACCTAACCTAAGCTCACGGAAAAGTAACCTAACCTAACCTAACATCACAGAAATGTAACCTAACCTAGCCTAACCTCACCGAAAAGTAACCTAACCTAACCTAACCTCACCGAAAAGTAACCTAACCTCACTGAAAAGTAACCTAACCTAACCTAACTTCACCGAAAAGTAACCTAACCTAACCTAACCTCACAGAAAAGTAACCTAACCTAACCTATCCTCACGGAAAAGTAACCTACCCGAACCTAACCTCACCGAAATGTAACTTCACCTAACCTAACCACACATAAAAATAACCTAACCTAACCTAACCTCATGGGAAAAGTAAACTAACCTAACCTAACCTCACGGGAAAGTAACCTATCCTAACATAACCTCATGGGAAAGTAAGCTAACCTAACTTCATCTCATGATAAAGTAACCCAACATAACCTAACCTCACGGTAAAGTAACCTAACCTAACCTAACCTCACCGAAAAGTAGCTTAACTTAGCCTCACAGAAAAGTAACCTAACCTAACCTAAACTCATGGAAATGTAACCTAACCTAACCTCACGGAAAAGTAACCTAACCTAACTTAACCTAATCTAACCTCACGGGGAAGTAAGCTAACCTAGCTTAACCACACCGAAAAGTAACCTAACCTAACCTAAATTCACCGAAAAGTAACCTAACCTCACCGAAAAGCCACCTAACCTAACTTAACCTCACCGAAAATTAACCTAACTTAACCCAACTTCACGGAAAAAAAAGTAACCTAAGCCTAACATCACGGAAAAGTAACCTAACCTAACCTAACCTCACCGAAAAAGTAACCTAACCTAACCTAACATCACGGAGAAGTAACTAAACCTAACCTAACCTCACAGAAAAGTAGCCTCACCTAACCTACCCTCACGGAAAAGTAACCTCACCTAACCTAACCTCACGGAAAAGTACCCTAACCTAACCTAACCTCACGGAAAAGTAACCTAACCTAACTTAACCTCGCTGAAAAGCAACCTAACCTAGCCTAACCTCACCGAAAAGTAACCTAACCTAACCTAACCTCACGGAAAAGAAACCTGACCTAACCTAACATCACGGAAAAGTAACTTAACTTAATCTAACCTCACGGAAAAGTAACCTCACCTAACCTAACCTCACGGAAAAGTAACCTAACCTAACCTAACCTCACGGAAAAGCAACCTAACCTAACTTAACCTCGCTGAAAAGCAACCTAAACTAGCCTAGCCTCACCGAAAACTAAACTAACCTAACCTAACCTAACCTAACCTCACCGAAAAGTAATCTAACCTCACTGAAAAGTAACCTAACCTAACCTAACTTCACCGAAAAGTAATCGAACCTAACCTAACCTCACGGAAAAGTAACCTTACCTAACCTAACCTCACGGAAAAGTAACCTAACCTAACCTAACCTCACCGAAATGTAACCTCACCTAACCTAACCTTACATAAAAATAACCTAACCTAACCTAACCTCACGGAAAAGTAACCTAACCTAACCTTACTTCACGGAAAAGTAACCTAACATAACCTAACTTCACGGAAAAGCATCCTAACCTGACCTCATGGAAAAGTAAACTAACCTAACCTAACCTAACGGAAAACTAACCTAACCTAACTTAACCTCGCTGAAAAGCAACCTAACCTAGCCTACCCTCACCGAAAATTAATCTAACCTCTCTTAAAAGTAACCTAACCTAACCTATCTTCACCGAAAAGTAATCGAACCTAACCTAACCTCACGGAAAAGTAACCTAACCTAACCTAACATCACAGAAAAGTAACCTAACCTCACCGAAATGTAACCTCACCTAACCTAACCTTACATAAAAATAACCTAACCTAACCTAACCTCACGGAAAAGTAACATAACCTAACCTAACCTCACGGAAAAGCATCCTAACCTGACCACATGGAAAAGTAAACTAACCTAACCTAACCTCACAGAAAAGTAACCTAACCTAACCTAACCTCATGATAAAGTAACCTAATTAACCTAATCTAACCTCACGGTAACGTAACGTAACCTAACCTAACCTCACCGAAAAGTAACCTAACCTAACTTAACCTCACCGAAAAGTAACCTAACCTAACGTAACCTCTCCAAAACGTAACCTAACCTAACCTAACCATACCGAAAAGTAACCTAACCTAACCTAACCTAACCTAACCTCACGGAAAATAAACATAACTTAACTTAGCCTCACAGAAAAGTAACCTAACCTAACCTAACCTTATGGAAAGGTAACCTAACCTAACCTAACCTCAAGGAAAAATATCCTAACCTAACCTCAAGGAAAAATATCCTAACCTAACCTAACCTCACGGAAAAGTAACCTAACCTAGCCTAACCTCACCGAGAAGTAACCTAACCTAACCTAACCTCACCGAAAAGTAATCTAACCTCACTGAAAAGTAACCTAACCTAACCTAACTTCACCGAAAAGTAATCGAACCTAACCTAACCTCACAGAAAAGTAACCTAACCAAACCTCACGGAAAAGTAACCTAACCTAACATCACAGAAAAGTAACCTAACCTCACCGAAATCTAACCTCACCCAACCTAACCTTTCATAAAAATAACCTAACCTAACCTAACCTCACGGAAAAGTAACCTAACCTAACCTTACTTCTCGGAAAAGTAACCTAACCAAACCTAACCTCACGGAAAAGCATCCTAACCTGACCTCATGGAAAAGTAAACTAACCTAACCTAACCTCACGGAAAAGTAACCTAACCTAACCAAACTCACGGAAAAGTAACCTTACCTAACCTCACCGAAAAGTAACCTAACCTCACTGAAAGGTAACCTAACCTAACTTCACCGAAAAGTAACCTAACCTAACTTAACCTCACCGAAAAGTAATCGAACCTAACCTAACCTCACGGAAAAGTAACCTAACCTAACCTAACCTCACGGAAAAGTAACCTAACCTAACCTAACATCACAGAAAAGTAACCTAACCTCACCGAAATTTAACTTCACCTAACCTAACCTTACATAAAAATAACCTAACCTAACCTAACCTCACGGAAAAGTAACCTAACCTAACCTTACTTCACGGAAAAGTAACCTAACCAAACTTAACCTCACGGAAAAGCATCCTAACCTGACCTCATGGAAAAGTAAACTAACCTAACCTAACCTCACGGAAAAGTAACCTAACCTAACCAAACTCACGGAAAAGTAACCTATCATAGATTAACATCACGGAAAAGTAACCTAACCTAACCTAATCTCATGATAAAGTAACCTAATTAACCTAATCTAACCTCACGGTAACGTAACATAACCTAACCTAACCTCACCGAAAAGTAACCTAACCTAACTTGACCTCACTGAAAAGTAACCTAACCTAACCTAACCTCTCCAAAACGTAACATAACCTAACCTAACCTCACCGAAAAGTAACCTAACCTAACCTAACCTCACGGAAAATTAACCTAAATTAACTTAGCCTCACAGAAAAGTAACCTAACCTAACCTAACCTCATGGAAAGGTAACCTAACCTAACCTAACGTCAAGGAAAAATATCCTAACCTAACCTAACCTCACGGAAAAGTAACCTAACCTAACCTTACTTCACGGAAAAGTAACCTAACCAACCCTAACCTCACGGAAAAGCATCCTAACCTGACCTCATGGAAAAGTAAACTAACCTAACCTAACCTCACGGAAAAGTAACCTAACCTAACCAAACTCACGGAAAAGTAACCTATCATAACCTAACATCACGGAAAAATAACCTAACCTAACCTAACCTCATGATACAGTAACCTAATTAACCTAATCTAACCTCACGGTAACGTAACGTAATCTAACCTAAGCTCACCGAAAAGTAACCTAACCTAACTTAACCTCACCGAAAAGTAACCTAACCTAACCTAACCTAACCTCACGGAAAATTAACCTAACTTAACTTAGCCTCACAGAAAAGTAACCTAACCTAACCTCATGGAAAGGTAACCTAACCTAACCTAACCTCAAGGAAAAATATCCTAACCTAACCTAACCTCACGGAAAAGGAACCTACCCTAGCCTAACCTCACCGAAAAGTAACCTAAGCTAACCTAAAATCACCGAAAATTAACCTAACCTAACCTTACCTCACGGAAAAGTAACCTAACCTAACCTAACCTCACGCAAAAGTAACCTCACCTATCTTAACTGTACGGAAAAGAAACCTAACCTAACCTAACCTCACGGAAAAGTAACATACCATAACTTATCCTCACGGAAAAGTAACCTAACCTAACTTAACCTCACGGAAAAGTAACCTAAACTCACGGAAAAGTAACCTAACCTAACTTAACCTCACCGAAAAGTAAGCTAACCTCAAGGAAAAGTAACCTAAACTAACCTGACCTCACTGAAAAGTAGCTTAACATAACTTAATCACGCTCAACGAGCAAACTTCACCAAGCCTAGCCTACTAAGACAACAACTCAGAGTGTCTTAGATTCTTGCAGTGATATACTGCACTTATATACTATCAAAAAGAAAGAGTTTTTTATGTGAGGTTTTTATATTTGTAATAGTGTTTTGGCGGCGTTGCACTACAGGGCCAAGCCTAATTTTTCTCCACTCTCAAACAAACACTGACTGAACGGCGAGACATACCCTCCCGTGACAAACAATCAGCCGTAACATTATCAGTGCCCTTAACATGCCACACATCCAACTTGTGTTCCGGCAGCAAAACAACACCTGACACTGATAAACTGCCCAGTCCATCACAAGACTGGCACTTCTCTTCGCTCTTTCCGGCAACGGGGCCTGCCAATAACCTTTCACTAGTTCTACCTTAGTGATAAACAAGGCAGCCCCGATGCGGTCTATGGGGTCGTCATCTCTGGGTAATGGATAGGCGTCTGTCAGGGATAATGCTTCCACAATCTTGCAATCAACACAAACACGGATCTTGCCACTTAACTCAGGTTGCAAAGTTACTGGCAACGACCACTCACTATATCACTTATCCCTCAGACCCTTTTCCAACATGTAGTCGAGCTCTACTTTTATGACAGGCTGTCGAGCAGGATTTATACGGTAGGGAGCCAATTTGAGCCTTGCACTGTCTCCAGCCTCCATGTTGGATTCTACCCCGTACACCAGGCCTGGAGAATCAACAAACATGCGGACATACTGTCACAGCCTAGTAAACAACTTCTCTTGGCACTCAGCAACAAGAGGTTGCAACTTATCTCGAAGAACAACATGCCTAGTACCCTCCCACAACCCAGCTGGGACCATAGTTTCTACACTATAGTCTCCCTCCTTCTCCACCTCTGTCCCTAGGACAGCCAGGTCATGAGAGGGACACTCTGTACCACCTGTGCAGTCACTCCCATAGTTCATAATTGCTAAAGCTTCCCCGCCGATACCGTACATTCGCAACCCCGCATTCCTTGCGACTACATCTGCCTGCGCAGCATAACCGCCATTAGCGACATGGCCAGATACAGTCGGTCTATGGTAGGGTTGTTGCATTTTACTAGGGCAGCATTGGGAGGCTATGCGACGGCCGGGCGCATCCACTCCACATCCCACCTCACCAATCTGCTCAATGTCCTGATTCTGACCACCACCCTTAGCAGCCATGGGTCGACCCTGACCTGACAACCATGCCAAAGCCTCGTCGCCCACCTTGAGCCACTGAAACAACGAGGCCAACGGTTTACTAACACTCAAGTGACCTGCCAGCGGAACATCGTGCACCGCATGAGTTGTGAGGCCTGGGTGCTCGGCACAAACAGTGGGGTATGGACCGAGCAGGTGCTGGAGCGCTGCACACTGCTGCTCAGGCAGGTGCTCAAGCGCTTCCACAGCCACCTGACTCGTGTCCCCAGCCCACTGCTCCGCCGAGACATGACAATCCCAACTCTCCTCCTCCTGTGCTCCACTGCCCCTCTCTCCTTCTCCACCTTGGCCGTTGCAGACCAACACAGGGACAGTAGGCTGCTCAGGTGGTTGCCTCACAAACTCCTTTAACAGGTGTTAACAGGTTCACATGACATGCTTCCCCGTCCTCGAGTTCAATAGCCCCGTTCCCACAACTCTCAAGACTAAGATCTTCTAGTTGTCCCTGGGAACTACTCTGTCGCGGAGTGCCATCACTCCCTACCATGTCACTAGGGGGGACAGGTTCTGGGGCCACTCCGGAGCTCATAATGGGTGCAAGTACCGAGTCACCAAGGAGTGTCGCTGGATCCAAACTCTCAACCCGACCAGCCTTGACTTTCTCCTTCCGACCCTTCCTCAGTTGGTCTGGAACTTGGGTACTAGGCTGTGACACCTGAGCGGACTGAGATCTCTCGAGCCCCTGTTGCCCCTCCCTACTCGTGTCGGCCGCTCTCTCGGCAACGACTAAGGGTGGAACCTCGGAAGTGGGCACCGCAAAGTCGTTGCCGAGAAGGAGGTTGACCCCCTCAACTGTAATTTCTCTACCACACCCACATCCAACTCCCATGTCACACCGTCCACCTCAAGCTCCACTCTAACCAGCGGGTAAGACCGCGTAGCATTGATACCTTGAACCACCACAACCCGAGCCGCGTTAATAGGCTTGCCAGTGAAATTCTGAATCAGTGTCTGGGAAGCGCCCGTATCACGCAGCAACTCAAGCCTATGCTCCACACCAGCCCACCTCACAGTGCCGTGCCCCCTATGACCACAAAAAACATCACGGACGGGTGACGAGCCCTCCTGCTGCTTCTGCACCGGCGATGACTTCGCAACCGACTGTTTACCCCGGGCAAACGCGGAAGACCTCAAAGAAACGCCGATGTTGCTCACTGGTGACACCACTGCTGTAAGCGGTGCGCTCGGACATGAGTGCGCAATATGCCCCTTCTCATGACACCTGAAACACTCCACTTCACTCTTGGACTTCCTCTGAGGTGAGAAAGGGCCCTGGCCTTTCTTTAACGGGAAGGGTTTCGACTTGGGTTCATAATTGGCAACAGTACTCTTAAATGGATAATTAGTTGGGTCATTAATTCGGGGGGGGTGGAGTGGTACGCCCCTGGTTACCTGCCTCAGCTCTCTGTGCAGACCCGCACCCACGAATCAATGACACCCTAAGGTCAGCCAGCTCAGCCGCCTTCTGCAGAGTTTTTGGTTGCTTTTCTTTCAGGTTAAGAGTCAAGTCACTGCCAGTACATTTAAAAAATTGTTCCAGCAGCACTAATTGTTTTACTGAATCAAAAGTAGATGCCTTCTCCGACCTCAACCAATTTTCAAGTGCATCTGACAGCTCTTTAGCGTGTTCCTGGAAAGTACTCTCCTTTCTTTTTGGAACCGCCCTAAACTTCAGCCTATAGGTCTCTGGCTGTAGCTCATACGCCCTCAGGACAGCCTCTTTCAACAACTCTTAATTCACACAGGAATCTAGGGGCAAAGCATCGTACGCCTTGATTGCTTTCCCCATCAATCGTGAAGAAACAAGGGCTGCCCACTTCTCCTCGGGCCATTGGTGCTCCTGGCACTTTTTCTCGAGCCGGAGAAAACATTCTGTAACTCCTAACTCATCAAACACTGGAACCAACTTAAGTAGATGCGACAGGGACTGGTCATGGGCTCGACCCCCCTGGACGACCCGGTTCCTCGTCACCTCTACACAAGTTTTCTCTAGGTCAACATCGGCACGATACCTTTCAGACTCAAACTTGCGCTCAGACTCTCGCTCACGCTGCTCGAGCTCAGCCTCATATTTCCGCTGCTCGAGCTCAGCCTGTCGTCCTGCTTTCGCTGCTCGAGCTCAGCCTCATGCTTTCGCTGCTCGAGCTCAAGCTCAGCCTGTCGCTCCTGCTGCTTAAGTTTGGCGAGCTCGAGCTGAAACAACATCTCGGAAGACAAACCCTGAGGAGGGGGTGCTACAATTGGGGACCCACCCCGTGAATCACCTAGAGGCATACCCAACCGCCAGCGGGCATCGGCCTGCGGGAATGTACCCGGCTCCGGAGCCCGAGGGGGCGCCATGACAGGAGTCGAGAGGAATGGGGGCTGGGCAGAAGGTGCCCCAGCTCCTGCTCCACCCGAAGCCCCATGCACCCCACCGAGCACACAGGTAACCAGCTCACTTCTCGACAAACCGCTGGTACCGGGAAACCCTAAGACTGTGGCTACACACTGCAATCCGTACCGGTCCAGCCCCGACACCCGGTCCGCCGACACAGGCTCCTCCAAAAATCTCCGAGCATCCTCCTCATTGTTCACCACCCGAACGCCGTTAAACAACTCCACCTTCTCCACCTCCTCGCCTGCCTCTCGCACTGTGCCCTCACTATGCTCAGACCTGTCCAGTGACATGATGGAGTCAACAACAAAAAATCTCAGTCAAGACAAAAGTATCCAAATTTTCGCGTAGCTTTATTCACCAAAAAATATTCGAAGATGTTCTTGAGTGCAATACTAGGTCACCAATAACTCCAACAAGTTCTATATATCCTCAAAACAATGTCTACTGCCAACAATGCGAGAAATAAATTCAACCCCAAATGGCAATAAGATTTCTCAAAAAAAAAAAACTGCAATATTCAGTTCACTATATACTGGTCTAAGGTCGCCATTTATTACGACCGGCACTACGAAATAAACAAGGGCACTTAAGAATGGACTAGATGATAGGCTATATCTGCAACAACGGTACGCTAATTCCAAAACCCTCTAACTATTACGCCGGTGAACAAAACACTTAAAACCCTCCTGAGTTAATCTACTGAATAACGGGGTATCAATTAACTGGGTTTTAGTGCACTTCTACAAAGGCTTGCCGATGACGGCAAAGCCTACTCACAACAGGAGTACTTTACGTTAATAAAATGCTCTTAAGTAATAACAATGCTTGAATAAAATATAACAAGATTTAATAAAGGAGTATATGCTTACGTTAACTTTAGTGTGAGTCTGTACTCAACACTAAACTCTACAACGCTCTATGAAAACACTGGAAGTCTAGTCCTACAGCAATCAGATAAAGAATCTTCTGAAAACGTCTGATACTCTAAGATGGTCGTCATTATAGAACAGAAATAATGCAGGGGCAGGACACCAAAGCGTGTATCTTAAATACACCAAAATAAGTAGGATACATATATATAACAAGGGAGTGCAACAACTCTGCGACAGCACTAATAATCGCCACTCAAAACAGTACTTCCTTAGCCAACGTAACAGCCAAACTGGGTTGTGTACTATGCATCAACCTAGACTAAAATAAGGCGTGAATAATTCCTCAAGCATACACAATTAAAGTTAATAAACACAATGCCGTCTTTCTCACTAATAATGTCTAGCAGTGGCATAAAAGGTACTAGGAAACTAGGCAGAGCGCAAGCATGCTCGTAGCCTACTGTCTCCCCTTGAACAGATTTCCCTTATGTTACGTTAGGTGACTTGGAGACTCTCTTGGTAAGTCCAGATCTCAAGTATCTGGTCTTACCCTGGCGCTCCACAAAGGTCAACAAAATGAGGTAGCAAGCATACAGGTAAGTGTAGGCAAAAGCCCTTCACCTGTATACTGCTACACTCGCAAAGGAAAATATGCACAAGGGTTACAGGCTACCTAGCTTCGTCGATGTTGTACAGGCTCTGACTTGCCACATACATAACTCAGACAATGACCAAAGATACCTTCCACTGTCTAGCATTAAATAATGGGAAAGAACAGCTCAATAATTAGAAGCACCCCAACACCAGGCTACCATATGACTATGACTCTAATAATCCCTAAAGCTAGTGCAAACATATATGGAGAACTAGTGCTGGTAATACGACTGGCCGACTATGGAAGTCATATGCAGAACCAGAAGGGATAAGTAATTGAAGAAAGATGAGAAGTATGAAAAAGAAGAAGTTCAGAGAGAGAGATAGTAGTACAGGGGGTTAGATGGGGAGACAGATTGCAAAGAACGTGTAGGACCAAGCACGCTGTGCCAAGCTCTGCAGGAGAAACACGGGCAGGAGCCCCCCCCAGCATTAACAAAGGCAGCGGCAGCCAATCACAGACGACTACGTCATGAGGAGCAGGCATCATATGACGCGCCAGGCCCGTCGGCCAATCACAAGCGTGTGAAACTCCTCCGAGCGAGGGAGGCACACATACATAAACACGCACATATTACCACCACGCTGCTCGCTCTCTTTCTCCATACAACTTCACACAACACATCTTATATTCTATCAATGATATAAAATACTTCCAAGTGTCACAGACAAGAATAAAGACCACCACTGATCTGTCTGTGACAACATGAACTCTATGAAAGAAAGAACATCGTTCTACGATTATTGTAGCCCATTTCACTGCCCTGGCGAGTGCTAGCGAGTTACGAGTGCATTCTGGCAAGCTGGCCAGCGTAACACTAATCTTGGAAGATGATATTTCTAACATGTACCAAAACACTTCAATAACAAGAACAACAAGTGTGACTTTCAGGGCTATAGGGGTGAAAATCCAATGACATTTACTGTCCCCCAGCTTGCCTCCACCCTGATCCTCCTTTCTCCTCCCTCCACCCAAGCTCATTTAATCTCACTCAACTAGTCAACCAACCCACCCGTGTACCAGATAATCCTAATCATAATTCCCACCTACTGGACTTATTTTTAACAACCAATTCAGAAAATTATGATGTTACAGTGAGGTCCCCGCTTGGATCTTCTGATCACTGTCTGATACAGGCCACCTGTCTATCACCTACCACACCTTCCCACTCTGAACCTGTTTTGGTGACTAAATGGCATTACGATAGGGCAGACTGGGAGGGTCTTCAAGGTTTCTTTATTGATATTCCCTGGACCTCTTTCTTTTCTAATGATGCACACTCCACCTTGAGCCACATACAAGATTTTGTAAAAATTGGAATGGAAACTTTTATTCCTCATCAAAAGTACAGTAAAAGATCTAATTCACCTAAATGGTTTGACCATAATTGTGCTAGAGTAACTGAACAAAAAGCAATAGCCTACAATGCATACACAAGATCAAAAACACATGAAGCCTTTAATTACTTTAGAAACATCAGAAATCATGCCAAAACTGTATTAAACCTAACTAAATCAAACTTTCTCCACAAGCAGGCAAATAAACTTCTAAATAATCCAAATGATAACAAAATATTTTGGTCTACTCTTAACTCATTTAAATCCAACTTCACTACAGCTTCATCCATTCCACCATTAAAATCTCCGACTGGCAATCTTGTAAGTGACCCACGAGGTAAAGCTAACCTTCTTGCGGATATTTTCTCCACCAACTCAACCTTAGATGAAATAAATCAAGATGTCCCTGTACTTAACCCTTATTTAGCGGCGAGCAACATAAGTCGAGTTAAATAAAGCTGGACTATGTGGCGGCGCTCGACATAGGTCGAGTGGCAATTTCAGCACGTAATGTGGCTGAGAGAGAGAGACAAGTGGTGGCAGGAGACTAGCGAGCGTATGACTGCTCCAGACCACCGCGGCGAACCTACTGACACAAATCTCAGCTCCCTCCTCCCTCTCTCACTCGCTACATACTCAATTATGTACTGAAAGTACCGAATTACCTGCTTTTTGCACTCGCGTTGCACGGTTATTGCAAGAAAACTATCCATCATACAAGGATCGTTATGGTGTCATTCGAAAGCTCTGTTTATGCCCTTTCAGGGATAGGTACTTGTTTTACGTTCTGGGTCTTATTTAGGCATGAAAATGATCACGTAAACGGCCCTATTTTGGCTAAAAACACCCCGCTGTGCGGTACACATAAATAAACCGCATAGGCCGCTCGTAAGGTGTTAATTTTAATTCGCCTGAAATTCCCTCACTTAAGATCCACACCAGACATGTCAAAACTATTTTGCAGAATCTCTCGGTAGATAAGGCTCCTGGTCCAGATGAAATTCCTCCAATAGTACTTAAGAATTGCTCCTTGGTGCTCGCTCCTGTATTGGCAAAATTTTTCCGTCTGTGTACTCATACCTCATGCTTCCCAGTACCCTGGAAAGAAGCAAACATCCATCCAGTTCCTAAAAAAGGTGCCTCTTCAGATCCATCAAACTACAGACCAATAGCTATAACCTCCACTCTTGGTAAAGTCTTTGAAATTATATTAAATAATCACATAATTAAGCATCTTGAGAATAATAAATTAATCAGTGATAGGCAATATGGTTTTAGACGATGTCGATCAACTGCAGACATGCTTTGCCTTCTTACGCATCAAATCAACCAAGCTACAGACCAACATGGTGAAACACATACAATAGCACTGGATATATCAAAGGCATTTGATAGAGTCTGGCATCAATCCTTATTGTCGAAGATGACACACTACGGCCTTGCATCATTAGTTCCACTAATTTCTTCTTATCTTCATAACAGAAAAATACGTGTAATGGTAGATGGCCTTTATTCTCAATTTCACTCAATAAATGCTGGTGTTCCCCAGGGATCAGTTTTGGCCCCAATTCTGTTCCTCATTCATATCAATGATCTCATATCTACCACTAATAATCCAATACATTCCTACGCAGATGACTCAACACTCCACAGTTCCTTCACATTTACCAATTCTTTCACCCAACCTGATCTTATAAATTCAAAAATAAACACTGCAATTTCTCTGAACCAGGACCTTTCTAGAATTGATGGATGGGGACAAAAGAATCTAGTTTCCTTTAATGCACAGAAAACCAAGTACATTCAATTTTCTAACCGACAGAATCTCACTGACTCCCATATATTTTTTAATGATGTAAATATTCCCACTTCCCCTAGTATTGACATTCTCGGTGTAACATTAACTACTAACTTGAGCTGGACACATTATGTTAGAAGCATTGCTAAGAATGCCTCTAAAAAACTGGGACTCCTGTACAGAGTTCGAGAATTCTTCACTGACGAGCAGTTGGCCGTGATATATAAAAGTCATGTGCGTTCTCAGATGGATTACTGTTCACCTCTGTGGGGTGGAAGTGGAGTGGTTGCATTGAGGCAGTTGGACAACATTCAAAATAAAGCTATTAGATTAATCAATAACCCTGCAATCACACAGGACCTTCCTACATTATCCATACGAAGAAACGTTGCATCCCTTGCATTATTCTACAGATATTTTCACAGCAATTGTTCCGAGGAACTTGCTTCAATTGTGCCGCCTCTCCACATCTTTCCCCGTAGAACTAGGGCAGCTGAGAGCGCCCATGAATTTACACTTTCTCCTCCACAATGCAGAACTTCTGCTTATCAGAATTCATTTATCCCCAGAGCTACTACTCTTTGGAATTCACTTCCCTCGAATTGCTTTCCACAAACTTACAATCTACAAATGTTTAAATCCAGTTGTTACAAACATTTTATGAATGGAGGATGCCTTTAGGCACATGGACCTTTTTGTTTTATCTGTGTTTTTCCTTCCTCCGTTCATTGTCTCTTAAAAAAAAAAAAAAAGCAATACTCCCAGTCGCTCGTTGCCAGTTTCACGCCACATTTTCAACTATTGACCACCATAACACCTCAACTACGCATCTTTCGGGTATTCATATATATATGGTTGGATGCACGCTTGCATTTCTTACACGATGATATGGTTTTTGTTTCGTTTTGGAAAAGTCGCCAAATCGGCCTAGGTCTAGCACAGGGCAATGGTGAGTCCTAGGGGCATCTAGCATTTCCTGGGTTAAGCAAAACAATATTTGGTTACAGCAGAATCTGCTTGTTATTATTTAATAATTTATTATAGCGAAGCACAATTAAAAGCAGCTCTTTAATAATGAAACATGTAGGCAAATATTCAGTATAGAAACCAATACAATGGTTACAAGATACAGATTATTATTGAGAAAAAAAAAACATTACCAAAATATTATGAAAGCCTTTTTGGTTATAATGATATTCTTGTTAGTCCCCTATCTATGTTCATGTAGGCCAAGTACTAACTAATGGAATCGTGTTTCAGCCAGTGATCGACGAGACAGAGGTGGTCATAGAACTGAGCACACGAAGTTTCCGGAGTACTAATATGGTGCGGTACAACTTAAAGGCTCAGTGTTACCAGGCCGTCACCCGGCCTGACCACCTGCTGCACCTGTTGACCTTACCTTCCACCGTACTGCACCGTGATGACCTCTACCGCTATAATCTCACACATTTGATTAACCAGCAGGATACACAGGGACACCAACGTACTCAAGGTAAAGACATGTTCTATACCATTGTAATTATTCTACATAAGAAAAAGCATTCAAACCAATAATAGAACACATGGATTCTACAGTCATTGGAAAATACTTCACTGGAATTCGTTCATCCACGGTTTAATACTTTGTGATTCAAACCTACCGCAATATATGAAAATATTTTATAAAGGTCAATTAGTTAAGCCCAGCCCCTTACACTTTGAATATGCACCATTAAAACTACACTTGCCACACTGAAGGAGATGATGAACAAAGAATAAAACAACTATCCTGCTATCCTACCCCCTAGACTGCCACCATACATCTTCTTAAATAGTTCTGAGATGGGTGTGTTAGTAGGGAACCGGAGTGTTAGCAGGAACAACAACACCAAGGATGATATAAACAACATCTGTATTGGGACGAACATCATCAGGGATCCAATCGTTTCGGCAGTGACTTATGCCATCATCAGTGGCCTAAATATTTACACAAAATTTACATGTGAATATACAAGTTGATTGACAAATTTAACCCGTGGAGCCCCGGCTAGTTTTGTATTGTTTGTTCACCAGAACCCGGCCGGTTTTCAAAAAATGGTTTTATTCCAGAAACAATAGCGAATTGGTTAGGAATGAAGGAAAAACCACGAAAAAACGCTCAAAAAGCTTAAAGAATGGTCCTACAGAGCCCCCGAAAACGTATTTTACAAGAGTAAAAAATTGAAGGCAATTACCCCAAAAAACCAGGTTATTGCGCGCTCACGCGCACGCACGTGGACTTTGAGAGTTTTCAACCATCGGCACGGTTGCGTGGGATACGTACACAGTTCCCATACAAATCTGAGCCCTCTTGAGAGGCTACACCTGAGGTTACGGTCGGCGCAATTAGGGTGACGCGTCAGGCGCGTCTCTGGGGCTGTGCGTTACATACATCGCCGACGCGTCAGACGCGTCGCTGGGGCTGTACGGGTTAAGGAATTAAAGTTACATTTTGTTGTTTATATCATCCTTGGTGTTGGTGTTTTTCCTAAATAGTTTTGGACTTCTTTAAACGCTATATAATTGCTCACATTATTCTGGTCTAAGCACCACCATTTCCATCACGGCCATGTTTACTTACTCACCATAACTATTTTGTACCAATCATTTCTTCCTTTGAACTGGTCCTGGATAACTCAACAAGACTGGCCTTAGTATCAAAACTAGTTCAGGCGAAAGTTCGTAAGCGATAATCTATCTACAGTATGATTTATTTGTGCTTGCATTTCAAAGTTTTAGGAGCATTTAGGATTTTTTAATATAATTAAATAATATTTACAAATAAATCCCCGACGTCAGACGATGCTACGGTGAGATATTTGTTTACATTCCTATACAACAGAACACACAGAACACGCTTTGCTTACGATGACAGATTTGTGAACAGTTGTTCTGTGTTTCGTACACATTTTCACATGATGCACTTTATATGGTGTTGGGAGTGAAATATATAAATTAGATTATTCCAAAAGGTTCAGGTACATTTGATAGTGAGGTTGGTTCTTAGAGCGCTGTGCCCCATATAATGTGCTTTCCTTTCACATCAAAACATTAGGCTATTCAGTGTGCAGTTGGGTTAGAGCACATGATTAGATTGATATCCAGTATTCAATAAATGGATATACAATCATAGGCATGTACTTAACCTTTAACTGTCTTGATGGTGTAATGGTTTGAGTGTTTAAGATCTGTAAGTGGTAACACAGTTTCGAATCCTGGGTGGATCATATGCTTTCATTAATTTCATTGAGAGGTGTTTGGTGTTGGGAGTGAACTTAGTTAGATTATTCCTAAAGGTTTAGGTACATTTGATAGCGAGGTCAGTCCTTAGAGATCTGTGCCCCATATAATGTGCTTTCCTTTCACTTTCTCTCTCACTCTTCTACTGCTATCAAGATAATTTGTGATCTTCAGAGCCGTCTTAGTGTATACCTCCTCCCTTAAGCCTTTCACTGCGGTTGCCGTACTGGAATGTCCTGGAAATATCCTAGAAGTATTTGCCCATTAGAGCCTCTGGAGACAAGTGTGAGTGATCAGGAGCGCAGTACGCCACTGTCCACACTGCATCAAGCCAGCTGCAACACTAACCAGCTCACCCAAGTCTCGCGAGACATATTCAGTGTTGCCAAAGGCAAATGTAGTGGAATATTACAAAAAAAAATCGAATATTGCTGATGTTGGCAGCAACACTGGGGGTGAACCACATAAGGTAGAAATGTCTTTCTGGAGTCATTTGAGAGCTCGCCTCTTCTTGTTTTTTGCATTTAATTTCTTTCAGGCCCTTGTTTAAGCAATCAGGAGTGCTTGAATGAGCCCTTATATAGTGGAAAATCCCCGGCACTGAAAGGGTGAAGGAGAGTAGGTGGCACCTGCCTTTCAACACATTACCATCCCTATTCAGTTCAACTCTCTAACCCAGGAGTGAAATAATGTTCCCAGTCCACTCAACAAGTAAACTTAGGAACTCTCTCCCTCACTCTGTCTTTGCCTCATCCTATGATTTAACCCAAGAAATACAAGGGGAGGTTTGAATGAACCCATCATTGGTACAAATATCGCACTAAAATCCAAGTACAGCAAAACAGAACAAAAGGTACGGACATCAACATTATGGAAATGCATTCCCGCATCCTAACGTGAATACCTTTTGTTACAAAATGTGATAAGGTTGTTGTGTGGTTGTGGTCAGAAGTTACAAGAGTGATGGACGGGGTCGAGAATGGGGAGGATTTTCGTATGATCTCCTATATAAAGCAATATTATATTTCCCATATGCATAGATAATTTGAAGCACAAGGCACATGAAAAGAATTAGGACCCAAAAAGTAGGTGTAGAGAACGTCATCTACCTAACAAAAAGGCCATATAAACAATTCGGAACTGAGAGCTGGAGGGAAACTTGCATGCCTCCTCCCCTTCCCTTCCTCCCATGCTTGCAATGTGCTTTGTGGTTATGCTACGTGGTCTGTGGATCTGCTTCCTCCTCTTTTGTCTATTTACATAGGCCGCCACCTCCGCGATGATGAGGGAGGAGTGATGGTATGGTGTGTGAGGTGCAAGTGTGTTGTGATGTTTGATATTAAGAGTTCCCAGTTACTCATAGTTGTCACCCAATTTTCATAAGTATATCGCCTTTGCCACGGTTTTTGCATACATTTGAAAATTGTACTTCCGTGAGGCCTTTTGCAGTCCATCAAAAGAGCCTTCTCTGAGGCCTATTGCATGATTATGTCGGACAAGTTGGGAAAGAGGTATCCTGACCAGGATTCGAACCCACACTCGCCAGATATTATTGTGAGATTTGGTCACCGTATTCACTTGAACATCTGCTCATGGTCGAGTAGATACAGTGCCCAACTCGCACAATAATGTCTGGCGAATATGGGTTCGAATCCTGGCCAGGATACCTCTATCCCAACTTGTCTGACATAATCATGCAATAGGCCTCAGAGAAGGCTCTTTTGATTGGCTGCAAAAGGCCTCACGGAAGCACAATTTTCAAATGCATGCAAAAACTGTGGCAAAGGCGAGATACTTATGACAATTTTGAATCTAATGAATCTTGAATATCTATATAATTTCTTAAATTTTTGGGGCGAACACTTTTTGAAAGCAGCATTGCCTTCTGTCTCCTACACACACACAAAATTGCCTACAGTGACTGTATAATATACCATATAATATATACTGTATTTCCCAAATATAGATATTCACTAGATGAAGATTATTATTCTATCTTATTGGATCTAATGACTAATACATCTCACTGTTATGAGTCCTTCTATTTTGTTTTGCAAGCCAAATTGGCTATTGATCATTAAATAATTATATAAATGATACAGCATTAAGAAATTAGAATAGTTACCGAAATATACTTTGTCTAAAAAATGGTCAGCTTCTATAGAAAACGAATTATGTTATATGACCAACAACAATATAACCCAAACACCAAGATAGAACCTAATCTATCAGCGTTACAAGTTATCACACACACACACATTACTATTAGGCTAAATTGTTGTTATATACTTGCCATGAACATTATGGATTGAGCCTATGCGATGGTTCGAGCCCGCATGGGAGTATAAAAACATTTAGTAACTCACATGTAATTGTGAGATATACTATATATAGCACATATATATATATATATATATATATGCCGTGTGTCCAGGCATATTGGCTCGAACGTCCCTTGATTTTGGCCCTGTCACTCTTTCAACTATGGGGGAGGCACTCGCTATAGGCAGTTCTGCCTTTTGCCTCCCTCAATCACATAGAAAAAAAAAAAAAAAATTGCCCAGCGGATAGCGATTTCGCGAATAATGGTCATTTCGCTAATGACCATTATTCGCGAAATCGCTATCCGCTGGGCAATTTTTTTTTTGTTTTCTATGTGATTGAGTGAGGCAAAAGGCAGAACTGCCTATAGCGAGTGCCTCCCCCATAGTTGAAAGAGTGACAGGGCCAAAATCAAGGGACGTTCGAGCCAATATGCCTGGACACACGGAGTTTGAAGCAATTTAAGTCATAGGAAGAGGGAAAGACTGATTCTGGGAGAGAGTTCCAGAGCTAAGCTGTTGAGTAGAAGAAAGACTGAGAGTAATGTTTCACTCTCGGGTTGGACAGTTGCACAGAGTAGGGGTGGGATTGAGTTGCAAGTTGGGTACCATGTGCCCTACGTAAAGGAGGTGGTATACACTGGGAAAGCTCTGAGGAACACTGATTATTATAGTAGCGATAGAATAGCGAGAGAGATGCAACATTGCGGCGGAGAGAGAGAGATTGCAGAGAGTTGGTGAGTGGACGGGAGTTAATGATACGAAAGGCCTTCCTCTCAACTTTGTCTAGGAAGGCAGTGTGAGAGGAACCTCCCCACACATGTGAACAATACTCAATACAAGGACGCACTATGCCCCTGTACAGAGCAAGAAGCTGTGCAGGGGAAAAGAACCCCCTAAGGCGGTTGAGCACACCCAGCTTCTGGGAGGCTGCCTTAGCAAGACTGGTAATATGGTCCTTCCAACTGAGAGCAGAAGAAAAAGAGACACAAGAATATTGAGAGAAGATGAAGGATTGATTTTTGTATTGTTGAAGAATAAGGGATAGTCCGCTGGGAGTTCCTTACGGGTAGATAGATGGAGAAATTGGGTTTTGGAAGCATTAAAGGTAACAAGTTTTTCTCTGCCCCAATTGGAGATAGTATTTAGATCAGAATTTAAGAGTCCTATGGCTTCATTACGTTTGTTGTTGAGGGATTGCTGGCTGGGGCGTTCTGAAATACTAATGGAGTAGTGTAAGGTTGAGTCGTCTGCGTATGAATGGATGGGAATTGAGATACAGTTGAGGAGATCATTTATAAAAATTAGAAAGAGAATAGGAGATAGGACAGAGCCCTGAGGAACACCGGAGTTTATAGGGTGAGGAAGTGAACAATGGCCGTCCACAACCGCGGCTATGAAATGGCCGTAAAGGAAATTAAAGACAAAGGCACAGATGGAGAGATAGAAACAGAAGGAGGGTAGTTTAGAAATTAAAGATTTGTGCCAGACTCTATCGAAGGCCTTCGATATGTCTAGTGCAATAGAAAAAGTCTCACCGAAATCCCGAAAGGAGAATGACCAAGAGTTTGTAAGATATGAAAGAAGATCACCAGAAGAGCAACCCTTAAGGAAGCCATACTGGCAATCTGAGAGCAGATTATGAGAAGAGAAATGCTTAAGAAATTTGGAAGCAAGAATAGTTTCAAAAACTTTAGAAAGACATGAGATGAGAGCAATTGGACGATAATTGGAGGGTTGAGAGCGGTCACCCTTCTTTGGGACAGGTTGAATGTGAGCAAACTTCCAGCATGAAGGGAAGACGTTAGAGGATAGACAGAGACGAAAGAGTTTGCCTAGGCAGGGAGTCAGCACGGAAGCACAGTTTTGAGAACAACAGGAGGAACACCGTCCGGACCGTACGCCTTATTAGTATTAAGCCCAGAGAGGGTAGAAAGTACATCTTTAGAAGAGTTTAGGATATTAGGCATAAGTAAGAGAGAGGAGGGTGGAGAGGGAGGAATAGCACCGGAATCATCCAAGGTGGAGTTTCTAGCAAAAGTTTGAGCGAAGAGTTTAGCTTTGTCAGAGGAAGAAGTGCACACAGCCATCAGATGGGAAAGGGGAGGGAAAGACGAGGAAGAGAAATTTACCTAAATATATCAAATTTGTCTAAGACTTTTTCAAAAAGTCCCATATTTTTCGTCTCTAAACCACATTCATCAAGCAAAATTGCAACATCAATCAAATATTCTTGTATTAGGCATGGAAGGTAGATATTAAAACTTACTTTTTATTAATTTTTAGTGATGTTTATTGAAGTTGGATGCGTCTGTACCGGTATGCCGGTCGACCTACCGGTTCTAGGCCTTTCCCGCATATATTTTCTTGCCCGTTTCACTCGTTTCACACCTACTTTTCCTGGCCGTTTCTCTCCACCCTCACCACCATTTTCCCCACCGCTGGGACCTGTGCCAGAAGTCATGGCCACAAAAAAGTAATAATGGAAGGTAGTGGCGTCCTTGGAGGCTGCTACAAGTGACGGTCGGAATCTTAGAGGATTCGCCCCCAGGACGATTTGCCCAAGGTTCAATTCGCCCTACTGGCTGGATACAAGATTATTGGAGGCTTTTTTATAAATATATTTTGTTCCAATGATACCTAACAACCTGTCTGACAACCTTTCACAACGACAACACAAGCTTAACTGAGGTTATTTTCGTAAGGTTAGGCCTATTATTTGTTGTGATGCTATTAATGCAGGGCGTTCGTCTCCTAGCTCTCTCAATTCCATCCTCTGGATATTTTCCTGCTTTCCCTGTCTTCCTTTTGTCTAGGTGGCAAGCCATATAATGAACTCATAGTCTTGGCCATTGGTAGACTAAGATAGGTCATACTAGGCGCCAGGGTCAGTGAGGCAAGGTAATTAATGAAGATTGATCAGTGTCAATGCGTAAGTGTTAGGGTGACATATGAATAGGCCGATGAATATACTTTATAATAGGATAAGTAAACAAACACATTATTTTATTGGCATTTACAATTATTAGGGCAAAAAGTCTTGCAGTAGGGGCGAATAGTCTACCCCAAGAGGGACAAAAATTCCAGCCTATACGGGGGTGAATGATCCATATTCATAGTGTGCACGGGGTTAGTTCCGATTTCTCCACCAGACGGCGTGGGGCATCATTGGCCCGCTACTCCCTAGTAAATAAACACGTTGAACTCTATGCGATTGAATCGGTTTCTACTATATATGCTCGTAATGCCGTGTCTAACATGAACACTACGGAAATAGAGTTATCGCCATACATTCTTAGTGTTCTGAAGGGGGAGGGTCCCTAGGGTAAAATAGAGGGAAATTACAACAATGAAGACTTATTACTGCCTTGTGATAAAAGCAGGGTGTATGAAGAGTGAACAACACAGACTATATCTCCTTATATACTGGGCTAACTTAACCCTTTGGCTGCAGCCTTGTTTGGGCTATTTAGGGCATATTCAGGCACTCCTGAATGATAAATCAAGCATCTGCATTAAATGAACTGTATTCTGCCGAAAACTAGGCGAAAATAGCTTCAAAATGAGACCAGAACGGGCCCCGTACGTGGTCTGGTTCACCAGCAGCAGTGCGAGTGAAACGCAGGAAACCCGCTATTTGGTAGCGGCCGCTCACTTGGCTACACTGTTGTGAGACACAGAGAGAGAACCGCGCGAGACACAGCCTACCTCAGTGGGCCGCCGGCTGCTCTCAGGGTCGGAGGTGGGTCCCTCACGCTCCCGCTCACTGAAAACTCGATTTTTACGATTTTTATATGCTTTTGAAGCCTGGAAATTGCTGTAAATTGCCAAAACATTCCAGAACGTCACCCGCAGCGAAAGGGTTAAACACTGTATTATCATTATTTACATGTCGATTTTATAATTTTACACCATACAGTAGTATGTTGATATTTATCCGTTTTCCGTATATTTTTTTAATGATTACTATGCGAGCGAAGGCGAAGCAGAAAACAAAAGTTTGTTATAAGACACCAACATTCCATTATTCACTTCCTTTCTGTAATATATGTTTTTTATTGTATATATATATATATATATATATATATATATATATATATATATATATATATATATATATATATATATATATAGAGAGAGAGAGAGAGAGAGATCAAATAATGTCTACGTTTTGGAAATTCGATATATATACTATTAAGATTATAAGCCTTGTTACAACAGCAGAACTGGCATGAATACCTTACAGAAATCTTTGAGAACAGAATATTAACCCTTCTTTACCGGTAACGTCTTTTTGTATTTGATTTCAGCTACATTTAGACGATTTTGTTTAACCCTTTACGAGCGGCCTATGCGGTTTATTTATATGTACCGCCCAGCAGGGTGTTTTTAGCCAAAATAGGGCTGTTTACGTGATCATTTTCATGCCTAAATAAGACCCAGAACGTAAAACAAGTATCTATCCCTGAAAGGGCATAAACAGAGCTTTCGAATGACACCATAACGATCCTTTTATGATGGCTAGTTTTCTTGCAATAACCGTGCAACGCGAGTGCAAAAAGCATGTAATTAGCCACTTTCCCGATACAATTCCGTATATAGCGAGTGAGATTCGTGTCAGTAGGTTCGCCGCGGTGGTCTGGAGCAGTCATACACTCGCTACTCTCCTGCCACCACTTGTCTCTCTCTCTCAGCAACATTACGTGCTGAAATTGCCACTCGAGTTATGTCGAGCGCCGCCACATAGTCCAGCTTTATTTAACTCGACTTATGTGGTGAGCCGCTTTTTAAGGGTTAAGCTTGGGAAGGATATATGATATCTAAAAGGATTAATTGAGATAGGCTGTAGCATTGCAATGAGTAGACGTCCTTCCTAAGCTGTGCAGAATCGTCTAATAGTGGCCAGAATATAATGAAAAGTACATCACCGGCACAGAAGGGGTTAAAGGCATGTAAAACAATCTACCGGTACATAGGCTAGGCCTACTTATAATTTCAGTGATGCATAATACAGGTTTAGTTAATTAATATGGTCAAATCTCCGATGTATTTAGCTTATTGTAATACCCTCTACCCGCAAAAATCCCGCATCCATAGAAATACCCGAGTTGACAAAATATAACCGATCGAGTTTGGATTTTAATCAACATTTGATGTCAAACAAGTTCAAAATCGATCCTTTGCATAATCCATTTATCCATTTACCTTCCACTGTTAGATAACATATGATTCATCACGAAGTGTAGCCTACCTGCGGAGATGAAACGCACTTATATATCATAAACTATATGAGAAGACCAGAATTTTAGACCAACCCACATGGATCATAATGTAGGTAAGTTATGTCCATAAACGGTACCGGTACCAGGTATATAGTTTTGCTTCAACCGACAAACTTCATGATAAATCGTATATTTTCCTATTATGGAAGGTAACATATATTTATACAACGGACTTTGCTTAAACCTCCTCAAATAAACCGTTAGTTAAGTTAATTCTTAAGTAGGTTTGGTGGGTTTGATATTGTTGCACGCCAATGGTTGGTAAAAGAGCCAAGTTCAGATTTATATAATTTTGCTGCATTAAAATGGTAAAACTATGATGGATTTTGCTTATATTGCCAACGAGATTACTTAATTTAGTCTAAATTTCCCTGCATATATAGACGCAATTTATCCGACACGTAAGCATATTATATAAATGATCTATTCACAAAATTGGCATATGTTGGGGTGAAATTAATAAAATATAGATTATAAAATATGTATATTTTCAGTTGATAGATACCGGTAAATGTTGGGCATAGCCTAATCAACTCTTTTCATATGTTTCGTTTTATTACCGGTACTTACTTTACATCTAGCAGCTTTACCATTGTACCAAGATCAATGCCTTACATTGTGCTCTGTTCCTTATGCTATTTATCATGGAATTTGTCTGATGAAGCAAACGATATACTTGTACCGTATATGCATACATTTTAATCTAGGGGAGGTGTGGTGGAGTGGTCTTGACACTGGCCTGGTAATCCAAAGGTCCCGGGTTCAAATCCCGATGTATCAATGGGAAGATATTATTGGGATGGAATTTGTGCTGTACCTGGTATCAGTGCATTACCACAAGCCCACCGAAACGTCAATAAAATACCCTCATTGTTCCCTGATTAAATAGCACTGTATGAATATTCCCATATTCAAAATATGCTATAGGGGTGCAATGCCTGGTGAGTTATCTGCTCAACAGGTGGCGTTGTGTGTGTAAGTGTGAGAGTCCGAGTGTAGGGGGTGAGACAGTGAAGCACGGGAATGAGGTGGCTTCAGAGATGGGGTCGTTTCGGGCCATGAGTGAGCACCGTGCCTCATGTGAAGGCAAGATGGCAGGTGCTCGTTGTACTCTACGTGCTTCACATGTCTCACTCCCTAGACTGGAACAAGACCTCACGGGCTTCACTGTTCATTGTAAAAGCGGTGAATGTTAAGGCTCTCAGCCTATGCCCGAGAGGAAGTAAGTTGGAATATAGAAAAAAATAAAAAATAAAAAAAATATGAAGAGGTCTAAAGACACACGATTATTCCTAGTCTCTTCATTTAGTATATAATATATACGTTTGTTATATATCAGCCGGTAGGCTACACTTCGTGATGAATCGTAGTCTCTCATTATGGAAGGTAAAATAGATTGATATAAACATATCTTGTGTAGGAATGGAATGGTCGAAAACACATGAAAAATCTCCCCTACCCTCACCCATCTACCATAACAGACATTTCATATACATCATTAATGTGGTTAATAGATTGTTGGTGTCAGTTGGCTTTGCATAGGATACGGTAATCTAGTGTAGGCTAATAGTATACGCTTTGTCGTGAATTGCGGTTACCTCCCTAATATATCGATAAACATAAATGTGTAGGCCTATACAAATATATTGTGTAAAATGAGACAATAAATATCAGTGCAGATAATTGTTAAGCCTAGTCCTTATACACGAAGATATTAGACAGGTTCCAGACGGCGATGGATGATAAAGAGCTTTGCGCTTTATATAATAAATAATAACAAAACTTTACTCTTATTGACCGTTGCCGTCTGATAGGTACTGTATACATCTGTAGTATTATGAATGAACTAGGCCTATATATACGTGGGTAAAATTACTTAAGATATGTTCATAATAATCCAAACATCCACACATATTAAAGGAGAGAGCTCAATATTCAGTCTTATCATCTATTCATCATATTGTTTTATGTTACTGCTTTGAAGCTTGTTATTGTTTCCTTAATATATTTTCCTTACATCTTTGATTGTTTGAAATCAATACAAAAGCACATTGTCTTGTCCGTGTGTGCTAAAACAGCCTGGTACAACACAAACTTGACCAGTCTCTTTGTGTACAAGCGCGCTGCAGCCCCGTACCAAAGGGCCGGTACTGGTTTGTTTATTATTGTCACGTGACCTGACGTCACGGCCACACTATGAATACCGACGTTGGCCTTGCGCACTCAAATCAGAGTTGCCAAGGTGCCGACGCTGGCAACTCTGCCCCGGCTAGCCGCTGCTGCCCGCTATTCTCGGCTATGCGGCTTTTGACTATCCACTATTCCAGGTCGTTATGAGATCGTTTCTATCCTGCCGTTATCCCCAAGATCACTATGCTTAATTTATCCTCGCGGCCCTACTGTCTCTCCCTCTCTCTCTATATATATACTGTATATACATATACTGTATATATATATATATATATATATATATATATATATATATATATATATATATATACCGTATATATATATATATATATACACACACAATATAACTATTTGTATATTTCTTCCTTAGAGTCGGTGACTGCTATAGAGAGCGATGATGAGAGTGAAAAGGACTCCCTGGATGGTAACATTGAAGGCAGGACTCGTAAGGGAGAGGAGGTTATATCGGCGGAGAGGCTCGCGATCCTTGACTCACAAACTAACCCATTCAACTTCAGTGAACGAGTCTCTCAAACTGCTCGCTTCAAACTCAAGGTATACATGTTTTCCTTGGCGGGATCTCTATGGTTATGGTTCTTCACAAGTAACTCTGTATATAATTTCATAAATCCTCTGTAACCACTGAAATACCATTAACCCCTTCTCTACCAGTGACAACTTAATTATTTTATGCTAGGAATATTTGGACGATGTTGTGCAGTTTATGCTACACCGGGGGGGGGGGGGGGGGTCATAAATATCACATTTTACAAAACCCGCCTCAAAATGTTCCTACACTATTGTGGAATAATACCCGACCGGTATTTAACGGGGCCGCACAAATGTAAATGCCTTGGTATTGGGAGCAAAGTCGAAAGCACATGGAATTTGAATTTATTGATAGAAATCTTGGCACCGCAACAGCAAGGTCATATGGCGCCGAACAAGCTAATATATTTGCAGAAAACTAAAATCGTAAAAACAACATGTGTAAAATTAGATATCAAAATAAAATCAATGTAATCATAAAACCTGAATGAGGCCAGCCTTTTTCAAAAATAAAAACTCATCATCTCGAGGGGGAACCAGCCTCCCCTCCAAGCCCCGAAGAGAGACAGTAAGTACCATCTGCCTTCCGGTGCCGCAAAAGCAACCTCCGGCGTAATTCGACCAAATTGGGACACTCAACCAGCAAGTGCCTGACAGTAAGGGGAACTAGACAGTCATCGCAGAATGGCGGTACACCTCCACACATAAGGAACTCGTGTGTTAGTCTGGTATGTCCAATGCGGAGGCGAGCCGAAGCAGTTTCCAATTTGAGAGGAATGGTAGGGCAAGTTCTTGGTGAGACTAATTTGGTAACTTCCCTGAGCTTATTAACAGTAACACAATCCCACCGTGCCTGCCAACAAGCACGAACAGCAAACATGAGAGGAGTACGCAGATCAGAAGCAGGCAGAGGATAATTTACATTAGAAGGTCTCAAAGCTGCAGATTTTGCCAAAGCATCCACTCTTTCATTACCTTTGACACCAACATGTGCAGGGACCCAACAAAAATCCACTCTTTTCCCTTGACGATGAATGAGAAACAGCCACTCTAAAATCGCTAAAACTATAGGATGGGAAGAATTAAAAGATTCAAGAGCCATGAGAGCCCCTTGAGCATCACTAAACAATAGTAAAATGAGTGTTGAGGTGAGCAAACACTAATTTCAGAGCTAAAATTATAGTAGACAATTCTGCAGTAAAAACCGAGGCAGCTAAAGGAAGACTACCTCCACGGCTGAAGTCAGGAAACACAACACCAAAACCAACACCGGAGGCAGATTTAGAGCCATCAGTATACACAGGCACAGAACTATTATGACTAGAAAATTTGTCCAAAAACAAATTAAGAAGAGACTGAGGAGTGACCGAATCCTTTGAGCCTGTAAAAAACCTGCAGAATGATGGTTCAGGCAGGACCCAGGGGGCAATCCTTGAAATTTGCACTGGACTCGCAGGAACCGTCGACAGATTAAGCTCCTTCATAACTTCACGAACTCTATAGCCATAAGGATGAGGCATTCGAGGATGCTGACCATAATATGAATTTTTTTTTTACCCGAGACACGGGTACAAACAAGAGTCTGAAAGGCGCCGAATCCGAAACCAACAACGTACAACCACAGATTGACGCAGTAAATCTAAAGGAGGTACACCAGCCTCCACCAGCAAGCTGGGAATCGGAGACGACCGAAAAGCTCCAGTTGCAAGACGGAGACCAGCATGATGAACAGCATCTAGAGTCTTAAGTCTGGAGTCCGTGGCAGAGGAGTAGGCCTCACAGCCATACGACAGTTTGGATGTGACAAATGCCTGAAACAAATGCAGGAGTGTTCTGCGATCAGCACCCCAAGAGGTGTGTGACAGAACCCTTAACAGATTCAAAGCCTTCATACACGATGCCTTCAGAATTGTCAATTGCGGAACCCAAGTCAAACGGCAATCAAACGTGAGACCCAAGTACCCATGCAGAAATCCTGTCCAATGCAAGTTGCATACGTCTCTCAATAGCAGACATGCGGGAACCAGAAAACCAGATAGCCAAGTCATCCACATATAGGGACAAGGATACCCCAGCAGGCACAGCGTCTAGAATGCTATTGACGGCCGCCTCAAACATAAATGCACTTAAGACACAACCCTGAGCGACACCTTCCTCCTGGTACAGTGGCGCAGAGAGGGAAGAACCCACACGGACCCGAAACACACGATCAGTCAAGAAGTCTCTAAGCAACACCGGTAGGCGACCATGTAATCCAAGAGCATGAAGTTGCCATAGAATTCCATGTCGCCAGGCTGTGTCTCGAGGTAAAAAAACACAGCCACAAGATGTTGCTTAGAGGCAAAAGCTTCACAGATTGAGGATTCAAGTCGGATAAGGTTGTCAGAAATACACCGTAGTTTGCGGAAGCCACTCTGAGAAGGGGAGAGATGGCTGCCCCTCTCCAGACACCACTCAAGTCTGACATTGATCATTTTTTCAAACAATTTGCATACACACGACGTTAAACAAATTGGGCGGTAATTAGAAACATTGCTATGATCCTTTCCAGGCTTAGGAATAGGAAGGACAATGCCCAACTTCCAGCTGGCAGGTAGAGTGCCCTCACCCCAAATCCTATTAAACAAGTCTAATAAAAACACCAAGGAGGCATTCGGGAGATGACGAAGCATGGCATATGGGATGTCGTCAGGACCAGGAGCAGTGTCACCACACTCCGAGAGGGCCGCACGCAGCTCACGAATACTGAAGTCAACATTATAAGTTTCACCGCCATGAGACCGGAAATTAAGACCCTGTCTCTCTTGGCTACGTCGGGCTCTTGCTCAAGGTTTGGCATCATCCCTCTGAGAGATCTTGCAAAAATTAGTAGCTAGGGCACAGGCTACTTCACCAGGTGCAGATACCAGATTACCTTGGATCCTCAACACTGGTGGAGAGGAGGGAGAAAACTTTCCAGATATCTTACGTATTCTCTTCAACACCATAGGCAAAAGAGTTGAAGAAGTAATCGTAGAAACATAGGACCTCCACGAACTTCGGCGAGCATCTTTCAGAACCCATCGATAATGAGCACGCATTTTGCGAAATTTAACTTTAAGAAAGAGAACCTCTCGGTTTGCATGGTATCGACGAGATGCAGCTTTATAAACCCCCCGAGCACAAGAGCAGGCTGCAGTCCACCACGGCACAAGTCTCCGGGAATATACACCCGAAGACCGTGGAATGGAGCGAAGCCCCGCTTTAATCATAGTCGTAGTAAAATAATGTTGTGCATCATCAATAGCTAGGAAATCATGTACAGTCAAATCAAACTCACAGAGTTGTTCAAAAAGAGGCCAGTCAGCCCTACCCAGACACCAGCGAGGCAAACGGGTAGTTGGAATAAGGTGAGAGGACTGGACCAACACTGGATAATGGTCACTACCATGCAGATCATCCAAAACGTCCCAGGAAAAATCAAGCGCACAGTCAGGAGAAGTAATGGTGAGGTCAAGAACAGAAAAAGTGCCAGTCTGAACGTGGAAATGGGTTGGTCTCCCATCGTTCAAGACAATCAAAACCAAGGGGAGGTGTGGCGGAGTGGTCTTGCCACTGGATTGGTAATCCAATGGACCCGGGTTGAAATCCCGATATGTCAATGGGAAGATATTATTGGGATTGAATTTGTGCTGTACCTAGTATCAGTGCATTACCACAAAGCCCACCGAAATGCCAAAAAAATACCCTCATTGTTCCCTGATTAAATAGCACTGTATGAATATTCCCATATTCAAAATATGCTACAGGGGGACAATGCCTAGTGAGTTCACTGCTCAATAGGTGGCGTTCTGAGAGTGAGGGTCTGAGTCTGGAGGGTGAGACAGTGAAGCACTTGAACGAAGCAACCAGCGGCTTCAGAGATGGAGCTGCTTCGAGCCATGAATGGATGCTTCACATGTCTCACTCCCCAGACAGGAACGAGACCTCACGGGCTTCACCGTGATGAGCGGTGGATTGTAAAGGCTCTCAGTCTATGCCCGAGAGGGAGTAGTTGAAATATAGAAAAAAAAAAAAAAATCACCAACCAAAAAGGCCAGAAGCTCACCCCGAGGATGTAAACTGAATCACCCCATATCGGATGGCGACCATTAAGATCGCCAAGTAAAATAAAAGGAGTCTGAAGTTGTCGGACAAGAGTCTCTAAATCAGATCGCAATATTGGGACTGATGGTGGGAGGTACAGGCAACAGATGGTAAAACACCATTCAAGGTACATTTGTACTGCTACAACCTGAAGGGGAGACTGTACAGCAAAGGAGGTGAATGGGACATCGGAACGACATAAAATGGCACACCCACCGCTATGACCACCAGCCAGGGGAGGAGCGGAATGGAAGACTGAATAACCCTTAGGTGAAGGCAACGGTCGAAGCCCCACCATTGTCTCCTGAAGACAGACAATCAATGAATTCAGATCTGAGAGAAGTAATTGTAATTCCTCCCAGTTTGCCAATACACCACAACAATTCCATTGAAGACAAATTGTTGTAGCCATAAGGTGTTACTAATTAAAAACTGGTGATGGTCTGGTCTATTAGAGTGAGAACTGAGCGATCTCTGCCATACCCATAGCTTACTCTGACTGTTCCTATTACTTATATATTTTCTAGATCTCAAGTGACTGTGTCTCTTCCGTGGGAGGTCATCCCAATCTACCAGATTGGAAGCCAAAGCGTCACATATTTCCTTTGCCCCTCAACTTTCTCTTCATAATTGCTGAGGGGCACAGGGCCCTGGGTGGGGCTTTGGTTTCCCGGGCGTTTCCACTCCCTCCTCAGATCCCCGCCATGGAGTGGCTTCGGTCACCCAGGCTTTATTGTGGTCGGCAGGGAGGGTTCTGTGGGGGCGCTCGGTTATGGCCTTGGCCTTGCTCGGGGACTTGGGGCTGTTCGGCCACGCAGCTTGGGTAAAAACAACAACAACAACAACAACTAATTAAAAATTAAAAATATAAAAGATTTATAGCACAAATACCTATGTAGGACTTTCGCTGGGAAGGGTTTTAAAGCCCTTCTTCCCAGGGGTGGGGGGTACCGGTTTAACCAACCGAGAGGATGATGATGATAATCTAGCGTCACAACGTTTGGAGAAATCTCTATCCACAGTCACATCCGCCCTAGCAGCAGGACGCGGCCGAGGCACATAGACCCTCCTTTGAGACACATCTGCCTTGACCGCAGTTCTCAACGAATGATCAGGCGCCACGACAGGGTCACCCGGACAATGAACTTCCCCAATTAAATCAACCGGAGGCTGGTTGCAAGAGGCTGGGTCAGAGGGAGCCGGTGAGCAAGCCGAGTGTGCGTCCGAAGACGCATCCCCTGTCACAATTGAGCTAGGTGCAGGAACTGGAACCCCAGAAAGGCTGTCCTTAGCAGCCACCAACGCCGATGCCAAATCATCTCGAGACCCCAAGGGAGGGGCACTCCCAGAGCCCCCGTGAGGCACGCTTGTTTGAACCTTAAAGGTTGAGGTTGGCAATCTCAACCTCCATCTCTATGACAGTACTTGCTGATTTGGAATTACGACCTGCCACAGAGCTTGTCACAGAAGGAGGTCGCACAATGACAGAGGGACCATCAGCCTCGGGTACAGGTAGCGAGGGAGGTTCCACAAGATTATCAAACTTCCCACGAGGAGGACCAGGAGGACGCTTGGCAATGGAGGAGACTCGCGAAGGAAGGCCCGTTCGTGGAGCCGAAGACTTGTGATGGCTCACATTAGAAACATTTTGCATAGGTGCAGCAGGCTTGGACTTTGTGAGGAGAGATGCAAACGAAACACCAGGTCGAACAAACATAGATGACACACGATCTTTAGCTTCAACAAAGCTCAGCTTCTCTTTCGCACGTAGAGACAATACCTCCTGTTCAAATCTGTATTGATCTCAAGACTTGGATGAAGCAGTGTGTCCACCACCACAATTCACACAGGATACTGGACCCGGGCAGTCCATACCTTCATGTACCGAACACAAGCTCACCATCAACCTTCTTTTTAATACGTTCAATTTTGATAATGTTTTGAGAAGCAAATTATTCTTGGAGACGCACCTCATCATACATTACTAGTTCTTTTGCATAAATAACACCACGAGAGTGATTGAGGGTGCCATGCGGCGAACATTCAACCGGCTGGCCCGCAAGGGATGTCAAGGCCAGAAGGCGAGCACTCTGCTCCCCATCTTCTACCTCAACTAGTAGGCTACCATCCGCTTGCGGAACCACCTTCGGAGAAGGGCCACAGGCTTGAACTAAACCTCTGTGAGTGTTAAAAAATGTCTAGTCGTCGCAGATCTAATCCCTCGGGGGCACGAACGACCACAAACTTAGTAAAGGGAACTTGTGAACATGGTTCAGGAAGGAACCCAACAGGCCTCGGAGGACGACGGGACCTACTTGACGAAGGCCGTTGTGTCCTGTCTGCCTGGAAAGGCTGCATTGTCACCACAAGAGAAGGGGAATGATCAGGAGGGGAAACCGAAAGATCGCCAGAGTCGTCAACAGTTGAAGGTAGGTTAGAAGCCATAAGACGATTCTTAAAATTCACTACAGCCGGTCCCATACCCACCACGGAGCCACATTTAGAGGACAAGATAAAATTGTCCTAGGGATTCAGCCAGAGCATATGCCAGGGAAGAAAGGTGTCATGAAGGTGCCTCCGTCCGTCGAGTTCAGCACAACACCTAGCTCCCTGGCTTGGCGTAAAGGGGCCACAGATGCGACCCCAGTTCAACGGGAATGAGTAGTAGCCACCCACAAACTCCCTCCAACAAAAACCGAAGAATAGCCAAACCAGAATTCCAAAGTATGCCAAGTCATCAACAAGAAAACAGGGCTGAGAGGTACGACACCACCGGAGGCCCCACTCTTACCAGTGATGAAGGGGGAGCACTTGGTCCACGAGACCGATGAAACTCGAACCCTAGAAAGATAGGGTCGCTACCTAAATAGGTGAGATCACCGGCCACTCTTCAAGCCCCGCCACCGCTCGCAAGGTGGCTCCCCATTGGCGGGGCGTAAGCACATGGAAGGGGGCATAATTGCCCAAAACTACCTTCATTCCATGCTCTAGTATCAGTGAAAGTACAATGATAGAGCTTTCTAACGACACCTGAATCATCCCTGTACGACATCTGGTTATCTTGCTAACGAAGGCATAAATTAATACAAATGAGCTGTGGCTGGAGGATGGAGACCCTCTGCGCTCCCTGCAACTGCTGGACTCTCTCTCTGGGCTCACAATAGCCTCAAAATGGCACCCGTCATATGAGCACCATACAGAAGGGGTTAAAAGGCCGTATCTCCATTCAATACATTTGGTGTTTTAAATAATCACAGAAAATCGAAAATCAATTAGATTTACTTGAGATTACCAGGGAATATTGCTTTTGATAGGAGCTAGATACCTATGTTAAGATATTGTTGAAAATGTGAAGGAGTTAAGTATAATAGGGGAAAAAGTCACCAAAAACCCTGATTTTACCTTAGGTCAAGCATACGTGATATAATGACATGGCGACATTCCATGATGTATGGGAAATTTTATTATTATTTTTTTGTTTTGCATAGGGCTGTAAGGATATCAAATTACTATTCACAGCCAACACATTTTTTTTTTTTTGGTTAAGTATTAATGCAGTTATGAAATTTAAAAAGTCGTTATACATATATGTATATGTAGGCCTATATACATATATATATATATATATATATATATATATATATATATATACAGTATATATAATTATATATGGTGTGGTGGAGTAGTCATGCCACTGGATTGGTAATCCAATGGACCCGGGTTCAAATCCCGATATGTCAATGGGAAGATATTTTTGGGATTGAATTTGTGCTGTACCTAGTATCAGTGCATTACCACAAAGCCCACCGAAATGCCAAAATAATACCCTCATTGTTCCCTGAATAAATAACACTGTATGAATATTCCCATATTCAAAATATGTTACAGGGGGACAATGCCTAGTGAGTTCACTGCTCAATAGGTGGCGTTCTGAGAGTGAGGGTCTGAGTCTGGAGGGTGAGACGGTGAAGCACTTGAGCAAAGCAACCAGCCGCTTCAGAGATGGAGCTGCTTCGAGCCATGATGGATGCTTCACATGTCTCACTCCCCAGACTGGAACAAGACCTCACGGGCTTCACCGTGTTGAGCGGTGGAATGTACAGGCTCTCAGCCTATGCCCGAGAGGGTACTAGTAGTTGGAATATAGAAGAAAAAACAAAATATATATATATATATATATATATATATCGTTCTTGTTCACACACAATATAGGCAACATAGGTGCCTATTCATCTGTAAAGTTTCAAGTATTTACTCCAAATACTTTAGATTTTTGTTGGTAAGTGTAAGAAGGATCGGTGGTGGTCAAAAGGGTTAAGTGAGATAGTTCTAAGACTGTTAATACATTTTAAACTGAATACAATCGTATAATAGTAGCATGAATAAAGTTACAGAAGGGGTTTAACAAAATGAGCTGTAAAGTTTAGCAATACTCCCTCCAACACTATCATTATAACAGCTATAGTGTTACAGTATTGATATATCATTTAAATGGGAATACGATAACCTGAAGAACATCACAATTATATAATGTTTTCCCCAAACATGGCATGTCATCTTATGTCATCTTCAGTGACATAAAAATACCACTGTTGTACCAGCGACGTATTTTTAATATTATTCTAGCTATATGTATAGTCAAAGTAAAATGAGTAAATTGGGATAGTCAGCAGCCTGTTAATTGCTGGAGGATATTTTTCAACTGAATACAATCGTCTGATAGTAGCCAGAATAAAGTTAAAATGACGGCTCTGGTACTGAAAGGGTTAACAAATAAAAATGTCAGAAAAATCCATCATTATTGTATATCTAATGTTAAATGAAGGAACGTATACTAATTTATAATGTATTTTAACGAGCAAAATTCAGAATTTCAAGTCATTAAATTTATAAGGCAAAATCATTGACACCTGTTCACAATCTGATTTATCTTTCTGTCCACATAATGGAGGAGGAAAAATTTATATATTTACAAGGGATATACGCGGAGGAATCCAACAAATTAATTAAAAGCTGTACATTTTCAAATACCCTGCATCACCTGGAAAATAATCCCATCAGACAAGAGCTCCCTGACAAGGCAGTCTGAAATTTGAGAAGGGAGGAATGTACAGTACACAGAAATGGAGGTAGGCTATGTATGTTAATAACAAGAAGCTTCAGCGTATGTAGGAAGATGATTGAACTTGTTATTTTATAGATGTCGCTGGTTAGAATAGCTCGCAAAATAGATATGAAAGCTTTCTAATACTGAACAAACTCAACTGTACATACTTTAGATGTGTTGGTTGTTATTGTATGGGGAAGACAGGTAAAGGAAGTATTGTAGCTATAATATTGGAACATAACTGCAGAGGTCTGTATGTGGTGTGAACTGGCGTGACTCTACTGGTCTTGCTAAAGTCCACCAAGATAAGAATGTCTCGCGAATTCAATCATATTAATTAACAGAGACTATAAATATCTTCAGATATTCTGTGACGAAATATCTTCAGATATTTTATATATTTATCATAATATATTCAGATATACTACATACCTGTCATGAACAAAGAACTGAAAATGTGTTCGATTGCTTGGACTTGAACACAAAAATACACAGACAGTCATGAACCATAATACCTGCACACCCATTTAAATCTGTACTGAACCCAGCGAGACAATCCAATACTTTGTTATATCCCAGAGGCTTCACAGCTTAGCTTTAACCCCTTCAGCACCATGACGCCTTTTCACCTTTGATGTTGGCTATAATTACACGATTTTATGAAGTTTAAGAAGGACCTACATTACTAAGAGGGTTTATTGAGATCGTATTTACCCATTTGAGTCGTATAAGTAGATTGTAAACTAAAGAAAATCGTCTAATGCTAACCAGAATAAGATTAGAATTACGTCATGGTGGTGAAGGGGTTAAAGATTCAAATGGGTGTACAGGTACTATGACTCATGACTGTACATTGCAGGAGGCCGGTGTTCAGACAGAGCCTCCCCCAGGCCACCGCTACTCCTCCACGGCTGCCGCCAGTATCATCGCCGAGGCCTATAGGAGCCATGAACGTCACAGAATGTCACTCTGCGACAGTGTAGGGTCCGGAGGCGGTGGCAGAGACCCTCTGCTCATGGTTAGTCTCTCTCTCATTATCTCATCAACATTATCTCATTATCTCATCATGGCCTACAGGATCTATGGACGTCACAGAATGTCACTCTGCGACAGTGTAGGGGCCGGCCTTCGGCCGGGACATTTTTCTACCGAAAAATTTACAAATATACCTTGAAGGGGGTCTAGAGGTATTTTTCTAAGCTTGATGGAGGTTTAGGGAGGAAACTAAGAAATAAAGGAATTAAAAGACCAAAAATACGGCCCATCTCCCCATACACTGTACGATATAATCTATTATTAGAATTGTTTTTCAACATACCACACTATTCTCATATATGTCTACCATCAGATTTCCTGCCTACATCTTTCTTTCACCATCTTTCTCAGGACCACCACTCAGTCACTTAACACATTCATCTGTTTAAATATCTTCAACACATGAAACATTTCGATTACATTTTTCTTATTTGTAAGGCAAATGTATATCTAGTTGTGTTAGCTCTCTTGTTCAAAATAACTTTGTTATTTAATCAAACCATGACAAATAATTATATCAGAGGTCCATGCCATTTTTGGGACACTTTGACCAACAGTCAGCTCTCAGACGGCACTATCCGAGTGTGTGTATTTTTATTAGTCTACTGTACATCCACCATTATACACTAACATGGAGACCATATACTAATAACATATACTTGAACACACAGCCCCTCAGCACAGTAAAAGAAATCCGTTGTGCTGGAATAGGAGGTGATGGTAGTGTTGGAGGAGGTACTGGAGATATTGTTGATGGAAGACGAGGGAAGGTGTCACTCTCTCTACCGGGACTACACCAAGCAGCCATCATCGTTGAAAGGATGATCACTCAGAACATTTTTGACGACATCACACAAGGTACAGATATTATATCCGTCTGGTCCTGTTAACCCTCTCGCATCCGGCTTAATTATTTAATTGAAAATGGTCAGACATTCTCTAATTTGCCCTGAAATATCCCGGCCGGGCGAGTTTTCGAGGCCTTATGTTTTTCTGTATTTTCATCCACCAGAATGCTGTTTATTGTGATGTATCATATGTCAATGGAAAGAGGAATATCTAGAGTACATGATATTTTTTTTTTTTATAAATAAATCGAAATATAAAAGTGTAAACGACTCCGGAATAATATTATTTCCTGTGCAATTGTCTTCACACCATCCTATCTCGAAATTGTGAGTGATGACCATATTTGTTTGTGCTCAAATAATAGTATTTTTTCTGTTCTTTCCAAATCTGAAAACATAAATTGTTTATCTTCAATAGTTCTCAAGCAGTGATCGAAAACAACAAAAAGTATGATTTTGCATGATATGGTTTATAACATGTTCAATTTATTTCGTTGTTACGGGGTCTATGGTTTTCAATTTAGGCTGTATGAATACGGCAAATAATGTTGAAGAGAATAAAAAAAAACTAGAAGTTCCTACGACAAATACTTTTAGCTCTATGAATATTTGAAATGAAGAGCCAAAATGTGAATATTTACGCTTCACCCGTCTCTGTTCCGCCAACGCTAGCTGGGCTCCGAGCTGTTCCCCACCTCGGCGTTGCGTTATTTGCGCGGATACGTATATAACTGTTCATATTACCGTAATGGGAAAATTATGCTCTTTCTAATGGTGAAAACCAAAATAATATAGCATAATGGGTTCGCGAGCTATGCGCACTTGTTTCAATGCATTGTTATTGTTATGTAAATATATGAGAATGTTTATACAGTTGTATATCTTTGCCACAATATACAACACTTTTATATAATTTTCCTTGCCAATAATTCTATAGTGTTCATAGAACACATGTCAGTCATGAAAGTTGTCAATTTTACTTCCCTGGTAGGGCCACAACGCTTTCCAACGAGAAGGGAAATGGCTCCTGGGTTAACACTGAAAAAACAAAACAAGAAAGCCAGGTTATCTTCAAGTAATACATTCATAAATAATTATATTGTACACGCAAATAAAGTAACGAATATATATACTGTATATATATATATATATATATATATATATATATATATATACAAGGTGTCAAACAAAATATAATGAATGGTAAAAACAAATTGTGTATGTGTGTATATATATATATATATATATATACAAGGTATCAAAAAATTAATGGTAAAAACAATGAGTGTATGTGTGTATTTATATATATGTATATATATATATATATATATACAAGGTATCAAACCAGAGAAATATGTGCAGATTTGCAAGCCACCCAATGAGGTACTGCACTTGACTCGTTATTTTTTTAGAGTGGTTTCCCCAGGAAGCCTATATCCACTTTGATGATGAAGGTCGGTGAATGAAGAAGAGAAATGGAGAAGAGAAATGAATGAATGAATGAATGAATGATTGCACATTCAAAAACATATATATATAATTATAGGCTATATATAAAATAAATAAAATAAAAATTTAAATAAAATAAAATAAATTAAAAAAATAATAAATAAAATAAATGAAAATATAAATCAAAATAATAATACAAATACTCTATAATGGGCCTTGGCCTTGCTCGGTACCTTGGGGCTGTTCCGCTAGACACCCTGGGGAACAGGAACAATAACAAAAAAATATATAAAATAAAATAATAATACAAATACTCTATTATGGGCCTTGGCCATGCTCGAGACCTTGGGGCTGTTCCGCTAGACACCCTGGGGAACAGGAACAATTAAAAAAAAAATATATATAAAATCAAATAATAATACAAATACTCGATTATGGGCCTTGCCCTTGCTCGAGACCTTGGGGCTGTACCGCTAGACACCCTGGGGAACAGGAACAATACAAAAAAAAAATATATATATATATAGCCTATATACTGTATATACTGTATATATATAAAATAAATCAAATAAAAATATAAAAAGAAAATAAATAAAAACATTAATAAATAAAATAAATAAAATAAATAAAAATATAAATATAATAACAAATAAAATTATTATACAAATACTCGATTATGGGCCTTGCCCTTGCTCGGGACCTCGGGGCTGTTCCGCTAGACACCCTGGGGAACAGGAACAATAAACAAAAAAATATATATATACATATACTGTATATATATATATATATATATATATATATATATATAAAATAAATAAAATAAAAATATAAATAAAAGAAAATAAATAAAAACAATAATGAATAAAATAATCTATCTATCTATCTATCTATATGCTCAGGCCCAATCCCCATTTTGGGGGTAGCCGACTCAAGACAGAGCAAGAACAGGGAAAACACAAAAACAACATAAAACTACAAATAAACACAGATAAAAAGCACAAACTCACACACATCCAGGTCACCCAAGAGAAGACCCAGAGACCTGGGTCACCAAGTGCGCTCCAGCACTCCCCCGGCCCCCGACCACCCGGAGAGGTTCCGATCTCGGCAGGCAGACATGCAGCGGAGCCAAAGCTACAAGCCCTCCCACCACACTTCCAGGCGCACCCTTCATATTAATCGTCTCCCCGGGCCAGGCGCCTGATGGACTATTATCTAGTCCAACTTGCGCCCGACCCCTTACTCCAAATGACCACGTGTTCACTCAACTATTCACAAGCATTCTCCATTCACTCATGTCCACCACCACTTCCCCTGCCTGATCTATAGTCATTCTTCTATCATCCAAAGCCTTTCTTACACAGTCTCTCCATCTCAATGGGGGTCTTCCTGCCCTTCTATCTCCCCTTGTACCTGACTCACATATTTTCTTTGTCAGCCTTTCATCTCCCATTCGTTCAACATGACCATACCAGCTCAGCACCCTTCTGTCCACTCTGGCTGACAAATGTTCCTGCTGCCCCACTCTCCTACGTATCTCTTCATTCCTCAATCTGTCTCTACGAGTAACTCCACACATACTCCTCTAGCAGCTCATCTCCATCACATCCATCCCTCTTTTCTCCTTTTTCTTCAGAGCCCATGTCTCAGACCCATACATCACTGTTGGCACAACAATTCCTTGATACAGTGCACTTTTTACTTTCACTCCGAGATTTCTCGTCTTCCACATACTTCCCATTGCTCCGAAAACCTTCCTTCCTGCACACACTCTCTCTCTTTACCTCCACTTCCATACCTCCACTCCTGCTTATCGTTCCTCCTAGATATTTAAAACACTCTACTTGTTCCAATATTGCCCCATCCAGCCTCACATCTACATTCACCCTATGCTCTCCCCTATTACACACCATTACTTTACTTTTATTGACGTTCACCTTCAGTTTCCTCCTTCCACAAACCACACAATCTCTTTGACTACCCGCTGCAGTTTCTCATCAGAATCCGCCACCAATGCTGTGTCATCAGCGAACAGCAACTGATTCAACTCCCAATCTCTACCATTCTTTCCTACTAAACCCAATTCTCTTCCCATAGTTCTCCTTTTCACCTCCCTCACCACACCATCCATAAACATATTAAACAGCCATGGTGACATTACACAACCCTGTCGCAAACCTACCTTTACCTCAAACCATGCACTCAACTCACCATTTCCTACTCTCACACTGTCATGCTCTGCTCCCTTCATAAAATCTCTTAACTGCTAACAAATTTCCTCCTATTTCATAAATCCTTAACACCTTCCACATTGCTTCACGGTCCACACGATCATACACTTTTTCCAAGTCCATAAAAGCCCAAAATATCTCCTTATGCTTCCCTAAATACTTCTCGCATAACTGTCTTACTGCAAACATCTGATCCACGCACCCTCTTCCCCTCCTAAAACTGCACTGTTCTTCTCCTATTGCAACTTCCGTACACTTTATTATCCTCTCTATCAACACCCTGCCATACAGCTTTCCAACCACTGACAATAAACTAATACCTCTATAACTTGAACACTCCTGCCGATCTCCCTTCCCCTTGTACAACGGCACAATACATGCACTCTTCTAGTCTATTGGTACCATTGACACAGCAAAGCACACATTGAAAAGTCTCACCAACCAATTATCACATCTCCACCCTTTTTTATACACTCCACATCTCCACATCCAAACCTTCTGCTTTTCCCGCTCTCATTTGTTTCACTGCTTCTTTCACCTCATTTTCCTCAATCCTTTCATTCATTCCCTGCCACCTGGGTGGCCTGGGTAACCTATCTCCATCCACCTCTGCTTCAATCACTGCTTCTCTTCCATCTCTTGTATTTAACAAAGATTGAAAATACTCGGCACATCTTTTCCTCACTTCAACTGGTTCCACTAGTAATTCTCCATTTTCATCTTTCACTGACTCTTCCCTCTTTTGTCCTCCTTTCCTTACTTTATTTACCTCCTTCCAGAACATCTTCTTTCGTTCTTCAAAATTCTCACTCAGCCTTTGACCCCACCTTTCGTTTGCATCTTTTTCGCTTCTCTAATTTTCCGTTTTGCCTCTCTCCTTTTCTCCTTGTACCTCTCCCATACCTCAACACTACCATCCTGTAAAACCCTCTCAAAACACTGTCTCTTCTCCTCAACTGCCTTTCTCACCGTATCATTCCACCACTCGCTTCCCTTCCTGATACCTCTGCCTCCTACTTTCCTTTTGCCGCATACTACCTCTGCACTTGCTTTCACTCCTTCCTTAAACTGTTGCCATTCAACCTCTACTTCTCTCTCTTCCATCTCTCTCATTTACATCCACTTTTCATTTAGTCTTTCCTTGTACTCCCTCTCTTTTTCACTCTTCTCTAACTCACTAACTTTTATTACCTCTCTTACTTCACGCTTGTCTCTTATTCTCCTGTAACTCTTAACTCTTAGCTTTCCCTCCACCAGGTAATGATCTGACATACCCTCCGCCTCACCTCTCATCACATTCACATCCAGCAGTCTACACAATCTTTCCCTTGTCACCAGCACATAATCCATCAATGCCCTCTCTACAATCTCTCCCCTCACAAGTCTATGCCAGGTGTACTTGTGTATACGCCTTTTTTTTAAGAACGTATTACCTACACTCAATCTACACTCTTCACATACATTTTTCAGTCTTTGTCCACTCTCATTTACACCATCCACACCAAAACTACCGATGACTCCCTCAACAGGCTCATTTCCTACCCTAGCATTTAAAACTATAACATTTTCATTTTCATCAAACCCTTGTAGACAATCTCTCAAATCCTCCCAGAAACCCTCTACCTCGTCTAACTCTCTTTCACTTCCTGGTCCATACGCACTTACAAAAACCCACCTTTCACCCTTAAACCGCATTCTCACCCACATTAGCCTTGATGACACCTCTTTCCAATAAAATATAAATAAAATAAAATATAAAATTATTATACAATTACTCAATTATGGGCCTTGCCCTTGCTCGGGACCTTGGGGCTGTTCTGCTAGACACCCTGGGGAACAGGAACAATAAAAAAAAAATATATATATAATTATATACTGTATATATATAAAATAAATAAAATACAAATATAAGTAAAAGAAAATATATAAAAAACAATAATAAATAAAATAAATAAAATAAATAAAAAATATAAATCAAATAAAACAAAATTATTATACAAATACTCGATTATGGGCCTTGCCCTTGTTCGAGACCGTGGGGCTGTTCTGCTAGACACCCTGGGGAACAGGAACAATAAACAACAAAAATATATATATAAAATAAAATAATAAAAATTCTCGATTATGGGCCTTGCCCTTGCTCGGGCCCTTGGGGCTGTTCCGCTTGACACCCTGGGGAACAGGAACAATAAACAAAATAATATATAAAATAAAATAATAAAAATACTCGATTATGGGCCTTGCCCTTGCTCGGGAACTTGGGGCTGTTCCGCTAGACACCCTGGGGAATAGGAACAATAAAAAAAAATATATAAAATAAAATAATAATAGGCCTACAAATACTCGATTATGGGCCTTGGCCTTGCTTGGGACAAGATGGGTGGGCAAGATGCTGTTTATTTAGGCCCAACCCGCACTCAAGTAATGAGATATGGAGATTAATACTTTACCCAGACATCTGTGGGGTCGTCCAAGGGGCATGTTGACTCAGTAGGTAGTGTAGAGTCTCGATAACAAGCTTGCCTTTTGTTTGTCAGGCTAGCTTTTATTTTTCGTAATGAAGGTTTAGGGCAATATATATACGACACACATACATTCGTAATCACAAACCTAACATAATAAGTTAGGAATGTGACTACGAATGCTTACTAAAATAACCGTACGAAATATGGTATAATTCTCATTATTCACAGTTCACAATATTCACAACACTTCCACTGGGTCCATTGTGGCCGCCTAAAAAGCACATGGCTGGCTATGGAGAGGCGAGCAATGAGGCACAAACAGTGACAAATCACGAGTTATAAGCATAAAATATAATAAATAGCCACAAATTGATGATACACTGCCACTTGGTACATAAATAATCCAGATTTGCCCGCCTGAAAGCCGCTCCATGGCGGGCAACAGAGGAGAGACGAGATTTAAAGGGCCGGGAGTACTACCTCACAGACTGGGGGCCGGGAAGTTACTGATGAAACAAAGCCTCGCACTCCTCTCCCAGGGACGCTATGGGGTTGCCAGATATTTCATTTTGTAACTTACTGATGCCTAACTTACCAGCCAAAATTGCGTCAAAATCGAAGTCATATCTACGAATATTTCTAATTTACGAGTGACCATATGACGCGATCGCGTCATACGGTCACTCTTCAGCTACTGTCGTTATGACGCGATCGCGTCCTAAGGATGCGAGAGGGCTAAACAGGTCGCTCTTCTGTGAATCCCTAATGTACTAACGACTATAGTCGGTTTAATTTCAGCTGATGGCAAATTGAATCCTTTAGCAGCTGATTTCTCGATACCTAATAGAAGAATATGAAACTAATGTGTCTCTGCATCATATTTATACCAATAATTAATAATTACCAACATATTTCGCTTCAAATTCTTCGTAATAGCCGAGTAATCATGATAACGAAATGTCAATTTACCCTCAGCTGAAAATATACTGCCTATAGTGCTTTATGCTGAAATATAACTCAGTAATTCAATTTGCTGTTCCTGTCAGTTAACTGAGATTAAGAAATCCACCATATAATAATTATCAAGTATGGTAGGTATGGAATTAAAGTATTTGTCGTATTGTTGAGGAGGTCTATATTGCTATGTTGAATGTTATTATTTAACATTAGTCAAAAGCCTTAACCTATAAACGGCGAGGGCGGGGGGGGGGGTATTGAACCAGGTCCCCATGGGCGAGCATATAGGCTCCATTCAGGCCTATAATCGTCCTTTTACGATAAATATCGTTATTACTTATTCATATGAGCCTATTTTACCTTCACTATGAAGATAGTAACCTGTAACAACAATAAAACAAGTGAAAAATATAATTTTTCTGGTCAAAATCGCGAATATAGATGGACCAGCCCATTCATGAATTATGGAGAAAATTGAGGCAACCCCTCCCTCCACGAGGCCTCAAGCCACACTGAGCCTACTCATTCACACACTCGGTTGTATAACACACTCGCTAGGCACGTAAGCACATCTTCCACACATTTTGCTAATGTTAGCACAAAAATATACCAACGAATTAGGGAATAACAGGGAAAATAGGTGATAATTGAAGGGGGAGGGGAAAAGGGGGAAGGAGGGGATGTGGAGGAGTGATATGAGGTATAGGGAACAAAAACAATTTTTTTTTTTTTAGTGCTACTGGGGCTGTTTAAATGTTTTTTTTAGGCCTCCCTCTTAAGAGCTTTGCCGTCGTCGCCCAGTAAAACCTCTTATGAGCTTTGCCGCCGTTTACGGGTTAATAGGCCGAATGATTTTAACAAGATATATTGCTGTGAATGTAAATACAGGATAGTAGCGTATTTTGCTGTTCAGTGTTCACTGTCTCAATTCTCCTCACAAGGTGGGTTCAATTGTATACATGTAAATCTAAAAATCCAGTTTCACTGACTACTCTGAGAGTTTTTGTAAAGAAAATATATGGAGCAAGAATACAAATGTTTCTTGAAAACCAAATGTCGTTACAATGTTGTGTCATCTTTTCATTATTAAGTAATATATATATATATATATATATATATATATATATATATATATATATATATACATATATATATATATATATATATATATATATATATATATATATAGAGGGTGTCCCAGAAAGAAAGGGCATAACTTTTGGAAATGATAGAACACGGTATTCTAAGCCTAAAATATTCTATAAGAAATATTCCAAATCTCGACCGGTATAGAGATATTGCATGTTGAAAGTGGCATTTTCTTCAGTAAATCCCCATAAGGCTGTTCTAGCTGGACTACTGCCTACCATTCCTCCATCTTTCTGCAATTACTTTACCATGTTATTATAAAGATACTATAATTTTGTAAGTTGCAAAATTATTATAGATATATTAGCTCACTTTGGACCAGTTGGAAACTATTTGCCATGGAAGAGTCCATTACAGTGATGCGGGGTTCGAGGACACTACATTAAACCTGCAATATCTTTTTAACACCTTACGAGCGGCCTATGCGGTTTATTTATATGTACCGCACAGCGGGGTGTTTTTAGCCAAAATAGGGCTGTTTACGTGATCATTTTCATGCCTAAATAAGACCCAGAACGTAAAACAAGTACCTATCCCTGAAAGGGCATAAACAGAGCTTTCGAATGACACCATAACGATCCTTGTATGATGGATAGTTTTCTTGCAATAACCGTGCAACGCGAGTGCAAAAAGCAGGTAATTCGGTACTTTCGGTACATAATTGAGTATGTAGCGAGTGAGAGAGGGAGGAGGGAGCTGAGATTTGTGTCAGTAGGTTCGCCGCGGTGGTCTGGAGCAGTCATACGCTCGCTAGTCTCCTGCCACCACTTGTCTCTCTCTCTCAGCCACATTACGTGCTGAAATTGCCACTCGACCTATGTCGAGCGCCGCCACATAGTCCAGCTTTTTTTAACTCGACTTATGTTGCTCGCCGCTAATTAAGGGTTAAAGGTTGAGATTTGGAATTTTTGTTATAGAACATTTTATACTTAGAATAACTTGTTTTATAATTTCCCAAAGTTATGCCCTTTCCTCCTGGGACACCCTGTATATACCCCCAGCCTTGATCGAACCTCCGACATTCAGAACGAGTGTCCAAGCTTTTAACCCACTATGTCACTCTTAGTTTGTGTGGGCTTGCAAAATACCCTTACAACGAATCACCAGATTTTGACGAAACTTAGTACCTTAACTATTTACCTGAAGAGAAACTATCAACTTCTGGTTTAGACTATTTATTTCCTATGTTCCCCATACCCATGCACTGAATCTCATCATGTCTCTTATTACATGAAAATTCAACTTGAAATAACAAACTGTACGCATACATAATAATGATAGACTGTCCAAAAAGTTAACTTAAACTGTAGCAGTGCATTGAATATGCATATATCTCCCTCTTCCGTGCAATGAAGTATTTTCATACTTCCATTTTGTTTTCTTCGAAATGATAAATAATTCAATATTACTACTGACCCTCCAGACTTCATGTACTGGGAGGACGAGGGTGACGACTACCACCCTGACGAAGGTTCCCTGTTACCGTTATGGAGGTTTCCCAGTGACACAGCACGCAGCTTGGCCGTCACGGAAGTCTGCTGGAGTAACCTCTACTGGGACCTCTTTGCTGTCGCTTATGCTTCAGGTCAGTGGATTATATATCAAACCTGCACATCACTTTAAAAATGGAGGGCAAGGTACTCTAACTATGTGTGTCTGTGTTCAAACAATGCCTCAAGAATGAATAAGATGATTTTGATGAAAGTTGATCAGCACTTTTATCTTGTACCTGAATAGATCCTTTAACCGTTTGTTTATCATTGGATGATGATGTCTCACATAAAACACGGAGTGTAAGAGGACAACCCGTCTTTCAACACTTTCTCACCCCTATTCTGTCCAACTCTCTAACACAAGAGTGAACCGATTTTCCCAGTCTATGTTCTACTTAACAAGTACACTATGGAACTATCTACCTCAGTTTGTATTTTTCTCACAATATGAATGAAACTGCTTCAAGCTCCGTGTGTCCAGACGTTTTGACTCTAAAGTACCTTGTATTTGTTTCTCTTTCAACTTTTGGGGGAATACCTGTTACAGCTTTGCCTTTTGTCTCTTTCATTCACATAAACAAGAAAAACAATATATATATATATATATATATATATATATATATATACAGTATATATATCAATCAATCAGTCAATCCAGCTTTATTTCATATTATACAATATATACAGTATACAGTATATATATATATATATATATATATATATATATATATATATATATATATATATAGCCATGCCACACTCCTATACATCCAGGCCACTGTCGATCTAAAATGTTGCTATTCTTGTGCTGTCAACAAAGTTGAGACTAACTCAACGAATCCAATAACCAACAGTTCATTGCAGCAGCTACACCCCAACTAGCTTGTATACTTCAGAATCCACAGAGCAAAACACGTGGCCTTCACAGGTGTCACTCTGGTACACCACATATCTTCCGGTATTTCTACATGTGGGCTGGCACAAGAAGTGCAGCATTTGTTCAGGCTGACACAAGAAGTGCAGCATTGTTCCAGGCTGGCACAAGAAGTGCAGCATTGTTTCAGGCTGACACAAGAAGTGCAGCATTGTTCCAGGCTGACACAAGAAGTGCAGCATTGTTCCAGGCTGACACAAGAAGTGCAGCATTGTTCCAGGCTGACACCAGAAGTGAATCATTGTTACAGGCTGACATAAGAAGTGCAGCATTGTTCCAGGCTGACACAAGAAGTGCACCATTGTTCCAGGCTGACACAAGAAGTGAAGCATTGTTCCAGGGTGACACAAGAAGTCCAGCATTGTTTCAGGCTGGCAAAAGAAGTGCAGCATTGTTTCAGGCTGGCACAAGAAGTGCAGCATTGTTCCAGGCTGGCACAATAAGTGCAGCATTGGTCCAGGCTGACACAAGAAGTGCAAATTTTTTCCAGAATGACACAAGAATTGAAGCATTGTTCCAGGCTGACACAAGAAGTGCAGAATTGCTCCAGGCTGACACAAGAAGTGCAGCATTGTTCCAGGCTGACACAAGAAGTGCAGCATTGCTCCAGGCTGACACAAGAAGTGCAGCGTTGCATCAGGCTGTTACAATAGGTACTGCAACTAAAGCAACCTCCAACTCTACCGCCATCCAGCCGCATTGAACTGCCATTTCAACTCTGCTGTAGAGAGCCACCCACATTGCCCCACTCAAAGATATAAAATAGAGGAGGACTGGACAGATGAGCTACAGAGTGGCTGTCCCACCACACCTTTTTCCACCACTACAGAGGTCTCTAACTCATCCTTCACAACTACAAAAGGCCAAAGGTGTCTTCTATCATCATGGAAGGCTCAGAATCATCACCACCACCATTAACATCACAAGCCACAAGTGGTGATGGGCTGGTCTATCAGAGTGAGAACTGAGCGATCTCTGCCATACCCATAGCTTACTCTGACTGTTCCTTTTACTTATAAATTTTCTAGATCTCAAGTGACGGCGTCTCTTCCGTGGATTGACCTCCCAATCTACCATGATTGGAAGCCAAAGCGTCACATTTTTCCTTTGCCCCTCAACTTTCTCTTCATAATTGCTGAGGGGCACAGGGCCCTGGGTGGGGCTTTGGTTTCCCGGGCGTTTCCGCACCCTCCTTAGCTCCCCGCCATGGAGTGGCTTCGGTCACCCAGTCTTTATTGTGGTCGGAAGGGAGGGTTCTTTGGGGGCGCTCGATTATGGCCTTGGCCTTATTCGGGGCCTTGGGGCTGTTCGGCCAGGCAGCTTGAGGAACAACAACAACAACAACAACATCACAAGCCCCCGATGCATCTCCACCGCAAGCCAATCAACTTCAGAGTTTTATCGTGGTTGCCTTGGAAGACCAGTGGTGGGTCTACCATCCACATATTTGTACTTTATTACTGTGTACCATATTTAAGAAACTTTTACAATAAACTGATAACACTTTCTCAGTGCAATTAAAAACCCACAACTTCAAGCTTATTTCACTATAAGTAATAAGAGTCTAAGAGAAAAAGGATTGGTCAACTTGGAAGATAAAAAATGAGGGTTCTAAGTTGTTGAATAGTTGAAATATTGTGCTACTGGTCATAGACATGTGAAAGGGTAAACAAAAATATAACTGCCCTATATTTCAGGTCAGAGACGAATGGGTGAAGGTGAGGGTTTGGTGTGTCTTTACAGCCTCAAGAACCCAGCCACTCCTGAGAGGTCTCTTCCCTCACCTTGTGGCGTCACAAGTGTCCATCTCCACCCAGCGGTAGGACATGCAAAAGCCGATTTCAATCGAGCAATTTGAGTTGCGACAAATATTTAGTAGAAGTAATTTATGAGATTGTCAGGCAATACTGACCAAAATCATGAGGTAGTATTGAATAATATATAATATAATTTCAAGTATTCAGATTAAAAAAATAATTACCAAGTTATTCCAACTTCATTGGTAACTCCTAGTGTGATACAAAAATCCAGCGACCCAGGACTTTTGTAGGATACTCATATACCACTCAACTACATCCCTCTACCTCTCAAATGATTCGACAAAAGTTGTTAAATCATCAGTTTCTCTGTTAGTTCTGCTGTTGCACTGGTAATTTCATTAAAACAATATTGAATTAGTACCATATTAGTCGAATCATTTGAGAGGTAGAGGGATGTAGTTGAGTGGTATATGAGTATCCATTGTGTTAGATTGGAGAAAGTGCACCAGCTGTCGGATGACAGATGTCATCCCTTCGGGGATCAAGGCGTCAAGCAATAGAGAGATATAAAGATCATTGTGTTTTATGGTAGCAGCCGGGTGGAGTGACAGGATGGTGGTGGTGTACAACGTTAGGTCCAGAGAGTCTCCTTCAGTTATTGCGTTACTCTGCCAGGTGTGTTACATGGTGGCAGCCGGGTGTAGTGACGGGACGGTCGTGGTGTACAACGTTAGGTCCAGAGAGTCTCCTTCAGTTATTGTGTTACTCTGCCAGGTGTGTTACATGGTGGCAGCCGGGTGTAGTGACGGGACGGTGGTGGTGTACAACGATAGGTCCAGAGAGTCTCCTTCAGTTATTGTGTTACTCTGCCAGGTGTGTTACATGGTGGCAGCCGGGTGTAGTGACGGGACGGTGGTGGTGTACAACGTTAGGTCCAGAGAGTCTCCTTCAGTTATTGTGTTACTCTGCCAGGTGTGTTACATGGTGGCAGCCGGGTGTAGTGACGGGACGGTGGTGGTGTACAACGTTAGGTCCAGAGAGTCTCCTTCAATCATCATCTCCAAACCCAGCGCAGGGAAACACATTATGCCCATCACCAAGGTAAGGTATTATAGTAATTATGATATTTGGGGAAATGTCTCAATGTTTACAAAAGATAAAGTGGAAATGGTCCAATAAATGTTTAATCTTATTTTATAATTTGTGTATTCTGGAGAGTTTGTTAGTTGCCAAGGATAAATATGTCTTGTATTTTGTTCAGTTCACTATCATTAGCTCACTGACATGCCAGTAAATACTCTAGTAGATATATTGCCATGTATTCAACAATGTTCATGTGGTGTCTTATCGAAAGACTTTTGGAAATCTAAGTAGTTTATGTCTTGTGATTTAGTCTAGCCATTATATGTAAATAGTCTGCTATAAAATGTAACCAAATCTTGTTAGGCGTGACTTGCTGGATCTGAAGCCATGTTTAAAATATCTGATCAACTTGTTTGATTCTAGAAAACTACTATCTTGTCTCTTAGAATTGTTTCCAGAATGTTTTCCTATTATTGATGTTAAACTAACTCTCCAACCCAAGCTCAGTCTTTCTTCTATCCAACTGCTGAGCTCTGGAACTCTCTCCCAGAATCAGTATTTCCCTCTTCCTATGACTTAAATTGCTTCAAACTCCGTGTGTCCAGGCATTTTGGCTCGAACGTCCCTTGATTTTGGCCCTGTCACTCTGTCAACTCTGGGCGAGGCACTCGATACAGGCAGTTCTGCATTTTTGTCTCCCTCACTCACATAGAAAACAAAAATGGTGTATCATTATATGAATAGTTGCTGGGGCCTTATTGCCTTTTTTTTTTAAATATTAGCGTACAACTTGCAGTTTTCAAATCACTTGGTATGGTTTCTTTCTGCAGTGAAAAGTTAAATATGCAAGTGTTATGCTGGAAAGGGCCAAAAATCACATACCAAAAATTGTGTCAATCAAGGAGCCTGCTACAAAAAACACAGACTTCATGAAAGACAGAGCAGCCAGCCCCATCTTCTTTGACCTTGACCCCGCCCCGACCCCTGAAGGAAACAAGAGCAACGGGGCAAGCCACGTTCCCAAGGTCCCACAGGAATTCCCGGGCTGGCCCACCTGTCCCGCTTCCTTTCGTCTCGCCACTTCCCAACACACCTGGACAATACAGGCCTAAAAGCCAGCTATCTAAAGAGCAGGAGCGAGACCTTTCAGCTCAGAGCAGGAGGACCAGCAAGTGGAGGTAAAGAATTGATGACCTCTTTGGGAGCAATTCCAATGGCATCTCACCTTGCTAACTTAAAAAGAGCTCTCTCTCTGATAAACATGTGAGTTTAAGGGCCTGAATATTACAACAGAAAGACGTGAGGAACTCTGTCACTCTGGTTATGAGTCACCCTAACCCCCGATTGAGGAACTCATTCAGGTTACGCCTAAGGATCTCAGCAAATGATGTTATCAACACCATCACAGCTGTTGGTTGCAGTTACCCTAACCCCCTCTTTGAGCAACTCATACGGGTAGGCCTGAGCATATCAGCCACAGATGTGAGCAACACCATCACTCCTGGTAATAATTACCAAATCCCCAAGATGAACCAGCTCACTTGGGTTATGCTTGAAGATCAGCTGATTTGGGATTTGCCTGATAATATCGACACAGACTTGAGTAACTCAGTCACCTTATCACTGCCAGTCACCAAAAGTAGCCCAGAGAAGGAGCCACATAATGAATCGCAGTCCAAGACGGGATGTTTCGCCCAACACACGATGCCCAGCCAGATCAAACCTGGCTGGATGCAATAGTTACAATCCTTCCAAGGCCCTGAGAACAAAATTATTAACACAAACCACACTCCATTATAAATACTATCCCACTCATATAACTTAACTTTGATTATACCAGAATGACTCCGTTTTTGTCGTAAGAATCTAAATTGATGGTAATGTATTGGTTTGCCTCCCACCACACCCGCTTTACAGACATTCATATACAGTATACTGTATGTGTACCTACCACGCGCCCCTTGAAAATGTTTATTAACTTCAATCACTTTGCATTCTTGGGATTAGACTTATAAATATATGGTATATATATACATAAATATATGGTATATATATATATATATATATATATATATATATATATATATATATACAGTATATACAGTATATACGGTATATACACTTATACAGTATATATATATAATATCTAGGAAAATGAAACTCGCAGCTGCAGGCTTTTGTTTATATTCCAAGGCATCTTCCGGCAGAGAGAGAGAGAGAGAGAGAGAGAGAGAGAGAGAGAGAGAGAGAGAGAGAGAGAGAGAGAGAGAGAGAGAGAGAGAGAGAGAGACATGGGTGGAAAGAAAGAGGGAGAGACAATGGGTGATGTACTAAGTCTGAGCCAACCTGTTTACATATTTTATTATTTTAATTGTTGTCTATTGTAATTAATGTTCTTAATGTGTGTATATATGTTAGTGTTAGTGTGTTTCATTGTCTGTATTATATTAAGTATTTGTTGCTCTGTGATACTTATCAACAATTAATCAATGTTTTCTTATGAATAGAAAACTGTCAGGGTTAGGAGTGATAATTAATGGACTCCCACCCTTTCTTCTCTATCTGCCGGAAGATGTCTTGGAATACAGACGAAAACTTGCAACTCCGTGTTTCAATGTCCTAGCGAATACCAGAATTGTATGAATCACATGTTGTTTGTGATTATTTCTTTCTTTCTATATACATGTCTTAATTGTTCAATGTTCATTAATTGTTTCCATGTGTTGTTGTTTTGCTGATCTTTAACTTTGACAAATGTTATCATCATTTGTAATTATTGAGTTGGTACTATGAGTTCCTCTACAGTTATAATTTTGAATTATGTATATTACGTTTGTGTTCATTAATCAGTGCCCAAATAGAAACCATAATTAAACACCATAGCCTATATAATCTGTTTCAGCATGACTTTCAAAGTCCACATAAGGCACTTCCTCCCACACGATAAAGATTACCCCAGGCCCTATAACAAATAAGCACAGACGGTATCATATTGGTGGCACGTCATTTTTGTTATTTGGAAGCAGGGGGTACAGCTCTGGAAGAAGGTCAGAAATGTTGAGGTTAATTGAAGTACAGTAACAGTCAAGTATCCAAAATGTCATCAGCAAAATGTCAAATGAACATCTCGCAGTTTTATGTGGACCAATGGATAGCACACCATACATAAATATGATAGAATCGACCATTGACCTTGTATACTCGACAGAGAAAGAAATGAGAGTCGCACTATTATATTGGATTCAAAATACTTTTTGCATCTCGAGCAAAATAACACAGTTTAACATGGACCGCTTTGAAGGCACCATAATAAATTTACTCCAACTCTCGCTAGGGTCAACCGCTTTACTGGCCAAACTAAAGGCCACAACATTTTCTGGCAGTCTTCATGAAATTATGTCATTATCTCAAAAAACTCACGAAGGCAGCATACTCATTAGCCGCAGCCAAAGCAGTCAATAAAACTGCCTTTTTGGCATAACCCCGCCTGCCAACACTTCGCTATCCATTATCCTAAAAATTCACAGGCCATCATTGTTATTCGCAAACTCTTAGCCGCCAACAATCACAACCAGGTGTACGCTTACAGTCAGGTGAGCACGCAACCTATGTCTCAATCCCAGTACAATCAAAGGCAAAAATACTCACAGAATCATAATCGCTCCCAAACAAACAAAACAAAACTTGCTTTATATGAGCTTACCTGTTGTCACATTTGATGTGCCGTCATAACATGGCGAGCAAGAGAAAACAAAGGTACAAATCACGGAGAGGAAATCCTAAAAATAATGATAATTTCCCTTGATACACACAATCCCAACATTCCAGACGACAGTACCAAGGATATGACCAATACAACTGTCAGCAATCCGTATGTAATCACGTGTTCGAAATAACCGAGTTAACCCCAGTTCAACAGGCCAACAGCCAAAACATATTGCACAAGATGATCCCTCCTTTCCAAACGATTGATCCGAGCCCCAGTCTGAAAATGACAAAGTTAATGACGTCCTGCACCCGTTGACACAGACCCTCTATCCTGAAAATCCGTACTCCAACATCGCAGCTATTCAAAGTTGCGGAGGCGAGCCACCATCTTCACAAAATTTATCCCCTGCACACTCTCAGATCGAAATCAACGATGTCCCTGTCTGTCTATTGCTAAACACTGGTGCAGTTCGGCCTTGTTTCAACATATATTTTTTCGTGAAAAATCAATATTGACTGGTAGTTTGATAGGCACAAGTGCACAACTGATAGACACTGGAAACTCCCCTCTGAGGGTAAGAGGTGAAACCAACCCTATACTCATCTCGCCACCCACTGAGGTCTTGCTATGCCACTTCTTCGTCGTAATTGATTTGCCCGATTAGGAATACAATGGCTACTTAGGATTAGACTTGCTACAACTGCTAGAAATCCAGATCGATTGCAAGCATCGCTTCTTGAACTTTGGGAAAACTCTGTCTATCCCCTATTAAATAGCACATCAGCAACTGTCATGATTCTCCCCCACTACCAGGCGTGGGTACCTATTAATAACTCTACTGAAGAACCCTTGCTGTTCTCTCCGAGTAAAAATCACACTAAATAGCCTTCAATATTTATTCTTACACGCCACGCTCTCTAAAGGGTTCCAAGTGCTTTTCGCCGCTAACGTCACAAAACATTCAGTAACCTTACCAAAACTATTAATATTTGGGAATCTAGAAACATTCGATGGAACCCTCAATGCCGCCTATGCCTGATGAGATTTCTAATTAACAGAGATCCAAACTTAGGCAATTGCTAATGTCATACCAGGATAATTTTGCCCAGTCCCCCCCTGATGACATAATGACACACGGAAGTCTCAAGCACTTCATCCACACAAAGGGTGTTCCCATCAACACTTGGAGGCGAAAAATCCTGCTGCAATGAAAAGAGGAAGACACACAGGTGCAAGAGATGTTAGACACACAGTTCATTACCCACTCAAAAAGCCAATGGTCGTTCCCTTGTACTTGTAAAATAAAGATGGTTCCCATAGATTTTGCATCGATTACAGGATATTGAATGTTGCCATGATTAAAAATGCAATCCCCCTTCCCCGCAGTGACAACTTACTTGATTCTTTTCATGGTTTCAAGATATTTTCATCCTTAGATTTGCAAGCCGGATACAGGGTGCTGGTCCATGAGGCCCACATAGAAAAAACAGAATTTTTCACCAGTAGTGCCTAGGCATTTCAAGTTTAACGCCCTGCCTTCCATACTAAGCACCACGCCTGTAACCTTTTCCACAATAAAGGAGTCTGTATTGCAAGGATTGACCTGAGTGACCTGTCTGGTGTACCTGGACAATGTGATCGTGACCTGAACATCCATATCAGTGATGCAGACCGTGAAGGAATGAACGTTCAAACAGGCACGAAGAAGTTGCTATTGGTGGACTATGAAAAAGGATATAGATGAATTTATGGACTTTCATACTACATGCGAGACTATTAAACTCAAACAGAGTTCAGGCGCAAAAATCGGGGGAATATTCTATACCAGTGCACCCTTTGGATGTGGATGCCCTTTAATTTTTGTAAACTTCTGTTGACTGATGCAGGTAATCAGTACGAGATGCTATCTATAAGTCATTTCCCAAGGTATAATGCACTGTCAGTGTTGCAGGATAAAAAAAACAGGTATCCTCACCTGGATTCGAACCACTCACCCCAGGTCCAACCTGTCTGACATTATCATTAGATAATTGTCATTCCGAGAGGCTCCATAATAGTACCAAGACGATTAAAATCATATCACTTAGCCGAGTTGGTGGGAGGGAATGTATAAAATAGTAATGGTTTAAGTCTAATAAACTCGCCATGTGTATGAAGGCATCGTCCTCCACGAGAATATAACCTGGTTCTTCAAATAAGAACTAAGGTTGCTTCCCTTATATCCGTTCTTGGACAGGTGGTTACGGTGCCCAACTCTTCATAATATACCTGGGGTGAGTGGGTTCGAATCCTGAGGATACCTCTCTCCCAAGAGCGCGTTAGTCAGGGTGTAGTGATTTTTCAAGAGGTTTGTGTATCCTCGTCATAAGCGAGCAAGAACCTCGTCACTATGGAGAGTGAAAATATAATCTTTGTCTTACACATGGCTCTTTCAAGGATATTGATATTAGGTTTGAGTCTTGGTGACCGGACAACACTGGAGACCATACAAAAGCTTAACTCTAAACCTATGACAACTCAATTGATTATTTTAAGCTTGGTTTTGTTGCCTTAAGTTAGGAATTTAAGTTGTCACAGGTTCAATATGTCTCGAAACAATCAACTTTCTTATAAGCAATATCTTCCCTTTGAGTCACTTAACAACAAATCATGTTTTTCCCAAGGAAGGCTTACTTGCTGGAGATTAAACAAAAGTGTATACTGAGGTGGTAGGGCATGGGCTTTAGTGTGACTGTTTAGTATCTACATAATTCAACTACATGGGCATCTGAAACAGGTCCGTTGGGTTGAGAGTGAGGCTGAGGGTAACCTGACCCTGTATTCTGTGAGCCTGGATGGTCGAGTGACACAGTGGAGGGTGGCGAGGGATTGTCTCCTGCCCCACCTTACACTCACCCTCCCACACCACTCCCTAAGGTCATCCATCACCCTCCACGCTGCGTCATCTTCCAACCCACCACACGGTATGATAAACTGTACTATGTTTCTTTTTAACTGGCGGTAAATTGCGAAGATCCCACCAAGATTTCGCAGTTACTTAGAAGATTTTGTAGTGAAATATGGTGACGATTATATATATTTGGTCTTAATATTATGCAGAGACATAGTAGTTTCCTAGTTCTTCCACAAGTATCAAGAAATTACTGCTATGGGATTCAATTTATCACCAGCTGAAAAGAAACTGAGAATAAGTATCCGATGCTTGCAATAAATAACCGCATACATTATCATCTCAACTTCACCTTCTATAAAACTTAAGTTACCTTGTCCGATATAAATCTAGCTCCCTCAGGAAATCAGGGGCGGCATTTTTAAAATGCCCATGGTTTTGCGCAGAATTTGCCCAAATTCAACTTAGCTTAGCAAAATCCTTAAGATATCAAATTAATTGAGCTAAGTCTCTTACTGACCTAAAATCTCGGTGGGATATGAGCCGCCGCTGTGACATCATAAGTAGCCCTCCCTGTTTCATTGAGGTAGGATCTTTTCATGCTGGGAAGGGTTTGATGATCTTCTGTTTGTATATTTAAGTTGGGGGATAACTCTTTTATGAATAGAGCTTCTAAAATAGGCAATCTTCTTTGATCTTGATTAATTACCAAGATTTCTGTGTTCTCAACCAAGATCTCTCTCTCTTCAAGGTCGCATTGTGTTTGTCTCTGTGAGGATTTTTAGGGAGATGACAACCATGAAGTTATCACATCGTTTTTCTTATCATTTGATAAGACAAACGACGTGATAACATCATGGTTGTCATGCCAATATAGGTAGAAGGTTGGGTTGCACAGTTCCCAAATTTACAGGTGTACCTACAGATGACATGATAATTCTTAAGATCATTGTCAGTCTGCCTGGTATTATTCTTCAGTAGGACATTAGAGGTCATCTTGTTCTGATATTAAATAATTAGGTTGATTCTGGCGTTAGCTTCAGTAGGTTGGATCTTCCTTTTGATGATCTGTTGCATGATCCTTTCATCTTTATAGGCCGTAGACAAGAAGGTTTATAGTAAATATTGATAACATTTTTGGCAGTGGAGTCTGAGATGTTAGGAAAACCTTCATTGTTGTACCATCTGTCGATGATTTTCTTAGTAACTCTCTCGTTGCCATTATTTGCAATTTCAAACTTAATAAGGATCTGAAAGATAGAGAAAAGATAGATGAGGAAAAGGACAATCAGTCGAGCTATATGGAACTTCATTACTACGATAAACTGCAACCGGTTGATATTGTTTTGTAATAAAGAAAGGAATCGGTTTAATGACAGTTTGTGTTAGTTGAAAATAGTAATAGGAAATTTTAGTGACAAGTAGAAGGCTTCGATCGAGTGACTTCCAAGCCTACTGCTGGTTTAACCCTCTGATTGACTGCCTGAGTTGCGCTCTTACACTTGTCATCCAATATATATACAGTATATATGATTGCTTAACCTAAGAAGTGCGTAGGTATGGTATTTGAAACGTCGCGGTGGGCAGAGGTAATTTGGTTCATTCCTGACTAAAATCGTCATTTTACCATTAATATCGTTATTACTTATTCATATGCGCCTATCTTATGTTTAATATGAAGATAATAACATGTAACAAGTGAGAATAGTGTTTGGATGGTCAAAATTGCAGACCGGTCATTCATGAAGTGTAGAGCTGAGGCGAGTCCCACCCTCTCCTCGCGAGGCCTGAAGCCAGACTGACACACTCCCTCACACTCTCTAGCACACCACGCTGTTGCTAGGTCTGGCACCATGCCTTGGAACCAGATTGGAAATGTTAGCACAATAAATACACCAATAAAGATGGTAATAAGAGGACAAATAGGTGATAATTGAGGGGGGGGGGAAAGAAGGGGATTTTGACACATGTGGTGGAGTGATAGTAGGTATGGAGCGGAATTATCTCACTTAATCACCATTTCACTTGTTTTAACCCACTGAGTCCCAGCTAGTTTAGAATAAATGTACCACCAGGGACCAGCAGGGTTTTAAATTTGTTTTTTCCCCAGAAACAATAGGGAATGGGTTAGGAATGAAGGAAAAACAACAAAAAAACGATCCCCTAGGTCAAAAAGGGGTCCTACAGTGCACCCGAAAGTCGATTTTACAAGAGGGGAAAATTGAAGGAAAAAACATCCAAAACCAGGTTTTTGCGCGCTCACGCGCACGCGGTTGGACATTGAGAGTTTTCAACCATCGGCATGGTTGCGTGGGATACTTACACAGTTCTCATACAAATCTGAGCCCTCTAGGTGCCATAGGACCGGAGTAATTAACAGGGACGACACGTTGTCGTCGCTGGGGTTTAGCGTTACATACATTGCCGACGACAATGTGTCGTCGCTGGGGTTCAGTGGGTTAAGTGCTACTGGGGCCTTTTAAAAGTTTTGTTTAGGCCTTGGCTCATATGAGGACGCTCGCCGTCACCCAGTACGGAGTCATATGAGGACGCTCGCCGTCCATGGGTTACCCCACTTTCACATATTCAGGAGTTAGGTGCCAAGTGGCTATGCGGCATGTATGCATTATGTATTCGGCAGGTTATTTGCCAATATGCGACACGTAGGTATGCACCACTACTCAGGAATATGTGTGGTGTTCACACTTGCAAGAACATTTGTTCACTAATGAGCGAAGTGCGCATCCCCACAACCTCGCGTGAGGTGGCCTGGGGTGGTGGGTTACCATCTATTATTTATTTACCCCACACCCTTAAGTATTACATGGCAAAATTTTAATCCCCTACGAGCCATCTGAAGGGTGTAAAGAAGGGTGAAAATAGCCAATGTACTATAGGCATTGCTGGGGCGGTGAATAATAAAAGTCTGCATTGGCCATCATACATTGTTGGGGCTCCACGGGTTAAAAACTTGATTTCGCAAACTACTAGTCACAGAGCAAGCGGCCGTTATACTAATCTTTACCAGAGTGAAAACTTATACATTGGTGAGTGATAGTAATACAAATACATACTTATACAACCAGTTATATTGGTTTTTGCCCTCTACCAAGACAAGAACAGAAAACAAAATAAGTTTGTCATTGCTTATGCGATATGCTGTAAACATAACAATTATCACATGTGTAATAATACGCCCAAACAATATACTCGATGTCTAAGTGTAGGACATAATAACCTAAACATGAGTCCAGTTCTTAGTTATTTTTGTTTTAGCTCCTATAAACAATTTCTGGCATTACATGTAATACTTGTCCATAGTTATTATATCCAGACTTAATTCAATGCATCACGAATTGGATCTTCATGATTTATATAATTATGACTGTCAATAATCTACTAACAATAAGACATACTTGGTGTAAAATACATGTAGCAATTATTAAAACTTAATATCTGTATGATATTGACCATAGAGCGAGGGACGTGTATCGCCTTCACAAGAGACCTACGGGAACTAGTGGTTGGCGTTGACAGTGGTTGGGTGTACCACTTCGCCACCTCCTCCCCCTCACAGCCTCTCTGTGGTTACCCTGCTCACACGGCGGCGGTGGTTGATCTCGCCTGGAACCACCACCATCACCAGGTCTTCATATCGTGCTCTCTTGATTGGACAGTCAAGCTATGGGAACTGCACCGTACGTAAGTAATATTACTGATATACCAAATTGATTACCAAATTGACTAATTCCTTCAACGTGACGATAGTGCGTTGTTATGTGTACGATTAGTTTGCTTGGGAACCAGATTAACTTGCTCATGTAGTAGTGTACACCCTATGTGGTGGATTGTGTTCGTTTATTTATAAATTATTATTTTACTTAAGCGTTGTTTCCATATAGCGATTTTGATTATTTTTTTTTTGTTTTTTTTTTTTCGTATAAGTTTTGGTTTGTTTATTTTGCAAGTTTTACATTATAATAGCCCTTTGGAAAGAATGTTGTCAATATGTAGTGACAAATAACAGCTTTTTACCTCTCATCTTGACCTGACTTCTTTGCATTGTTAGCTTTGATTAACCGGACAATTTGGATCATATTATCATAAATATACATTTACTGCTTATAGGAAAATAGTTTAAGACAACTTATAACTAAGCGTATGAGAAAGTTAGATGAAAAATTACGTAGCTTGTTCACTTATTATATAAATTAACTCATTATTGTTTCTATATATAATTATGTAATTCGGTCTTATAAACCTTCCATGTACATTTATATAATTTACTTAGTGGGTTTTATAATGTTCCGAATGGCTCCAAATTCAAAAGACAAAGCTTGATATGGTATTAGTTATTTCTCTCAACATTCTTTCATCTAATGATCTTGGTGTAGTTTTTTATACCCACAGACACAACCGTGTTCGTACCTTTATATTGTCAAATGCATTTGCCTGTGTTTGTTTAATACAACAACACTCCAGTACCACACAGAATAAACTTTGAATATCAGAGGGGCATGCACAGGGAAAGGGCTTTATATTGTTCTACGGCGAATAGACAATTAAGGGGAGATGGGCTGGGTTTTGGTCTATTAATTCATTTATTCTAATATTTCTTAGTTTCCTCGCTAGACCTCCATTAAGCTTAGAATAACACCCCCTTGACCCCCTTCAAGATAAATTTTTACATTTTTCGGTCGAAAAATGTGTCGGCCGAAGGCCGATTACTCTTAAAATTACAGGCTCGCTTTCGCTCGCCAGGAAAAAAATCGCCACCTAAATGGCACTAAAGGTCTTAAAATTGACAACGAAATGGGGCGAAAGGTATTAAAATCGCCAAACTAATGGGCCGAACGTCATAAAATCTGAAAACTAATGGGGCTAAACATGAGAGAAAAAGTGGTCCAGAAAACCGGCCCATGTCCCCTTAACGGGTTCCTTGGTGTTTGGTACAATCTCCCACTAATGGTTGCAAGAGATGGCTTCCACGTACTCGCCATGTGTACGGTCTCGCTAATAAGTCATTCCCAGCTGTCAGTACGCTTGGCTTGCTCTGTGCTGTATTGATTTCTGTCAGATGTTGAATAGGGTGGGGTTTTTTTTTTTTTTTTTTTTTTTTTCTATATTCCAACTACTCCCTCTCGGGCATAGGCTGAGAGCCCACCGCTCAACACGGTGAAGCCCGTGAGGTCTTGTTCCAGCCTGGGGAGTGAGACATGTGAAGCATCCATCATGGCTCAAAGCAGCTCCATCTCTGAAGCGGCTGGTTGCTTCGCTCAAGTGCTTCACCGTCTCACCCTCCAGACTCAGACCCTCACTCTCAGAACGCCACCTATTGAGCAGTGAACTCACTTGGCATTGTCCCCCTGTAACATATTTTGAATATGGGAATATTCATACAGTGTTATTTAATCAGGGAACAATGAGGGTATTTTTTTGGCATTTCGGTGGGCTTTGTGGTAATGCACTGATACTAGGTACAGCACAAATTCAATCCCAATAATATCTTCCCATTGACAGAAGATAGTGGGGGTAAGTGTAGAAACATCTTTGTATATTGAAGAAATGAAGCTTAGATATTGCTGATACCAATTATTGATCAAAACATACTTGGTGTCGAGACATCACTTATTAGTGCGATTGTACGTTGGTGTGTAGTAGGTCGGTGATCTCTCCAATAGTACATTAGTTTCAGCTAATTTCGGCATTCTCACCATCTGAAGAATTAGCTGCAAGTTCTGTTGTGATTTTAAGGGGGATGGTTCAGTTTTTGGTAGATTTTTTCATGTATATATTATTTTTTTTTTTCTTCCCTAGACCTCCATCAAACATAAAAAAAACATCCATCAGATCCCCCTTCTAGATTAAGTTGTACATTTTTCGGTAGAAAACTGTCCCGGCCAAAGACCGGTTACTCTTACAATTACAGGCTCGCTATCGCTCGCCAGGAAAAAATCGACACCTAAATGGCACAAAAGGTCCTAAAATTGACAACGAAATTGGGCAAAGGGTATTAAAATCGCCAAACTAATGGGCCGAACGTCGTAAAATCTGAAAACTATTGGAGGTAAGCATGAGGAAGAAGGGTGACCAGAAAAACAGCCCATGTCCCCTTAAGTGCCAAACAGTTCCTTGGTATTACTATGCAGGTGGTGCATTGTGTGACAAACATGTGTGTGAGAACCCTAACAGTGGGCAGCTGATAGGCCATTTGTGCATGGAGGTGAACTTTGGTGTTCATGGTTTACCCATAAGGCAAATATCCTTATTTTGAATTACAAAGGAAATCATGGTAATTTCCGTATTGTGACGTGCGTCAATGGTTTTCATAGAAGGCATATACAATATACTGGCTTTGTGTGGGCCATTTAGAATGAATGTGACTGTAGTTTTGATCTATTTATTGTAAGTTATAGGGTTGTTTACACTTCATCTGTGGTATAGGTAAACTAGAGTTCTTGTCACATTAAGGGCTGTGTTCTCAGTCTCCACAATGCACTTTTACTGATGGTGAATATGATCCATCGTATTTACGAGCCTCCGAGATCATGATGCATTACAAGATGGATGTCAGTCTGATTTGTAGATTGTAAAGCTCTTAGCAAGGTTGCTTAAATATATACATTGGAAAACTGGCAAAACCAGTATATTTTCCTAGTTTGTCTATAATTTTAGCTAAGCGCCTATACAACGGATCTCCCGATCATTCGGATTGTTTCCACTGAGCATCCTCTACAATTCACCTATTCCAGTAGGCAACCCAGAGTAGTCATAAAGTAGTGCATTAACTTTATATATTTGTTTTTGTGCAAATACATGCATTGGAATTGATATGTGCATAAAATCTCTATAAACAAAAATATATATATATATACTGTTATATATGTATAGATTGTATACTGTATATATAAATGATTAGGGCAAAAACACAATGAAACATAGCCTACACAGCATATACAGGGGTTATGCAATCCACAACACAATTCAAAATAAATACAATATATCCAGTCGAAGTTGGGAGGCCGTGGTGATACCTTGTAACTCCTTTTAAAGGACCTGTGGTGTTGGTAGTGTAAACCGGCTAGTCAATCAGGTCAACTTGGGGATTAATTCCGCCCACCGGTACTCGTAGTATTGGGGCATACGCGCGGTGGTCCTGCAAAGTGTTTCCTGTCATCTAGGCGGTGCTTCTCCATCTACCTTTGTTTTTCACCTGGGCTAGTATATCCTTCCAAAGTTGGAGAGTCTGTTAGACAAATACCATGACGGCATCTGCCCAGCCTTCAATGGAAGAAGCTATTACAGTTCAAAACGTTAACATGGGATTGCTGTGAGGTGGTAGGGGGGGAGTGAAGGGGGGGGGGGTTGAAACTGAGTTCTCCCAATGGAGTTGTTATCTTGGTATATGAGGGGAGGGACTCGGCCTGCTGTGACGGTGGTCCGAGGGTCTACTGATGAAGAGTGAATCAAAGCAAATGAGAACTAGGGACACGGTAGGGGGGAGCGGCTGTCTCCTAGGAGATTTCTGTGGTCTTCTTATTGTCGGCGGCTAGGGGCGTCACGCTGGTGGCCTCCCGAAAAGGCGGCTTCTCCTTAGAGCGCCTCGCTCCTCCAGGACTTTGGCTAAATTTATCTTGGGGGAGACTTTCTGCCACTCTCTGATTGTCCTGGGTAGCTCCTCTTGCCACTCTCTGCTGAGCTACTCAACATAATCGTGTAAGGACTGAGCATGTTCTTCAGCTCCAGCTGTCCTGCACGCTCCACACAGTCCTCAATCTCCTCCTGTAGGTTGGGTGCAGCGTTAGTGTTTCCTACTCCTTAGTGGCTTGTCAGGCGTATCTTCAACATGTGTCCTTTTTAGAAGATCTCATAAGTCCTTTATGCCTTTCAATGAAAGGGAGAGCTGGCGCTGCTGAGAGTGCAGAGAGGAGCAAGTTCTCTTTTAACCCGGGAACTGCGGGAAGACTCTTAAGAGTTCCCCCGGCGGACTGCGGGAAGACTCTTAAGAGTCAGGGAAAAAAAAAAATCAATTTAAAACACCGAATTTTGTATTTATTTATTTTTTTTATTTTTTGCCCCTGGGCCATGCAAAATATCACTCCTCTACCTCCCCTCCTTCCCCACTTTCCTCCCCTCCTTCAGTTATCACCTATTTTCCCTGTTATTCCCTTATTCTGTGGTATATTTTCGTGGTAACATTAGCGAGTTGCAAGCAGAGCATTGTCATCACTGTTAGCAAGCGAGTGCAAGAGAGAGAGAGAGAGTATCGATCGACAGTGTCTCTCCAGACTTGGGGAAAAGTGGCGGGAAAGGAGGTTGCCTCAGCCATACATTATGTAACTCCCAGCCTGTATCGCCGATTTTGACCATCCAAACGCTGTTTCCACTTGTTTTATTGTTGTAACAGGTTAATATCTTTATAATCAACCTATAATAGGTGCATATGGAGAAGTATTAATGCTATTTATGGTAAAATAAATATTTTAGTGATGGAAACAGCTCAAATACATGCGCACAGGCAGAGGTGTCTCATACCCCCCATGCGCACTTCAGAGGTTAATGACGATAATCTAAACTTGTCTCTAAGGGATGCTTCCAGCCCCCAGACTGGATTGTGAGGCATGCCTGGTTTGTTCTCACTGTAGTAATCACAGGCCAAGTGGGCTTGAGTGTTTTGGACTCGTACTCCTGGAGAACAATAAAGGTCGTAGTTTGTTTGTGGCAGTGTCTTTGTCCTCTTGCCAGCCCTTGTTCTAGGCCCCTGATTGAGCGAAAATCACTTGGTGAAACAAGGAAGTTCCAACAAGAGCGACAGGTGTAGTTCTGGTCCAAGGGCATCGTTGGAACTCACGACACAGATGTGGCTCGCATATACTCCTTGGTCCACCTCCTTCATGTACTGTGCGATTTCTTTGTGTAATCTGGAGTTTAGGGGCAGGTATTTCTCGCCCAGAGCTGTGGGCGCTGTCTACTGGTTTTCATGATCTGGTACGACACACTCACACACACACACACACACATATACAAATACATATATATATATATACTTTATATAGTATACTGTATATATATATATATATATATATATATATATATATATAAATATGTGTATGTGTGTGTGTGGTTTTACTCATATTGTAAACAAACAGCATTTATGAAACAGCTTCCATAAACGTACTTGCACAATGAAATCTATTAGAAGTGCTCAAACTTTTATGAGTGAATGTACCTGCTGAATTACACTATATCCTCCACACTTCACCAATATTATAGGTGACCCTGATCCCTGTCCCGGTCCCAGGTGCCCCTTCGTGAGCCTGGACCTTGGTAGTGCTGTAGCGAGTGTGGCCTGGGCTTGGTACAGTAGCAGTGTCTTCGTGGCCGCTACTGAAGAAGGGAGGATTCACGTGTACGACCTCTTCCACCGCACCTCCCGCCCTCTGTGTCGTCAGCGGATCCTTCACCACCGCCCCATGATGGTGTCCTGCCTCGCCATCAACCCTCGTCACCCCGTAGTGCTGATTGGTGGGGAGAGGTCAGTAGGCGTCGAAGCCAGTCTTTTACACGTACGATCTGGCGATTTGTGTATTTTTTTACGTCGGGTGTTTGCTGGGTTCGTGTTATGTGATTCAGTTATTTTATATGATTTAGGTGTGTGGTGATCAACTTTATGGTGATATGGGTGTGCGAAGAATGAGTGATTGGTGACAAATATTTGGGCGAGATATATAAGTGCTGAGTCCTGTGTAGGGTGAGAGGACTTTATGGTGATATGAATGTATAGTGACCGGTTTATAGTGACTGGTGAGCAAGGAGTCGTGGTGCGTGATGACAGGTAAAGAGGGTGTGTTTTGAAGTGATAGCCCTAGGACACTCGGCGATAATTAGTGCAACTGCACTCTGACAGATGTACGGTCGCGCTAATAAGTCATGTTCCAGCTGTCATTACGTTTGGCTTGCTCTGTGATGTACTAATGTCTGTCAGATGTTGAATAGGATGGGTAAGTGTAGGAACATGTTTGTATATTTCACTCGATATGAAGAAATGAAGCTTAGATATTGCTGATAGCTATTATTGACCAAAGCATACTTAGTACCGAGACCTCACTTATTAGCGCGACTCTACCGGCGAGACAAAGTTGCTCAAATCTAAATTAATTTAAGTAATGAAAGTGAAAGGATTTATTTAGCCAACGAAACATAATATACACAAAGAATACAGAGAGAATATGAAGAGTTGATTTGTGTAAGGTTAAAGAATAATTGTAGTCTTGTGGAAGATTGTGACGGATAGTTTAATAGAAATAATGGGTCTTGGAGGCATTGAAAGTAATACAATTTTCTCTGCCCCAATCAGAAATAATTGATAAATCAGAAGATAGACGTTCTATGGCCTCATTACGTGACCTGTGGAGTGATTGCATGCTGGGTTGTTGTGAAAAATGTGTTCAATAGTGTAAGGTAGAGTCATCAGCATATGAGTGGATAGGACTAGAGGTACAGTTGAGATGATTAATGAATATAAGAAAAAAAAATGGAGGCAGGACAGAACCCTGAGGAAAAACGGAGTTGATAGGTTGAGGAAGCGAGCAATAGCTGTCCACAACTCCAGCTTGGAACTGATGAGAAAGGAAATAAGAGACAAAGGCACAGATAAGAGGGATAGAAGGAGGGTAGTTTGGAAAATAGAGATTTGTACCAGACTCTATCATAGGCCTTCGATATGTCTAGCGCAATTGAAAGAGTCCCACCGAAAACTTTGGTGAGAAATATTTTCAGAAAATAATACTCCAGCTTTGTTTCAGGGGTTACGTCCTGGCGCTGAAGCTGTCTCCGAACCTTCGCAAATCATACCAAACCGTCAAAGGCTACGAGGAACTCACACCCGAAGAGATTGAGATGAAGAAGATCTTAAGAATAATATCACTGAACGGTGCCAGTGTCGTGTGCTTCCAGAACGATCAGAGTGATAGTGGCCCAGACACTGACTGGGAACCCTAGGCACAAAATGTATATCATAAATTTACACGAACAGTTATGGTGGTGTCATGCGAACGAATTTTCCTCCAATTATTACGGGCAATTCTAATCTGGTTGATTCAAAATTAAAGTTCCATAAGAATTACTACCAAATACAATATACCTTCGATCTACTTTCGAAGTTCAATGCGAAAGAACATCAAAATAGTAAGAGAAAAAAGTTGCTCATCGAAAATTGCCGGAGAATGCGCTCATGTATCACCACCTTTAGTTGCAGAGTTCAACCGTAACTATTGTGTGGATTCCATTATAATCCTATTTCAAGTAAATCAGACAATATATAAAATTACTGACAACAATCAAGTAACTGTAAAATCCTTACCTTTTATAACCTAACCAGTCCTAACATTATAACACAGTAACTATCCTAATCTACTTTACTCTTATTGAACCTTGTTTACCGTATCCTAGATTGGATATAATAAGTTCAGGTTAACTTAGGTAAGCATTCAATTAATGTTGTTGGTTAAATTTTATAAAACATTAATCGGATTTTATAGAGGGATTCTCAGGAATGAAACAAAACGTCTGTTTTGTTTTAGAGAACAAAAATATAATTATTTATATTATTATTACTTTTATATATATATACTGTATATATATATTGTAAGGGAGCAGCGTGGTAGCAGAGACGGAGGGAGGAGAGAGACAGGCGACCCACCTTAATCCACACCGATAGCGGCTGGTGTCCAGTGTCGCAAGCGCCACCCGTGGGAGTCTATGCACGTGGTGTGTAGGCCTGGGACCCCTTCACCCACCTACACACGTGGGGCATGTAGGCGTGGGAAGATCTAAGTTTCCCACGACAGGAGGCCTTTATCTGATATTCCGTGTGACTCTGCTGTATAGACTAGTGTGACACCAGGTTCTTGCCGAAAATAGAGCTTGGGAAGAGATGTGTATAGGGAGGGAAGAGTTGAGAGTTAGTAGCTGTTGGAGAGCCCGACGAGGCAGAGGTGGGAGAAGTGCGGAGAGCCCGACGAGGCAGAGGTGGGAGAAGTGCTCCTGTTCACGCTGGTCTGGGTACACCCCTGGACATGCGTGACGTGTTGTCTGCTGGCTTGGGTGTTGAGACAAGTAGGTAGAGTGTACTGTTTTGTCCTTTGAAGGGGAGATGAGACAGCATTGGTGCATTATTGTGTATGTGTAACGAGCCCCAGTGTTGTGAGGGGCTCTGAGTTTATTGTGCGTTGGGTATTGTGTAACGAACACTGATTAGTGTTCTTGAGTTCACACGTTGTCCGAGCGTGTTGTCTGGTGATATCATATGGTATCATATATCGGTCTGTAATTGAGTGTGTTCCAGTTTACTGCTCGGCGTGCTAGGCGTTGATTAACCGTAGTCTTCAAATGTCCTTTTTGTGTAGTGTTCATTCCTTGTAACGAGTTCATTTACTCGAAGCCTTCACTCGGCGCTTAGCCTGTTATTATCCTTTGCCGTGTTTAACTGAATTGTCATGCCTATCAACTTGTTCGTTTTCCCTAGTTAATAATAATAATAATTAATACGAAAATTAGAAGCGTTTAATATAATCCTTCTTCATTGATTTGTGAGTATCTGAGACATTAACCCTTTTTTACCTTCTGAACGCAACAGCATGCTAGTTGCCCTTGCTTGAATTTTAATCTCTTGGGTTCAGCATTGTAGGGCCGTAACAAGAATTTGGCGACCTTGCTTAGGATTTAGCGAACTTGTACCCACACTAGGGACTTGTCTTTTGTTCACCGGGAATCGAACTTAATCATTTTTAAATCTTTGTATTTTTTGTGCCTTTATTTTGTTTTATTTTTTTTCCACTGGAATCACACTCAGACGATTTGTTGGTGTACTGTATTGCTACTCATCTCTCGTTTCTGGTATATGAATTCGACTTTGTTTTTGCTTTAATCGGATCAATTAAACCAGGCCAAGATGTTTCTTATGAGCGATGAGGACGTAGAAGGGTTTCTTCGCTCAGATCCCACTTATGAAAATGTCTCTAGTCTGTCTAAGCAGGAGCTTAAACTAGTGGCGGAAAAGTTGGATATTGATAACGCAATCTCTGATACTAAGGCGGAGTTATTGGAATGGGTGTTAGAGAGATTGGGGCTAGTTTCCGCCACCAGGGATGGGTTAGTTGCAGATGGGATGCAGACTGTGACAGACACACGACAATCACAATCGGTACAGAACACAGACAACCCGGTAGAGTTGCTCAGAATGCAACTGGAGTTAGCCAAACAACACACAGAACAAGCAAAACAACAAACAGAACAAGCAAAACAACAAACAGAACAGGAAACACAACAGACAGAACGGGCGAGACTTCAAGTAGAACAGGCGAGGCTGAAACTGGAGGAGAGGAAACTCGAGTGTGATAACGGGACTGGCGAGACACGGCACGTGCCAGGGGGCGGCAAGGTGTTTGATGTCACTAAACACGTTCGCATGGTGCCGACGTTTAACGAGGCAGATCCAACTGGGTATTTTTTGGCTTTTGAGAAAGTCACGAGTAACATGGACTGGCCTGGGGATAAATGGGCTCTTCTATTGCAAAGTGGGTTAAAGGGAAAGGCTCTTGCCGCCTACACGGCTCTTTCCGTCTACACGGCTCTTACCGTGTCTCAAAGTGGCGATTATGAGACTGTAAAAGGGACCATTCTACGTGCCTACGAATTAGTGCCTGAAGCTTACCGTTTGCTGTTTAGGAATCACTATAAACCTGGTCATTTGACGCATGTGGAGTTCATGTATGAGAAGAAAAAGGAACTAAACAGGTGGCTGCATTCTCGGGATATTCAGGGTAACTATGAGAAAATTTTTGAGCTCTTTCTTTTGGAGGATTTCTGTAGAACAATACACAGAGACGTAGCTTCACATATCCTAGAGAAAGGTACCCTGAATCCCGAGAAGGCTGCCACACTCGCTGATGAATATGTCTTAACTCGCAAGGTAGATCCGGACAGTAGAGCGGGCGGAAGTAGAGGGAGCAGCTACCACCACCACCCCGAGTCACCAAGGTCACCGACCCCTGTCAATGCTGCCACCCAGGCGCCGAAAATTTCACCTCAAAAGTGGAATGAAAAGCCATGGCAGCCCCCTGCTTCTCTTACCGGTGGCGGAAGTAAGAGGGAGGTAGCGTGCTCCTACTGTGATAAAGATGGTCACGTGGAACATGATTGTTTCCTTAAACTGAGGCGTAAGGGCGCGTGGGAGAGGCCTACGGCAGATGTCAGTAAAGCTGAGTACATGAGGGACTTTAAATCCGTATCTACGTTCTCCATTCTGGGAAAAGTCGGTGTGAGTGAGGAAGAGGAGGAGAAGGAGAGGAGAAAGAGAGCTGATGCACTTGCTTTCTTTGTGTCGTGTGGATCTGTTCGTAAGAATGATGAAGTTAAGCATGTGAAAATCTTGAGAGATACAGGTGCTGCACAAACGCTCATGAGGACGAAGGTGCTGGAGAAGTTTGTGCATGAGGGAAAAAGAATCCTCATTCATGGTGTGGGCGGTCAGCTGTCTGTGCCACTCATGACTGTTGAGCTTAAGAGTGAGCTCGTAAATGGGAGGGTGACTGTTGGACTAGTGGATGAATTGCCAGTGCCAGGAATTGACCTCCTGTTGGGAAATGATTTAGCGGGGAAGAAGGTGAGTGTTTCTCCTATCATTGTTTTCAGGCCTACTGATTGTGCTGTAACCCGGCCCATTTCTCATAGAAATAATGGGATGAATGTGGAAATGGAGAAAAAGAGTGGTGTTGCAAGTGTGCCAGGTGCGCTAGATGGCCCTAATGAATGGGGACTAGGGAAATTGTTCTCGCTAGCAAAGAGTGATGTTGCAAGGGTGCAAAGTGTGTTTGAGGGCCCTGACGAGGTAGGGCTAGATGAATTATTCTCGCTAAATGAATTGAATTGAATTGAATTGAAATCTTTTTATTTAGCCTTTAGTATACAATACAATTTTGCTTACAAATGATTTGTTAAAAAACAAAAATATATAATAATAATACAAAAAAATAAGGCTGAGCCTTTTGAGAGATGTCTCTCTTAAAGGCACCTGGCTATAACTCGATCTATCAAAATGCAATTGTATATAATACACTTAGTCACAGCTATGTGCCCCGGGAACTACGTGTTGTAAAGATTTTTTCTAAATTCGAAAAGGGATGTATGTAGGCAAAATATAATAACATAAAACAAATTAAATTAATGGTGATTAACCCTGAGGTCACACTCACTTCCCAGAGCTCACAGCTGATTGTTCATTATCACAATTACCCATGTAATACCATTTACAAAAATTGAATATATATAACATACATTCTACAACTATTGACTTGATGTTCAAAGGCCATACTCGCAATTATACCCACAATTCGACACAAAGACACATACGCTTCCCTAACAGTATATGCCTAATTAGTAAAGGACATAAACTTTGTTGTGCATGGAATACACACTTACACCATTCATTTAGACCTATATATGAGAACATGGTAAATAATTTACTGTAGACTATAATATATCCATTTCTATAAAAAAAAAAAAAAAAAAAAAAAATGCATACAAATGCCAACTACACATACATTATATACACCTTTACAGACAAAAATAGAAGCATGTTTATTACAAAATAGTATTCAAGCTCATTCAACCCTTTACGTGACTCTACATATATATACACACACAGCCAGCGTAAATATTATTAAAGGTTATACATTTGTCGATCTAGGTGATAGGGATGTTGTAATTATTGGTAGTATAATTGGTGATGTACTTATTTTAGTAGTCACTGATGATATCGTGTTAATTGATTTTTTTTTAATTGTCTCTTAAACCGAGATATTTCCTGTATATTTCTTAAATTTTGAGGTAATCCGTTCCACACCTTAACTCCATGATATTTTATACATGTCTGAGCTTGACTAGAAGTCATGAGAGGAATTCTTAATAGATCAGCTCCCCTTAAATTGTACCTTTCATTGTTACTAGGTGTAAACAAATCAGTGCTATCAAGGTTATGCAGACATTTAAATACGAGAAGCGCACTGCAATAAGTATTGATATCCTTAAATTTAAATAATTCAAGTTTACTTAAAAGTTCATTAGTGTGGGCACATCTTGATTTATGTGATATAGTTCTAATTTTTTGTTGTTGTGATTTTTCAATAGTTAATAATTTGGTTTTACTAGTTGCACCCCAAATTGTTTGGCAATATAACAACTGTGGATAAATAAGACTATAATATAATTGTTTTAGAGCACTAATATTAAAGCAGTGTCGTGTAAGGTAGAGTATGCCACATTGCTTATTAAGTTTGTTTTTCAAATCATGTATATGTATGCCCCACGACAGCCTGCTATCCACCATAACACCAAGAAACTTTATATGTTCCTCCTCCTTTAGTACATTATTTCCAATCTTAATTGGTGCTAAATTTTGAGCACATAAAGCACATAAATTTGAGATTTATTCCTCTTAAAAATTATATACTTAGTTTTGTCAATATTAAGAGTAAGCTTATTAGCTTGTATCCACCTTGCTATGTTATTTAGCTCATTATTGACTAAATCTATTAGGAAACGTAGATCCCTGTGTCTGGCATACAAAGTGCTATCATCGGCAAATAACAGGAAGTTAAATATAGTGCTAGAGTTAATAAAATCATTAATATATAAAATGAAGAGCAGTGGGCCCAATATGGACCCCTGTGGGACTCCATATGTTATAAACTGTTGTTCAGATTTGCAGTCCTTATATTGCACATATTGCCTCCGATTACTTAAGTATGACTGAAACCAAGTATGTGTAATATCTCTAATTCCATAATGTTTGAGTATATCTAACAAAATCTTATGGTGAACCGTATCAAATGCCTTAGACAGATCTAAAAATATGCTTATTAAATAATCCTTATTGTCAAAGGAACCGAGGATATCACTTTTGAATTTTGATAAGGCTAATTCAGTGGAACGTCCCTTCCTAAATCCATATTGGGCATCTGACAAAACACCATTAGTAGTGCAATAATCCATGAGCCTATCAAACATAACTTTTTCTAATATTTTACTTATGGCAGGTAAAACAGATACTGGTCGATGATTTTTAAAAAGACCTACATCTCCTGACTTAAAAATATGTAATATTTTGGCAACTTTAAGATCCTCAGGGAAAATCCCAGTCGCAAATGAACTATTACATAAGTGTAAAATAATAGGTGACAGTATATGGCTGACCTTCCTCACTATAGACATAGGTATGTCATCATAACCCGGAGAAGAATCCCGCAAGTTTTCTATGGCATGCAATAATTCATCTTGTGTAATAGGTGACATATTAAATACAGTTTCTTGCCTGTTTAGTAAGTAAGTATTATAATCTACATTTTCATCAGTAATATTTTCTGCAAGAGATTTCCCCACATTGATAAAGTAGGAATTGAACTTATTTGCAATCTGTTGTGGGATATTTAATTCTACATCATTATGCATAAATGTGTCGTTAATCTTATTTTGTTTGTCTTTATTGAGAACAGAATTAATAATTTTCCAGACTTTCTTAGTGTTTTCTGAATGTTCTGTTAGTTTAGTTTTGTAATAATTTCCTTTTGCTTGTCTAATTTCTTGCGAGACTTTGTTGCGTAATGTGCGGAATTCCTCCCCGAACGTGATGGGCCTTAAAGCGTATTTCCGTGCCAGTTTATTCTTCTCTTTGATCAATGATTTAATATTATTCGATATATATATGGCTTATTTATGTGATTTGCTTTAATACGTTTCGTAATTATGGGAAAATATTTGTTGAAACACGCACTGAATATACTTATGAAGTTGCTGTAAATAATATTAGGATTGGAAGAAGAATAAACCAGGTCCCATGATACACTCTCCATGCATTGCTTAAAATTATCAAGATTTTCAGCATTATAATTTCTGAAAGATATTGTTGTATCATTTTCCTCTTTAAATTTCGATTTAGAAATATTAGAATTATACACCGAAAATACTGGAAAATGGTCAGAGATTTTATTGTAAACAATTCCACTTAGTCTGTTATTAATATAATTATTAGACCAAATATGGTCAATGATTGTTGCTGTTGAGTGAGTGACTCGTGTTGGTTTGCATATTGTATTATAAAATATCTTTGAGTGACATGAATTAGTGAAATCTGCTACTGCATTATCATCTTTATGTCTTAATAGATTGATATTGAAGTCTCCACCAATGTAGCTAATTTTCTTTTCGTCGCTAATAACGGAAATAATATGATTGAATTTCTCTAGAAAATATTTAAAGTCAGAATGAGGCCTCCCATATACAATCATCACAATTACGTTATCTGCATTCTCCGCACATATTTCAATACCTATAGTTTCTATACTGTTGTGCTGCATAGTTAGGTCATTTCTCATAATGTATCTATAACCGGTCTTGAGGTATAATGCTACACCGCCACTGGTGCGGGCAAAACTGTTGGTAAACATTGTGTAATTGGGTAGCTGAAATAAATGTTCTATATCCTTAGTCAATTTGGTTTCACAAAAACCCAAAATATCGAAGTCAAGGTTAAGCGGTTTTAATGTTTGTTCTTTAAAATCTTCGAAATGTGATGGCATACTGTTAATATTGTAATAAAGTAGAGAAAAGGTTGTAAGAGGTATTTTTCCAAGGTGGGAATCGGGATTGCCAGGAAAAACGTAATTACATAAGGGGTTCTTATAGCCTAGGGAATTTATCATATAATTATCAGGATCTGTGTCGGTATTGTGGACATCATGATTAAAAGTAAATTGATTGTAAGTTAAATTTTCTAAAATGTTAAGAGATATATTTTCTTAGTTTTGAATTAAGATATCGCAGTTTATGTTTAATAATAATTCATCGTCACTGAGACTTGAAAAAGGTAAACAACCATAAGTATCCATTATGCACGTCTTATATGATCTTAAATTCTAATCAAGAAGCCCAAAAAGGTGTCTCACTGAGAGGTGAATCTGTCAGGCTTCTTTCTATTCCGAGACTGTTTGTCTGTTGACCATGATGTTTCCCGGTGAGACAGTCCAGTTGCTCCATTTTCTTCAAGTGTTGACAATGGTCGGGGTAGTGTCACATCTCTGGTATGGCTGGTATCCTCTACTTCACGTTGGCGAGGTGGCGTGAGGGCGGAGATAGAACCACGACGGGCGGGCTGTGGTTGTATGGCTGGGGTATGGTGAGCTGGTGGAGGGGTGACGGGGGGCCTGATCATAGGGGAGGGTAGGGAGGTGGAGGGCCGGTCATTGTTGTAGGGAGGGGTGAGAAAGGATGATGGTGTCTCAGGTGAAAAGTATCTGCCCGGTGTGGGCCCATGTACTAATCACAAGGAGATATAGCAGCCGAAAGTGAAGGAGGCTGCAGGAAATGATTCGATGTACGGTATAATCAATGAATTGCCTATGCACAAAAATTATCCTCTTGATGATGTAGCAGAGGATGATAAGATGTTGGAGAGTGTCCCCCGGAATGCTTCAAGCCGGACAATGGGGATGGAATGTGACGTGGGCGTGGCGGATGTGGAGCCTGTCAAGCAGCGGCCGTGCCGAGTCAACCCCGAGAGAGCCAAGGTGACGCGCCAGGAGGTCGACGACGAGTTGCTACGAGACATCAGAGAGCCACGCCAGAGTGAATGCTCCTCCACTGTCACTCTCATAGATAAGCCAGGTGGGTCAGCAGGGTTTTGCAGTGATGTTAAGAAAGTCAATGACATCACCAAGAGTGACACTTACCATTTGCCTAGACTTAAGGAATATATTGAGCATGTGGGGTGTGCCAAGTTCAAACTGGTTGGGGATGTAAGTGATTTGGGGACGGGGGCAGTCTTGTTGCTAGGTGATGATCGTAAGGTAAAGCATCCTGTGTCTGGTGACAGCCAGAATATCAACTTTGTTCATAATGCTTGCAAGGAGGAGTTTGTTCGTGCAGGAGTACCACCTCAATATCATCCATATTCCAGGGAAATGTAATGTCATTGCTGACCACCTGTCCCGCATGTAAAAAATGTTTATGAATGCTTAAATTTGTCGCCACAAATTTATTTTTAAGGGGGAGGGTGTAAGGGAGCAGCGTGGTAGCAGAGACGGAGGGAGGAGAGAGACAGGCGACCCACCTTAATCCACACCGATAGCGGCTGGTGTCCAGTGTCGCAAGCACCACCCGTGGGAGTCTATGCACATGGTGTGTAGACCCGGGACCCCTTCACCCACCTACACACGTGGGGCATGTAGGCGTGGGAAGATCTAAGTTTCCCATGACAGGAGGCCTTTATCTGATATTCCGTGTGACTCTGCTGTATAGACTAGTGTGACACCAGGTTCTTGCCGAAAATAGAGCTTGGGAAGAGATGTGTATAGGGAGGGAAGAGTTGAGAGTTAGTAGCTGTTGGAGAGCCCGACGAGGCAGAGGTGGGAGAAGTGCTCCTGTTCACGCTGGTCTGGGTACACCCCTGGACATGCGTGATGTGTTGTCTGCTGGCTTGTGTGTTGAGACAAGTAGGTAGAGTGTACTGTTTTGTCCTTTGAAGGGGAGATGAGACAGCATTGGTGCATTATTGTGTATGTGTAACGAGCCCCAGTGTTGTGAGGGGCTCTGAGTTTATTGTGCGTTGGGTATTGTGTAACGAACACTGATTAGTGTTCTTGAGTTCACACGTTGTCCGAGCGTGTTGTCTGATGGTATCATATATCGGTCTGTAATTGAGTGTGTTCCAGTTTACTGCTCGGCGTGCTAGGCGTTGATTAACCGTAGTCTTCAAATGTCCTTTTTGTGTAGTGTTCATTCCTTGTAACGAGTGCATTTACTCGAAGCCTTCACTCGGCGCTTAGCCTGTTATTATCCTTTGCCGTGTTTAACTGAATTGTCATGCCTATCAACTTGTTCGTTTTCCCTAGTTAATAGTAATAATAATTAATACGAAAATTAGAAGCGTTTAATATAATCCTTCTTCATTAATTTGTGATTATCTGAGACATTAACCCTTTTTGACCTTCTGAACGCAACAGCATGCTAGTTGCCCTTGCTTGAATTTTAATCTCTTGGGTTCAGCATTGTAGGGCCGTAACAATATATATATATATCGTAGTATTAAGAGAATGAAGTGGTACAGTGCTTATATTAAGAAAAAATGGGTGATGTTTCACAAACATCATCTCATAATTACCATTAATATTGGTTGGAGTGTGTAACAAATAAAACGGTATGACCACAAAAATAATTATAATTATCATTATGACCTGAAACTCTTCTGAGTTGGGTGACAAGTTATTTGTTAGCATTCATGGAACCGTAACAACAATATATATCCCCGCATACATTTAAACACATTTCATAACTAAACAAATCTAAAAGTATTGTTTGAAAACAAAGGACCGATATAAACATAAAAAACAATTTACGTGAAAATTATAAGATGATTCACTGTGTTCGAAAACATCACAATGGATTACTTAAAGCACTTTTTTTGGAAGAAAGTAACGTTAATGAATAAAGGCATCTTGGTTACCAGTGCCTGTATCCTCCAAAGATCTTGGCTGAAGATATATTTGCAAAGCTCACGGCAGTAATTTGACGGGGCTACACTCGCACCAGTTTTGCTATTGATGTCGGTGGTCTCCAAGCTCCTTTAAAGGTGAAGGATCTTCTACCATTCTATTTTAGTTTAGTTTACTAATATATATATATATATATGAGACGATGAATAAAGGAAGGAGAAACAAAGTTCCATATGCCTAAAGGCATAATTCATTTATTTGTATATTTATTCATTTGTTTGTAACAACTGGATTTGAACTACTTTTGTAGGTTATAAGTGTGTGGAAAGCAATTCCCAGGAAGTGAATTGCTTAGAGTAGTAGTTATGGGGATACATTAATTTTGACAAGCAGAAGTTCTGCATTGTGGAGGAGAGCGTATGAATTCCTGGGCATTTCCAGCTGCCCTATTACTGTGGGGATAGATGCGGAGATGTGGCACAATTGAAGCAAGTTCCTTAAAACATTTACAGTAAAAATATGTGCAGAACAATACAAGGGATGCAACATCTCTTTGTATGAGCAATGGAGGAAGGCCTGTTTAATTGCAAGGTTATTGATTAATCGAATAGGCTTTATTTTGAGTTTTGTCCAACTGCCTCATTGCAACCACAAGAGTATACAGCATTGCCTCTGAGAACACACATGACTCTGTACTAGTAGTCCCACTTTTAGAGGCATTTTTAGGAATGCATCTAACATGAGGTGTCCAGATTAGGTTGGCATTTAATGTTACCCCAAGGATATCAATGCTTCACAAGAGGTGGGAATTTTTAAATATTTTACATATTTACATGGGATTCAGAAATGTTATGTTGGTTATACAATTGTATGTACTTGGTTTTCTGTGCAATAAATGAAACTAGATTCTTTTGTCCCAATCTATTAACTGTATTGGTTCAACAACTGTTTCTGCGGCCATGGTTCGAGGATGACACAGACGTTGCGAGTGGAGAAACATAAATAAAGTTGAAAATTTCTATTTGGTTTTAATATCCTATTCATAACTGTTTAAGTTAGTAAAATAATGATTATTAGTAATGATTGACAGAAATAATATATATAAAATAATTATTAAGTACTAATAACTATTATTATTATAATAATTAATAATAATAATAATAATAACATATAATTAAATATTATATATATATACTGAGAATATTTCAATTGTAAATGCAGATTAACGTAATTTATGAAATTAATTGACAAAATACTGGAAACACTTATTGAATGACTCGCAACATAGAGGTAAATTTTATGGAAATTGAACCCTGGCGGAAATGAAGTAAAGAAATGGTTTTAATTTCAAATTCAAATTAAACTTAAACTTCAAAATAGTTTATTGTCATAGTAATACATTGTTAATTATTGCTACGTTTAACATCATGTAAATAAACACAAACTACGACAATGAGGACTAGATACCAAGTGGTATATGTGTCCTGTTATCTTGTATACAAATATAATACAATTTTGTTGCATAACAGGGAGTGCAAGTGCAAGTGCTGAGTGAAGTGAAATACTAAAAATAATAATAATAAATAAATGATAATAATAATAATACGAACAAATAAAAATATAAAGACAAAATCTTATAAAATAAATCAATATACCTCTGGTTTAATTAGTATACATTATTGGTTCTTTAGGTTTAATAAACATTACATATTGGCATTTTGTTATTCAATAGTAAGCTCTTCAATTTATTTTTAAATATTACAAACGAACAATCGTCTATGATTCCTGATAATCCGTTCCATATATGAGCGCCTTGATGTCTAAATGTTTTCTGTACGCGTACTAAAAGTTGCTCAGGGGTGGGTCCTTACTTCCCCTACTCCACCCTGGGCAGGTGGAAGGGGGGAGTCTGGTCCAAGTCTGCCCCCACCTTCCACCCCCAAACTATCCCCAACTCCCTCACCTTCCTTCTCTAGCTGGCAGTTAGTGCTTAGCTAAGATTGTTCTCATGTATTGCACATTATTGTCAAACCGTCATTGCACATTCTTACAATGGCCGACATTTAACATTTATTAGGAATTTATAAATACAATATACTGTATAATTGTATTCTCAAAATGAGTTTCTATACTTAACGGGGGTTCCACGAATCTTGTCTGTAATGGTCTTGTGCTTCTCTCTCTCTCTCTCTCTCTCTCTCTCTCTCTCTCTGCGCATGTGTCTCTCTCTCATTGCACTACTTTCTACCATCAAGACTTAATGTGATTTCAATATAAAAATACCGTAATGAAATCCAATCTCATACAGTATTCAGGATATTATGTTCACCATTATTGCAATGCACATCAACGTGCCCTCTACGATCTACTCCTAGGTTCTCAAATTACTTACACAGTCGGGCTTTTTTATCATATTAGGAAAGGACTAACGGCTAAGATTGGCTGGAATAGTGTTGCGACTGTTAATGATTATTTCGTCTATAATTTCAATCAGTTTCTCCCATTCATTCAATACCATCCATATTATAAACAGTCTGCATTTCATTCTATGTGGCCTTTACACTTTTTTCGATCAATTAAATTTAGAACTCAATACAAATTACTATCAAAGTCGGTGTGAACTTTTAGTAAGGTCTGAGTATAGAGCCCTTGAGTAGCAGGACTCACCTTCTCACTTCCCCCTTCTCTGTCTCTATCTGTGATCCCAGCCTATCACCTCTACAAACCCCCAAATAATTAATAGAATTAATAGACAGGTTTACCATCACCTCTCCTCTATGTGTATCGAATGCAGGCAACATTCATCACACACACTAATGAAGGAAAATATACCAGATTCAGACCAGTTAAATCTTGGTTGTAGAAAGTGTGTGCTATGAGAGATACACGGTGTTACAAGGAATATTTAGTATCTCAAAAGACCTTGCGGTCCATTACGGGGAAATATTCAAAGTGGAAGGAGAAACTTTTTCAGTGCACTACACTCCTTACAGAGTGTGCAAAATACTATCTACTGTCTTCTTGACCTGTTCAACTGAGGACATGTTTGAAATTTCTGAGGAAAGTTTGTTCCAGGTAGAACATATCATAAATGGGAAACAGTTTCCACAAATACTAGTGCTGAATCTGCTCAATTCTAGCTGCCAGCCATGGTTGCGTATCGTATTCATATTAAGGCTAAACATTTTGCTATGATATACATTATCAAACCCATTACATATTAAAAACAATTGCATGAACTGACCTCGTAGTCTACATGTTAAGAGAGAGTTACACAGATACTCAGGCCACACAGACCTTGCGGTCCAACTAGGTGGTCCGGCCTTAGTACTACTAGACAGGGACAGTTTATAACGAAAGAACAGAACAGTAAAGTAGAAGGCTCTCTCACCACCCTCCGCTCCCTCCGGCTATTAAGCCGTACCGGAAGATAGGATGAAGTGTAACCTTATGGGTCAGGAAATGCCCACAAGGAAAGTGTTTATATAGTATAAATATAAATTAGTTTGAAAGGGAAATACTATAACACATGCCTATTGATTAATTCATATCAATCCAATCTTCATCAGATAATCGTCCAGTCTTTTCTTAAACGTATCAATTTAATTACTGTCGACCACCTCCCTTGGTAAACTAGTCCACTCTTTAACCACATTGTATGTGAAGACATTTTGTGTCACATCTAAGGATGCCTTTTTTCTAATTAATTTCTTTCCATTACCTCGGGTTGCAGTACTGTTATTAATCGTGAACAGTGCACTGATATCTACTCTGTCAAATCCTTTAATTATCTTAAAACACCCGATAAGTTGGCCTTGCAACCTTCGTTTCTTTAGCGAGAACAATTTTTTTTTTTTTTTTAATCTTTCATAATATGGCTTGTTTTTCAGAGAGGGGATTAGTTTAGTTGTTCTACGCTGCACATATTCGAGTTTTTAATGTCTTTCTTGAGATACGGGGACCAGAACTGAACGCCATAATCAAGATGGGGTCTAACAATGCTTTTGAATAACGGCATAATAATGCTTTCGTTTTTATAGGAAATATTTCTTTTGATAAATCCCAAGACTTTGTTAGCTTTATTTTCCGCAGCCGCGCATTGATCTGAGGATTTTAGGTTTTCTGATATTATAACTCCCGATATCTTTAACCTTAGAGTCTACTTTTATTGGTTGTCCTTTCATTTGATAATCATACTTTTTTGTGTTTTGAACCAACGTGCAAAATTTGACATTTGTCAACATTAAAGGGCATTTGCCACTTTTCTGACCATTCAACTATTTTGCTTAAGTCGAGAGAGAGAGAGAGAGAGAGAGAGAGAGAGAGAGAGAGAGAGAGAGAGAGAGATCCACTACAGCCGAGATTCTTGTAGCCCACGTTGTGTATAGAGACTCATTTTGAGAATGCAATTATACAGTATTTTGTATTAATAAATTCCTAATATATTGTAAATGTTGACCATTGTAAGCATGTGCAATGATGGTTTAACAATAATATATAATACATGAGAACAATCGTCGCTAATCACTAACTGCCAGCCAAAGGAGGAAGGTGAGGGAGTTGGGGATAGTTTGGGGGTGGAAGGTGGGGGTAGACTTGGACCAGACTCCCCCCTTCCACCTGCCCAGGGTGGAGTAGGGGAAGGAAGGACCCACCCCTGAGCAACGTTTAGTACGTGTGAGTGTACCATAGCTGTTCTTCCCCTAGCCATGTGAAGTTTATTACACTGCCTAGTACTATACGAGTGTACCATAGCTGTTCTTCCCCTAGCCACGTGAAGTTTATTACACTGCCTAGTACTATACGAGTGTACGGTATCATTCCTTATATTTATTACACTGCCTAGTACTATACGAGTGTACGGTATCATTCCTTATATTTATTACACTGCCTAGTACTATACGAGTGTACGGTATCATTCCTTATATTTATTACACTGCCTAGTACTATACGAGTGTACGGTATCATTCCTTATATTTATTACACTGCCTAGTACTATACGAGTGTACGGTATCATTCCTTATATTTATTACACTGCCTAGTACTATACGAGTGTACGGTATCATTCCTTATATTTATTACACTGCCTAGTACTATACGAGTGTACGGTATCATTCCTTATATTTATTACACTGCCTAGTACTATACGAGTGTACGGTATCATTCCTTATATTTATTACACTGCCTAGTACTATACGAGTGTACGGTATCATTCCTTATTTAACACCTCTTTGATGATATCAGGAACAGACAAGTTTATGCATTTATACATTAACTTTGCCATACAAAACAAATACAACTTTTGGAGTGACAATATATTCAAAGATTTAAAAATTGGTTCAGTGTGTGCTCGAAATTCAGCGGATGATACAATTCGTAATGCTCTCTTTTGTAACATAATTAAAGCGTTAATATGGCAATCACTAGCCTTTCCCCAGACTTCTATTCCGTAGGTTAAATATGGATTGATAAAGCAATTATACAACGTTACAAGTGTAGAAATATTCAATACCTTCTTTGCTGTACATATTAGTCCTTTCCTTTTGACATCTTATTTTTCACCATTTTAATATGTTCTGTCCAGTTAAGTTTGGAGTCAATTTCTACACCCAAGAATTGTGTAATGTTGACCCTCTGCATACTATTACCGCATATATCCACACTCATGTTAGTAGCTACAGATTTTCTTTGAGTATGAAATATCATATATTTAGTTTTATCAATATTAGGAGATAGTTTATTAGCATTGATCCTTTCTACTATAATATTTATTTGTGTGTGCATACGATTGATTACATTATTGATGTTTTTGTCCTCCAAAAATATATTAGTGTCGTCAGCAAACAAAATAGGCAAAAGAACTTGAGATGCATTAACAATATCATTGATGTACAACAAAAATAGCAGGGTCCTAAAATAGAGCCCTGTGGCACACCACATTCAATTTTTCTTTTGGAAGAATTAATATGGTCAAAGTAAACACATTGGGACCTATTAGAAAGATAGTTTTTAAACCAGTTATAAGCAATGCCATTTATACCATAGAATTGAAGTTTACTTAATAAAATAGAATGATTTACAGTATCGAAGGCTTTGCTAATATCCAAGAAAACCCCCCAAACAATATTACCTCCATCTAATGCCGTTCATTCTGCCTCCCTTTGTTGACACAGGCGATGTGGCGATTGAGGAAGTGGAAGTGGGCCAGGATCCACTTATCGCGATCAGTGTGACATTTGATCGCTCTCTGGCCCGACTTGACCTCGGTCAACTTCCCATACCTCGTCCGCATGCCCTTAAGCCAGTGGCGCAACTATATAACTGCGTGAAGATAAGAGAAAGCAAGGTTAATAATGAGTAAAGTCGATAAACAATTATTGGAAATGTTGGACATTGGAAAACAAGCAAGTGATGACCACAAGCATCATTCCTGGTCTCTTTGCATAGGTTATATAGTTCAATAATATAGCAAAATATGTCACAAATATCACTGTATGTACGCTTCACGTGCGCGTGCATAATTGTGCAATTAAAACAAAAATAACGATATATACATATATACAGTATATATATATATATATATATATATATATATGAATAATGTTTTGGGTTTTTATATTTGACTGTACTTATTTACACCAGCAACAAAATTTAAAAAGTTTCCTAACACAATCATAATACAATATCATTATGAAACACTATCGGTTATTTGTAATTTAGAAAATTTGATTACACAGTTGCACACGCACTTGAAGGTTTTTAATGTAATTGTTTACTTACCGGTAACATTGAGTTCTTGTGCTTTCTCGGCAATTGAGCTGCCTTCTTGTCATTATTACGGTAGTCCTGTACCCCTTTGTCATAGAAATGCTCCTGCCCCTGGTACCACTTTGCTATGTCAATCTCCTGCTCATCCGAGAAAACCACAAACTTTCTGGTTTTCTTGCTGGGAGGAGGCGTCGACTCAGAGGAGGTTGTTGCTTCGGCAGGTGATGTTGAGGGGTCTGCCTTTTCGTGCTGTGATTCCTCTGGTGATCTTGATGGAGATTTTGCTGGACGTGGTCCCTGGCCAGGTGACGAGGTTAATCCAGGTGATGTTGATTGAGACGGTTGGGGCTGTTTCCTGGTGGTTTTGATTTTTGGTGGTACCATGTTTGTGGTTGTTGAGCGTGGAGATTGGTGCGCGGACAGGAGCTACGTGCTGACGCGTGCGAGGAGACTAGGACAATGACACCGTGACCTCACTGGTGCATTATATGGGGTAGGGAAACACGGGCGACCATAGATAAGAATAGGGAAAGGGTCAATTCGTACTGAAATAGCCCCCTCTCGCCCTCAAGCAACACCTATCGTGTGACAATCATATGTCATTTGCAATAATTCGTCGACACATTTGCTGCATTCAAGGTACTGTCGCACGGTAATCGCCCTATTCGCTCAAAAACAGCGTTGCCAATAACTAGAAATTCCTCCATTCGCCACCTCCTTCGCACGGTATTCGTCGATAGTCGTCAATATTTGTACGGTAATAGTTCAAAATTCGCCAAATTCGTCCGACCATCGCCTATCCTGCTTTACCCTTAGGTAAGCAGTACGGATTTGTATAAGGTTTACTTCCCTAGACAAGTTGCCGACCAAGGCTAACAAGTCTCATCCACCCAGATTTTTATAAGGTTGTCTCCCCTAGATAGGTTGCCGACCAAGGCTAACGAGAGTCCCATCCACTTATTCTGCAGTACCCATTATAATTTTACACTTGTGTCTTTGTTTGTATGTATTCATGTACATTTTTGTGTTTCAGAATGTTCTTGTTAATTTAATGCATATAATTATATTTTATACACAAATATTGTTTTGTATTAAATGTACATCATTTTGTTATGCTTTCTATATTTCGTTTACAATATATATTTTACATATATAGTTTCATATAATTAGTTTCAATTTTACTTGAATTTTAATATATTGTATTTATTTATTTATTTATTTTTTATTTATTTTTGCTTTCCTTGTGTAATTTCAGTAGAAGATAAAGTATCCCCATTTTTAAAGGGAAGTATCGAAGTATTTGATGGTGTTATATACCATATATTGTCCTATTATTATCTTTATCAGTTATAATTCATACATGTATATTTGAATGTGGTTATTATATATATCTACTCTGCGCCTATTAATATCTAATCCAGTGGATATACAGTATATATAATCGTCAATATATTTTCTATATCGTATATCCCTAATTTACTAGGAGGACAACCTGAAGATATTTAAACTGTATCTATGTGGTTGCTCGTCGTGGCTAGATAACACCTTCATGCAGTGTTCATGTGATGCCATGACTTCTGATCATGTAATATGTGTTCTAGTTGGAGCTGTTACTAGGGAGTGTTTGTTGATTTTTAGGTCTCGCCTATCTTATCATACCAGAGCAGATATTGGATAGGATTTTTTATGCAACCTACTGAGTGGATTCACATCATTTTTGGAGATAAAGAGGGGATGCTCTCCTTTGACCAAATAGGGTTAATTTATGTGAGGTAATTTTATCTAAGGTATCTTATAGTGTCAGTGTCTGGGCTGATAGAGGCCACACCACCTTAGTGTTTTCTAGCACATGTTGACTTAACTACTCCCGCCATCTTTCACACATAATAGGGAAGACATATTAAAGGCATGCAGAATATTATATCTAGTGTCCTATTAACGCTTTGAAGTTTACAGTATCGCTCATTTAAAGTGATTGTGTTACCTGCATGCTTCAAAATGTAGATGCTAGTATCGAAATGTCACAAATACGACAACTGAACATTTATTTTAATTAATAACATATACTATATAATAAAATAGTTTCCCTACTAACATTCATATGTAAGAACAAAATGATCTATCGAATCTCAGAATTCCTTTCGGTTATTCTGCAACGTATATGTTTTATTTATCTTTTGATGCAAAATGTAATATAATTAATGGGGCCGAATGGATACTAGCCAAAGAGAGGGAGAGAAAGAAAAAACGCGAGGTGGACTCCCTTAAGCAATATGTGGCATTTTGTTTTACATACGGTAATCAGGTGTTGCACAGGATTTGTGTTGTCGCAAATAGTAAACATATGTTGCATGGATTATGTTTATTTAGTATTGACTACCATATTATCAAACCTCAGAGAAAGGCTTCCCTAATCCCTCACATAAAAAAATAGCAGAAACTATTAGTGATATTTCTGATTATGAATGGAACTTAGCACTTTTATAACACATTAAAGCTGTTGTTAAACGTTCTTTGATATATAGTTAGGAATGCACCTTGGCGAGGTTTTATGATACGGAATTGAATTACTTCGGATCTTCACACAACCACCAAACATAGTTCATATGGTGGCTATGATCTACTTCTGATGTTCACACAACCACCAAAGATAGTTAATTAAGAATTTATGTCCTTTTTTGAACTCTCATCGATGATCATGCCAATATTCTGATTTAGCTTCAAAACTCTAGGCGTGAAAAAATCAAGGAGATAAAAACTTAACAGAATATTATTCTCTAGTTAATGTTTATCATGAATTAATTGTGAGTGAGTTTAATAATGATTGAAATTATGTTCTCTTTCTCTTGGAAATAAATCACATAACACTCTTCAACCTTATTACATTTCCATTAATTTTGTAAATGAAAGCAAGACACATAGCTACCTATTACCAAGTGTCTCTTAGTAAAATAAGATAAAGCCCCGGTCACACTTTCAGGATTTTCATTCCAACAGACCAGGACAACGTGGTCGGCGCCATTGTTGGCACCATGTACAACCTACATCTAGGGGTGTCGTGTGATGTCTGGGTGATGTCTGGGTGAATGCTGGAGGTGTCAAGAAGGCAGGTGAACATTTTAGGCATGGTCCATACTTGAGAAAGTGATCGGAGGGAATGATTTTGCCTTTGCCAGGGCGGTGATTGTCATGGCAATTGCCCTGCATGACGTAGTGGACGCTGCGTAAGAAGGCGCCATTGGCTCGAAATGTAGCTAAGTGATTGCCATGGATGAATTTGCCTTTGCCAGGGCGTTGACCATCATGGCAATTGCTCCGCATGACATATAGGACGTTGCGTTAGGCGGAGCTATTCTCGGTGATAATGCGGCATGGTGGTAAAAGAATCATGTTAGAGTATTGCATAATTGTCAACATATTTTGTACTTCTTCACATTAGACAAAGAGCAACAATATATGACACTATGCCATATGAGCTTCCTCGAACCTAACAAGTACAGTCAAACAAAAGAATCATGTTAGAGTATATTTATCTATTAACGTAACAAGGAAAGCAACAATAAATGACTTAATACTATTCACCTTGCAAGGAACCCTTGTGGAGCCCTTGGCATCGGCGATTTACATACCTACGTCTGCCGCACTAGGAGCCACACCATGTCGCCGATTGACGTCAGTAAGACGATGCCAAAAGCCGCTGAAATTTAATATATTTTAATAAGTTTATTGCATATTAGCCGCGCTGTGGTGGTTGCCGTCATGTGGGCTACACTAGACCTACATCCAACATCGGTCTAACGTAGCCTATGCACCAACTGTGTCACACACCGTCGTCGGCAGTTAACATAACGGCTTCGACAATCCTCTCGAGAGGTTTTACTGGTGGGCTACGACGCTCCTCTTGGAAGAAGAGATGTCAAACAGGTACAAAACCACTCCTAATGACAAAACTAAGAAGTGAGACTGTCAGGGTTTATGAGGTGAGCTTCCAAGGACATTGACTGCCCACTATCTTGCCACCCTGCTCCTCCCATTTCCTCGCTCCATCAGATCAATACGCACGGCCGCAAGTTTCTAATTTCGCGCCCCATTTTCAACTACGGACAACCGTAACATCTCATTCACGAATCTACATGATGATGTGGTTTTCGTGGTGTTTTGGAAGAGTCGCCAAATCGGCCTAGGGCAATGGTGACTCCTAGGGGGGGTCTAGCATTTCTTGGGTTAAAGTCGGCCAAATACCTACACTTTTGATGCCGACATTGAGATCCTGCTCTGTCGGGAAGGAAGTTCTGAATGTGTGACGGGGCCATAAGGACATGTTAAGGGCAGAATATCATGGACAACAAACGGAATTAATCACGAACAGTAAATTAGATAGACAAGACTTGCAAGTACGCTACAGACCCTGGCACAATGGGCTGATGCACTACTTTATGAGAGATGTTACCAATGAACTTTGTTAAGGGAAGTGACTAAGTTAGCTAAAATCTGTGTGTGATAACCCAGGTTCGAATCCCGGTGGATCACATATATGCTTTCATTAATTTCATTGGAGGTATTTAGTGTTGTGGTAAAATAATAAAATATAGATTATCAGTAGGTTCAGGGATATTTCGTAGTGAGGCCGGTTTATATGATCTGTGTCCCATGAATATTTTTTTCTCTCACTTAAACATTAGGTTACCATAGCGCGGTTGGGAATATGAACATGATTAGATTAATATCCAGTATTCGAGGATGGATAATAAGTCGTAGGCGTGTGCATAAATCTTTAACCGTCTTGGTGGTGTAATGGTTAAGGTATATACAAATATGTGTGTGATAACTCAGGTTTGAATCCCGGTGGATCTCATATATGCTTTCACTAATTTCATTGGAGGTGTTTAGTGTTGTGTAGCAATTAATTAAATGTATATTACGCACTCAAAGAAATTTGTAAATACTACATTAGCTTGTCTGAGATATTCAGTACGAGTTATAGGATACAACTTTTACTGTAGGCGACTGTACATCAGTGAACTGAGCCCTAAGTCTGTAACATTGTCACGAGCTATCTCCTACAAGTTTGTTTTTGTTTAATCCCAAATCCAGAACTCCCAAGGTTACTAAGGATTAAACATATTTATGTAAGTTATCCCGGGATATGTGCTGAAATCATATATAACGTATAGTATTATAAACCATATGACTATGTAATTGTGTTGTCATATTATTTGTTTATCAGTCAGTGGATAATGCCCATTGCATGTAAACATCTGAAGGACCAATAGATTTTCCCTAACCATACTATGTATCTCTAGCTTCCTAAAACATAGTTCTGTCTAAAGATAAATCTGACACCAATTATAGGAAAACAGTCAGAATGTAACGAAAGTTATAATTTGTTAATATGCTTATTCAAATATATGTGTTACTATTATTTGTTTTTCTTGTTGAAGAAGGTTGAACAATCTGGATGAATACTGTATATAATCAGATACCTAGCTTATAAATGTAAGCATTTTAAATGAAATTAGGATTGGTTATCAATTTAATAATCATACACCTGCATGACATGATAAGCCAGTCTCTTTACCAGTAATCTGTCTTAACCCTTTCAGTACGGGTGACGTCTATTATATTTTATTGCAGCTATATTAAGACGAAAGTTAGCCTCTTAGGAAGGATCTGTAGTAGCTAAGGTGGTTAATTGAGATATTTAGTAGCCATTTTATTGCTCGAGGTCCTTCCTAAACTTAATAAACTCATCTTGTAACAACCTGGATATAATGACAAAACGTCACCCGTACTGAAATTGTTAAGGGGAAATGAGTCGTTTTTCTGGACACCTTTCTCCCTCATGCTTAGCCCCTTCAGTTTTCAGATTTTAAGACATTCGCCCCATTAGTTTTTTTTTCTTTTTTTCATTTTTTTAAGACCTCCGTCTACGTATTGTGAAAAACCTGTTATCCTCTGGCAAATGGTGGGGGGGAGTGGGTGAAGTGAGAGAGAGTAAATTGAATGATGGATACATGCTTTTCATAATACGTGTCGCTAGCCCCAAACACACGAGCAACTGTGGCATTCAACCATCCGACACACCTCTTTTTATTCATAAACATCAAACATGTAAAATACAAATTTTGTTTTGTTTATATAAATATACTGTATATACACCCTACCATGGAACAACTAGGGATACATCACTCCTCCCCGGGCCTCACCCAGTGGCATGGCCCAGTCGTGCTGAGCTCATGACGCTGGTGGCATTTCCCCGGAGGAGAGCCATCCCAAGTCTTTGCTTGAGCCAGAGGGTTTCCCGGGGTTCTCTTGTAACTTCTCTGATTTTGCGGCCAATTTCATTCATCATATTGAGGGTGGTAGGGCCGAAGACTCCTGATGTTTCGAATGCCAGAGGCTCGAACTGATGTTGTCTGGCGAGGGCTTGATATTTTTCTCGCTTTCTAATTTCTGCTATCCGGGCGGCTTCACCTGCTTCATTGGCACTTCTGGTGATGTTGGTCATTGAGAAAGTATCAACACATGTGGCATTCCACACAAGGCACTGGTCATTCTTGTTAGGGAAGGTGGTCATCCCATCTGGCCGTTTGCCGTCATCTCTTAAAAGTCCAGGAGGTTCAAGGATTGATGCATGGTTAGCACTCTGCAGGGCCCATTTTATGACATCATTTAGTGGTGAGTGTCTTGGCAGACGGCCTGCACTGTGACAACATGACAGGGCAGGGTGACCTTTATCATCCATCAATGCACCACACTTGCAAGTGTGTGGGTGACAAACTGCCGCACCCCCTCTGAACGCAATGGCAACCCGGAGCGCTTCAGCGTCCAAGTGATTTCCAAGAAGTGGGATGGGGATGGCATGTAACCACAAACCACTCTTCAAACATGCAGCTGCCTGGAGGCGTGCTTTAGCAACCTGGTCCGCATTGGTTAGGAATTGATAAGATTTAGGCACAAAGGCCAAGCACTGGGACCTGTAGAGATCATTCAGCGCTACATCTAAAATTTAAAATATCATCACAGGAACATCAAAATTTAAAACACATTAAGATATAAAGTAGCAGGACATAAAACAGATAAAATACCAATAGAGGAATATCAAAAGTAAAAATCACTGGATAATTAAATATAAAAAAATACCGCAATCCAATAAATAAGATCGGAGCTTAAAAACATCTGCATCTTGGCCAAGAATGTCAGACAGGGAAAGGAAAGTAAAACCTCCAGAGCATCTGGGAAATGAGTAATTATAACAAGAGGTTAGAATGTGGCTTACAGACATTACCTCGTCACACACAACACACAGCGGTGGGCGATCACTATGTAATATATATTTGTGTGTCATATACAGTATGTGTGACCAATACAAAACTTTGTGAGTACTACTTCCGTACGTCTACCTAAGTGAACGGGTGATAAGTCCCAAAGCTTCACAGAAGGGTGAATGGCTTTAAATTGTTGGTTAGTGCTAGAGAGGGAAGACCACCTCAACTGCCACCTCTCCCGAATCAGCGACCGGATACTGCATTTCAAATCCTCCAAGGGGATAGAGAACTCACAACCAGTACAGCCTCCTCATTGACCTGGAGCGCATTCAGTCTACCCTATCAGGCAATCCTGTTTCTGTTTGAGCAATCCTGTTTATGATCATGCAGACTGAACGACATTGATAGGCAAACATTGATTCTCGTCGCTGATTGGTCAGTGACTATGAGCACGAAATTCAAATCTTGTTGGCGATGTCTGCGAAGGTTTTAGGCCTGTTACAGTGGTTCTTCGGTCTATTAATTTCAATCAAAGTCAAATGGTTTTGTCAAATCAATACATTTTAATATTGGATATTATTATCCATCAATATAGACTATTTGCTAAGGTAGTCACACTGTCAGCTACAGTCAGCAGCCTTGTTCAAGCTCAAAACAGACGGTAGGCTAGGCTACCATCAGGCTATTATATCTTATAATCTTATTAGGAAATGTTGACAAAGTTATTACGGTCCTTATCTGGCAAAGGTAGCTCTTTATTCCCCGTGTAATTTTCAAACAATTCTCCGTTAGTCTATTGGGGAAATAACAAGTAGATGTTATTTTCCTGGCGATGTAGGACTATGAATATGCTAAACTATATAGTTTATACATATTGTTCTTTCCCTGGCGATGTAGCCAGGCTGAATTAAATAGTAGCCTATATATATGATCTCTTCCTGGCGATGGATGTATAGGCATACTTTCTTTTCCTGACGATCTATGTGTATATAGGCTATTTGCAAGCTTATATTTGTGGAAGGTTCATAAATATTATTTTTTAACCATTAGATTACCTTTGAAAATTTAACTATAGCGTGGATAGGCTACCTTACTAAACATAGCTTAACTGACCTATCATACTTCGATGCAATTATGCCTCAGAAATTGTTTTTAAGAAATGTAAATAGAGTAATCGATCAATAATAGACAAGCGACGAAAAACCTGTACAGCAAGCTAGGCTATAACCCGTTTAAATATAGGCTATCATTCAATTGGTACAGTAACAACTGTAACATTACCGATATATAGCTATAACAATGAAATACAAACCGCATAAAAAACATAATAATCAATCAATAATATAGACAAACGCTCAAAAACCTGTACAGCAAGTTATAACCCATTACAATACATCATTGGCATAGTAACATTACCAATATATAACGATACAAATTAAATAATAACTGAAAAAAAAAAACATTAGCTCACCGAGCCTCGAACCCTTGCGAGTAGGCTTAAGGATTTAAAAGTGAAGTCGTTACCAACTAGGCTACGCTTAACGCACTGAAGGCCTGACGAAGTAGCTGTGAGACTTGCGCTCCAAGCTGCTTGTTTTATGTTATATATAGCAAAATGGTCACGATAACTATGATTTTTATAGGTGTGCCACCTTATAATTGAGATTGCGACACATAAATAACATGGAGGTAGGCTAATTAAGCTTAATTATGATAATATAATGTAGAGGAGAGATTTAGGCCTACTGTTATGATAGCTTCGCTAGTCACCTCCAGGGAGTGTTAGCGTGATCGCCGTCTGTTTGCAAACAATCACAAACGTGATTCGTCGAATCAGAGGCGATCACGTTCAGTAGAGCTATCCCGTTTGCGCATTTGGGTAGACTGAACGCGCTCCTGGATCCCCACATGAGCTGGGACCTAACTGAAATTAATAATTTTGTGTTTAGATGCTAAGCGATAAAGCCATACCTGGATGTCCTGAACTAATGGGTGAACAGGAGAGTAAACTTGAATGGCAGAAAGAACACTCTGTAAATAGTGAAACCTGTTCCAGTGGAGTTGCGTGCCACTTTCAAAGCTTGGATAATAACATACGCCTCCGCAGTAAAGACACAGGAAACCCCAGGCAATCGAGCAAGGCAAGTGGTGTCCTTAAAAACCACTGCAAAACCCACACCTGATGCCATTTTCGACCCATCAGTGTACAATGCTGAAGTAGATTTATGGACTTGGGAGTGATCCAGAAACATGGCCTTTGCTGCAGCTGGAGATAATTTTGCCTTATAAATGGGAAGAATGTATACTGATGGGGAGGGGAGAACCCTCGGGGCAGATGAGGGGAACTTTACATCCCTTATTAAAACAGAGTTCAAATGAGATTAGTTCAACACTTCCCTCATGTGTATCTGGAGAGGCTTGGGGAAGCTTTTACGTGCCGCATACCTTGGAAGGAAACGGCTATCGGTGACCGAGCGATAAGCAGGGTTATCAGGGGAACTGTGAACTCTAAACATTAAACGTAATCCAAGCTCTTCCCTACGGAGATCCAGAGGCAATTCTCCTGCCACAATATACATGCTTTCTGCAGGCGATGTACGGAAAGCACCTGTGCATATCCTCATGGCTGAATTGTGTACCGGGTCCAACAACTTTAAGATAGACTTGCTTGCTGAAGAATATATCTGACAGCCATACTCCAATTTAGATCGGCACAGAGAATCATAAATCCTGAGGAGGGATGAACAGTCTGCACCCCAGGACTTATTACTAAGCACTTTCAGGATGTCCAAGGACCGCATAACACGCGTCTTAAGATCAAGAATATGTTCCTTCCAAGTGAGACCACTATCCAGAGTGAGCCTAGGAATTTGACTGAACTTTCATACGGTAAAATATTACCATTAAGAAAAAGGTGCGGTACAATTGATTTTTTTTTCCTAGAAAACTTTATTGCCACAGTCTTTTGAGAGGAAAAAGTGAAACCCCACTCATTCGCCCACTGGACTGCCAAATCGATGGCTTTCTGCAAGTGTCGTCTAGCCATATCGGGATCAGCCGCTGAACAACATATCACATAGTCATCTACAAACAACGAACTTTGCACCAATGGTTCCCTAGAAACCCTCGCCACAACACTGTTTACAGCCATTATGAAACAAAAAACACTTAGTGCACTCCCCTGAGGAACCCCCTCATGCTGCATAAGTTTATCAGAAAGACAATTCCCAACCTTAACACTGATATAGCGAGTGCGTAGGAAACTCTGGTTAAATAACAGCATTTTCCCGGTCAGGCCTAGCTTACGCATTTCTTGCACTATACCAAATCTCCATGTTGTGTCATACGCCTTTTGCAAGTCAAAGAAAACACCAAGTGTATGTTTATTAGTAACAAATGCATTCTGGATATCGGTTGTGAGACGCAAGAGAGGATCAAGGGTAGATCTGTTTTTACGGAAGCCGAACTGAACCGGGGAAATGTGATTTCCAGTCTCCAACCACCATACCAACCTGTGATTTAGCATTTTCTCAAACAATTTACATAAACAACTGGTTAGAACAATGGGTCTATAGCTGGAACCCAATTTTGCATCTTTCCCAGGCTTTAGGATGGAAAGGATGACACTCTCCAACTCTCTGGCAATAATGACATACTCCAGATTTCATTGAAAATACACAACAACAAAAATAGAAATGCTTCTGGGAGATGTCTGATCATGTCATAATGCATGCCATCCTCTCCCGGGGCAGAGGAGCCAGCATTATTCAGAGCATGAATGAGCTCCTGCATGGTGAAAGGTGCATTATAAACCTCCGAATCTCGGTCAGTCGCACTGATGGGAGGGACCTGAGCACGCACAAAAGAACCTGAGACTTCAGCAAAGTGGCTAACAAGAATATTAGAGATAATGACAGGATCTGATGATACAGTATCACCCACTTGAAGGCAAGGAGGGGAGCTAGGAACAAATATCCCAGAAAGCTTCCTGATCTTAACCCTTACTTTATTGATAGAAGTCCTACAGTCACAGATCCGGTATACTTCTGCCATGAAGTCCGTTTAGCTCTCCTAAAATACCTTAGTTTCTTAGCCTGAGCTCTCCAATATATAGCATAGTTTACCTGAGTCGCATTGTTCTTGTATATCCTGTAGCAAGAGCGTGTGACACGTCTCAAAGCAGTACACGTATTATCCCACCATGGAACCACAGGCCTCGAAGGAGTTCCAGTCGACCGCGGGATAGAAATCAGCGCACTGATCTGAATTAAATCTACAAGGTACTCATATGCTACTATGTGTGTGTCAAAGGAACTAAGATCCAGAGTCCCCGAGAATAATTCAGAGAATACATTCCAGTCCGCACGCTCAATGCGCCACCTAGGAGGAGCAGTTGGAGGAAGACCATTCAGAGTGTCTATGATGATAGGAAAGTGGTCACTTCCATGCAATGACAGAAACTGACCACTGGAAGGAAAGTGAAATATCAGAGGTGCATATACTAAGATCAATGGCAGAATAACTGTGAAGATGTGAAGTGTGGTGAGTAGGGGACCCATCATTGAGCAATGATAAGTTGTTTTGCAGAAGTATAGCTTCAATTTGAGACCCACGCTCATTACATACGGAACCACCCCATAATTGGTTATGGGCGTTAAAGTCGCCCAACAGCAAAAAAGGTGGATCAAGCAGGTCCACAAGGGACTGTAGGGCTCGTGAGTTAATGGCCTCCCCAGGAGGGAGATAGAGAGAACAAATGGTATACATTTTGTCAAATAAGACTTTTGCTGCACATGCCTGCAAATCAGTTTGCAGGGGGACTGGGAAATGATGAACACTTGTTTTCACAATAATTGAAGTCCCGCCTTTGGCGCGAAGGCCCAGAGGGGGAGGATAAGCTTGACCCTCCTTTACAACACAAAGTTTGTGTTTCAGGTGTCAGGTTAAGGGGAGATGGGCGTATATATTTGCTCATTTATGGACCTTTTTTATTATTTTGTTAGTTTCCTCCCTAGACCTCAATCAAGCTTACCCCCCGACCCTCCTTCAAGAAAAATTTGTAAATTTTATATATAAATATTTCTTGGTGTTCCTCTCAAATTACAGGCTCGCTATCGCTCGCCAGGACAAATATAGACACCTATGAGCGAGGACTCAAACGCCAGAAACAGGAGTTGGAAAGCCATCAAACTCCCAAGACCAAGAAGAGCAGGAAAACAACTCCAGCCTCCAGCAAAGACTACAATCCTGGGACGTTCTAGTGTGAACCTGGCGACAATGAGGGAGGTGGCGCCTCCTGATACCCTCGGCTTCGGCCGGTAGTACCTTCCTTCGGGAAAGGGGGAAATGAGAGGTTAAATGGAACAATTTTAGCGTAATGCGAAAGCGATAAGGATATTCAGTCTCATGCTAAAAATGATGACTATATTGCAAATGATAGTAGTGATGGTGCAACGGAAGATGGAAATGTCGTTAGAAATAAAGGTAAATTAGGTATAAAGAAAAGAAGTAAATTGAGAGTATTTTACACAAACTGTAGGAGTCTATGTAACAAAATGAACGAACTTAGAGCCCTTGTTAGCAAAGAAAAAATAGACAGAAACCAGGCATTTTTTAGCAGAATTTGATATACCAGGATATAGTTTGTTTAAATATGACCGAACAAGTAAGAGGGGTGGCGGTATAGCAGTGTTTGTCAGGAGTACATTAAAAAGCTGTATTAAATCAGGTATTAGACTAAATAACGATAATGAAAGTGTTTGGGTAGAGGTTAACGAAGGTAGTGAGACCATAGTCATTGGAGTTATGTATAGACCGCCAAATATGAGTAGAAATGACGGAACGTCATTATGGGAGGAAATTAAAATGGCATCAAGGTTTAGCAATGTGTGCATTATGGGGATTTTAATTTTACGAATATAGATTGGCAGCATCAAATAGGAGACTCTGATTCTGAGGAGTTTATAGAGGTAGTACAAGATAGTTTTTTTATTTCAATTCATAGATACGCCGACTAGAGGTAATAATATTCTCGATTAGTTTTCAGTAACAATGAACATATGGTAAATAATGTAGAGATAGGGGACCACCTAGGAAATAGTGACCACAATTCTGTGTATTTTAATATACAATGGAAAGGTAATACCAGAGAGAATACAACATTAATACCTGACTTCAGAAAAGCCAATTATGGTGGGTTGAGAAGAGCCCTATTAGCTGACCCTATGGTCAAAAAATTAAGTCGATCCAGGTGTCCAAATGAGTGTACCCCTTCTCAGGCACCTGTCATCTTAAGTCAGGAAGAGACGTCAACCTTGGTAGATACATACGATAATTTATCGAGTCAGTATTTAATGCACAAAATAAATACATCCCCAAAAGAAAATTTAGATGAACACAGAACCAACCCAAATGGATGAATAATAGACGATTAGATCTTCTAGGACAAAAGAGAGGAATATATAGAAAAATTAGGAAAGGCGAAATTTACCTACTTGCTTACTATCAGAATCTATCAAGACAGGTAAAAAAGGATATTAGGAAAGAAAAAATAAATTATGAAATTAAGGTTGCCAATCACTCAAAAAATAATCCTAAAGCTTTTTACCAACTATATAAATCCAAGGTTAGAGATGTAATTGGTCCCCTTAAAACTTCGATAGGAGAAATGACAGAAAATGATTTAGAAATGTGCAGTACATTAAATAGTAAATTTCTTTCCGTTTTCACTAATGAAAATTTGGCACAGTTTCCAGAAGTCCGTAAGGTATATAGCGATAGTATAGAAAATAGGTTAAGTACGGTTACTATAAGTAGAAATGATGTGCTTAAGGAAATTGACAGACTGAAACCTCATAAATCGCCTGGTCCTGATGAGGTATATGCTAGAGTATTAAAAGAATGTAGGGATGAGTTAAGTTACCCATTAACATTTTTATTTAACAAGTCATTGGAGACAGGTATAGTTCCAGAAGCTTGGAAGCTTGCAAACGTAGTTCCGATCATCAAAAAAGATGACAAATCAATAGCATCCAATTACCGTCCCATTAGTCTTACATCAATCATAGGAAAGCTACTAGAGTCAATTATTGCTAGTAAAATTAGAAACCACTTAGATACATTTAATTTAATAAATTCTTCTCAGCATGGATTCACTCAGGGACGTTCTTGCCTTACTAATTTGCTTAGTTTTTTCTCAGAGGTATATGAAGCAGTAGATAATGACAAGTCATATGATATAATATATTTAGATTTCAGTAAAGCTTTCGACAGAGTCCCCCATGAGAGATTGATGAGAAAGGTTGAGGCGCATGGAATAGGTGGGGCGTTGTTGGGATGGATTAGGTCATGGCTAATTGGTAGGAAGCAGAGAGTCAGCATAAATGGTACGAAGTCAGAATGGGGAGCAGTCAAAAGTGGTGTCCCCCAGGGATCTGTATTAGGTCCTCTGTTGTTTGTTATATACATAAATGACCTTGATTTAGGTATAACTAGTAGGATAAGTAAATTTGCAGACGATACCAAAATGGGGAGAACAATTATATTCAGATAGAGATATAGAGTGCCTCCAAAGGGATCTAGATACCTTACACGAATGGTCAGTAAATTGGCAGATGAAGTTTAACATTGACAAATGCAAGGTATTAAAGATAGGGAAGATGCATACAAATGTTAAATATAAACTAGCTAATATGGAATTAGAAAACTCGAATTGTGAGAAAGATCTAGGTGTGTTTGTTAGCAATGATTTGAAGCCTAGACAACAGTGTATAAGCGTTCGAAACAAGGCAAACAGGATTCTCGGGTTCATCTCTAGGAGTGTGAGTAACAGAACTGCTGATGTTATCTTAAAACTTTACTTGTCATTAGTGAGACCCCATATGGATTATGCTGTTCAATTTTGGTGTCCTTATTACAGAATGGACATATATTCATTGGAGAGAGTACAACGTAGAATGACAAAAATGATCCATAATATTAGAAATCTTCCGTATAAAGAAAGGTTGAAGAAATTAGGCTTACATTCGTTAGAGAGACGCAGAGTTAGAGGGGATATGATAGAGGTGTTCAAGTGGGTTAGTGGGATTAACAAAGGGGACATGACAAATGTACTAAAGCTCAGTGATAGCGAAAGAACCCGTACCAATGGTTTCAAATTTGATAAATTTCGTTTCAGAAAAGATATAGGCAAATATTGGTTTGGTAACAGAGTTGTAGATGGGTGGAATGGACTACCAAGTGCTATAGTGGGATTAAAAACGATAGGGAGCTTTAAGATAAAATTGGATAAGCATATGGACGAGAAGGGTTGGGTGTGAAGGGGGATCAGCAGGGTTGGGCCAATCAGCGCTCTGCAGACCCCCGTAATTCTGCGTTAACCTCTAACCGTTTTGGTAAGATGATCCTCAGGATATTAGAGTGTTGAGCCTATAATTGGGCTTTGTAATTGGGGTTGTGTGGGACAGGGATCTGCCTTGCTTAGGCCAATCGGCTTTCTGCAGACTCCCATTTTCTTATGTTCTTATGTTCTTATGTTCTTACATGACACGAAAAGTCTTAATATTGACAAAGAAATTTGGCGAAAGGTCTTAAAATCGCCAAACTAATGAGCCGAACGTCATAAAATCTGAAAACTAATGGGGCTAAGCATGAGGGAGAAGAGGGGCCAGAAAAACCACCCATCTCCCCTTAAGTTACCAAACGACGTATAGTAATTTATATCAATCTAATCTCATATATAACAATACAAAAACAGTTAAAAGCTATTATCTTATTCATGTATATATTATTTATTATTTATGTTGTTCTTCTACAGTGATGTTTTGTTATTCTTTTCTAGATATTATGGCTGAAAAAAGCACCGAGGATTTCACAGTTGTGGCGCAAAGTTTATGAATATTTAATGCCACTAACAGCTCCGAGGACGTACAGAAGATATACGACAACATTGCTGACCAGTGGGAGGTAAACCATATCATTCTGTAACTCTTACTAACATTTTGTATCAATCATCTATTAGTGTCTGAAGTAACACTATCTGTTCCAACATCTTGTGGGTTTTATGGTTTAATTATTATAGAGGATTTTGCTTTTTTAGCCATTTTCGATCAATTAATTATAGTGTATAGTATAATCCTGTGTAGCGGGTGGACCTGTACATATATCTCAATAATTTGGTAATATTACAATATTTTTTTACATTTTACATTCATAAATAGTCCACTAATATACTAGGTTAGGTTAGGTTAGGTTAGGTTTTGGTTATGTTTGGTTAAAGATATTGTTCAATGTTTCTTAGTAAATAGGCATCTGAAAAACAGTTCCACCCGCTACACAGGATCTTACCGAAAAATATCATGGACGAAGGCCGACTTCTACATTACAGGTTGGCTATCACTCACCCAGAAAAGTAATCTACACCTGAATAGGGTGAGGCGTCTTAGCATCACCAAACTAATGTGGTGAAACGTCTTAAAATCTTCAAATTATTGGAGCGAAACAGGGGAGGTTCAAAGATACCTTCCTTGGATCACATAAAGTTAGCATCCTCGAGAGTTAAGGAACATGGGTGCCATCTGAACATTAAGGTCACAGCATAGTCACTAGCATGACAGATTAAAGATAAAGTTGATCAAAGTTTTCCTCCTCATAATAATTATGATGTTTATATTCATGTCATGCTCACAGGTATGAATTATAATCTTCATAATCTACCTCAGTATATTGTAAAGAAAATCTTGGTTTACTCACACTTATTTTACTGCTGTCTGCAAAAAGGAGGAAATATTCTAACACTACCGTTGCCTTCAAACTCAAGAATCTTTTACTTTTTTATGTTTCTGCCCAGAATGGAGCCAAATATGTTCTTCGACTCGCCCAAAAGTCTTCCATCAATAGTAAATGTTTTGAACTATCCAACTCTAGCTCTTCCAATCTAGCCAAAAACCTCTCCAACATCATAATAATAATAATAATAATAATAATAATATTTATTCAGTCAGCAATTTACAGAGTTGGTACCACATAGTTTGTTACAAATATGACATGTACCAGCCTTGCATAATTCCAACTAAGGATAGCCCAATAAGGCCGTTGGGCGTATTTCCATTGGGGTCCTTGGGGTCCAACAGTTTTATTTCCTCATCTTTCGCTCCTCTTTTCCACTCTGACAGCACCACCGCCAGGTTTTCCTCTGGTGTGGGAGAGAGACAAGTGGTGGACATATAGCACTTATAAGAGAAGGAAGCCTTGTTGATGATGTACCCAACAATACTGTAGGGGGAGAGAGACAAGTGAAGCTAAGCTCTTCACTCAAACTTTCACTAAAAATTCCACCTATGATGCTTCTGGTGATGTCCCTCCCTCTCTCTTTCTTATGCCTAATATCACAATCTCCCCCCAGGGGGCAAGGGGGCCTTCACTTATGGTGGAGGAAAACAAAATATGCCCTACACATCCTACTGCGTGTCGTACAAGGCGACTAATAGGGGGGATGGCGTTAGACTTGCGGACCTACAGCCATTACTGTACAATGTTATTGGCGCTGTCATTGTTTTCATATGACAGTACTGTGACTTGGCTTCATTGTTCTTGCTCAAGTTGCCTAATGGCATCACGCTGGCGTTGGATGTCACTCCCTCCGGACCCGGACCTGGCGCCTTTGGCCCAACCTGGACGAAATGGATCCAGAGGGTACAGTATGTAATGTTTCTCTGGACTGGCACTCTCCGCCCAACAGTATAGGGGCCCGAACCTGGTGGTAGCACTCCAGGAGGCTGCCCTGTCATTGGGCGAAAAATATTAGACCAGTAGTAGTGCCGTGTACACGCACAGGGTGCGTCCCTGTGGCTGATTCTGGTGGGGCGCACTGAGGCCACTGGATCCTACCCCCTTGTAATCTCTTGGGGGAACGTGCTGGAAATGGTCCCCGGGGTAGACTGGAGCCGGAGTTATGTGGGGTGGGATGCCCATTTGCCAGCCTAATCACCAAATATGACAAAGCCTAAAGAGAAACAACGTAAGTCCGATGATCCAAAACCGCACAGGATACGGACAAATGCCCCTACAGTCTCAGACTTGCTAGTGTGAATATTAGTAGTTTGAATATGCGTGCAAATGAAGTGGCTGAGATGTGTGAGAGAAGGCGAGTGGACGTCTGCTGTACCCAGGAAACACTCTGGAAAGGGTATGGGGTACAATGGATTGTTGGAAGGAAGAAAAGATATAGGATCTACTGGAAGGGGGCTGAGACTGATAAAGATGAAGGAGGAGTGGGTGTTCAGGTAGCTGAAAAGTGGGCGGAAATTGTGCTTCTGATTACGAGTTAGTGAAAGGCTGATTGTTTTGAAGTTGAAAGTTGGTGAAAGAATTCTAAATGTGATATCTGCATATGCCCCACAGGTTGGCCTACAGAAAGAGATAAAAGAGGACTTCTGGACTGGCACCATCAGTGTAATTTCAGGCCTCTCGGAGAATGAAATAACAATCCTGGGAGGGGACCTGAATGGTCACGTGGGATCATCTGCAGATGAATACGAGGGAATACAAGGAGAAAATGGTTACGGAAGGAGGAACCTGGAAGGCGAATATATACTGGAGTCCTGCGTTGCACTCAACATGGTTGTGTGTAACACAGAGTTCAAGAAAAGAAGAGCCATTTGGTCACATATAACTCTGGGGTCTCCAGCAGCCAGATAGATTACTTCTTGGTTAACAGGAAAGACTGGAAACTGGTTCGGGATGTAAAGGTCATCCCGAGCAAAGAATGCATCCCCCATCATAAGCTACTTGTGTGCGACATGAACTTATACAGAGATCCTAAGCGCAAGAAGGTATACATTGCCAAAAGGAGAGTGTGGTTGCTGAAGAACAAGGAAGTTAGGGATAGGTTTCATAGTGAACTTGAGGAAATTAATAGAAATAGGGAAGCTAGGCCTAACGATGTAAATAGTCAATGGAATTTCCTTAAGCATAGCATTCTTGCTGCCACGGACAAAGTCTGTGGGAAAACAAAGGGTCACCCCAGGAGTAAGACCTCCTGGTGGTGGAACGATGAGGTAGAACATGCCATGAAAGAGAAAAGGAGATGCTTCAAAGCATGGAAGAAGGGAGGCAGCAAGGAGGAATACCAGGCAGCTAAACAAACTGCCAAAAGAGTTATTTACAATGCTACAAAAGGCATTAAGGACCTGGTTCTCGAACAAGTGTGTACCATTGACAATCCCAATGGGATCTTCAACCTAGCTAGGCGAGTTAAAAATGACAGTAGGGATATTATAGGTGAACAGTGTGTTAGAAACGATAATGGGAAGTTTGCGTATGCAGAAAATGAAATCAGAGAAGCATGGAAGGCACACTATGAACGATTGCTAAATGTAGAGTTTGAATGGGATAAGGAACAGCTTAGTATCGAAACGCCAATATCTGAACCCCCTCCTTTGATAGCACCAGCTGTAGAGAGCAACACAATCAATAAAATGAAGGACAGAAAAGCTCCAGAGTGCTCTGACATTGTCGCTGATATGATAAAAGCCTCAGAGGAGACTGGTGTCAGCTTAGTCACCGAGTTGATAAACACCATTATTAAAGATGAGAAAATCCCCGAGGATTGACTCAAAAGTGTAATAATAAATATATACAAAGGAAAAGGGGATATGCGCTAGATAGAGGTAATTATAGGGGCCTGAAAATGTTTGACCAAATCATGAAGGTCAGTGAGAGAGTCTTTGAGGGTTTGATCAGGCAAAGCATCTCCATTGATGATATGCAGTTTGGTTTTATGCCAGGACGTGGTACAACCGATGCTATCTTCATAGTCAGGCAGATACAGTAAAAATACTTACTAAAAGGCAGGGATCTTTACTCTGTGTTTGTAGACCTGGAGAATGCCTTTGACAGGGTGCCTAGAGATGTTGTGCAGTCGGCTATGAGGAAACTTGGTGTGGAAGGGTAGCTGGTGCGTGTGATAATGAAGATGTATGAGGATTCGCAAACTGCGGTGAGGGTGAAAGGTATACTGAGTGAGGAGTTCGCAGTCCGCGTTGAAGTCCATCAGGGTTCAGTGTTAAGCCCCCTCCTCTTTATTATAGTCCTGGAGGCACTGTCCAGAGTTTTTAGATCAAATCCAAGGTTATGCATTGTAGATTGAGACGAGGCAATGTGGAAAAGAGCGGTGCATACCCATGTGCAGTGTGTGGAAAGGGTGTGGGCGCAAACTCTATTCGATGTAGCATCTGTCGATGTTGGGTGCACCATGGGAGTAAGCGCTGTAGTAGAATAAAAGGACCCCTGCCGAAGTATAAGTCAGAAATCGAGAAATTTGAGTGTGTATTATGCAAAGGCGAGCTTGTGTTAAATGATGATCCTGTGGCTGTGAATTTTGGAAATGAGTCATAGGAGCTGGAGGGGGTTCAAGGAGGTTTGCTTGTGAACCTCCTCATAATGACGAAAATTTCATGATGATCTGGCCATTACAGCCGCCTTTACTTATGTCTATTGGACTCTGTCATGTTTACAGAGTCTCTGGATAACGTTGAATTGATTATTGATAGCATTATTAGTACAAGGTAGGGATTATTATGAATTAATTGGGACCCTCCCATTATCTTTTGCAATCGTGCTCCCATCTCTCGAACGCGCGGATCACTATTTTCAGATTTGTGGCATCACGCTTTCGCTCTATCCTTCTCTACTCTATGGGTTAGGGTCTCTGTAGGTGGGAGGGAGGAGAGGAAGGGGGTGGGTGGGAGGGAGTGAGGAGAGGAGGTAGGAGCAGCTACATTTACACTGGAGATTGTTTTTTGTTGTGGAATTTGTATATTTCGTTGTTAAGCTTACCAGAATACCACGTGGTACTGTAGTGAGAGAGGTGAATTCCGTCAGCTCTGAACCGCTTGTCATTCCCTTTAAAATTGTGGAAGTAGTTAATAAAGTTGACTTGTTTATCTCACACACTTCATGTACTGAATGGTTTATCTCCTTGGCCCTGTTATTTGCGTATTTATTTGATTTCATATGAGGTGGTATTCCAGTTATTATGCATTTGATTGTTTTCTTCCTCTTTGCTCGGATTAGATTTTTGAATTTAGATACAATTGCATTTGCACTGGTTTTCCCCATGTCGTAGGTGTCATTACTACCTACATTCACAATTAGGAAGGTATCATGATGGATGGGGGACTGTTTGATGTCATTAGCTATGTGGTCAAATTTGGCACCTGGTTTAACTTTGACTGCTCTCTTTCCCGGCGCCAGAGTTGCCCACGAGGCCCCTTGACCTCTCATGAAGTTGTCACTGATAATTTGAGTTTTGGGTTCGTTCTTGCTTACCACTGCAAGCCTTGGTTTCGTATTTTACTTTTGGGGGGTATGGTTAGATATTTTGTTTGTTTGGAGTGGGTACTCATATTTACTGTTCTTGCTTCTACATTGCTGTCTAGCACATCAAATCTGTTGGCCAGGGGGATTTTGTTGTTGTTGTTGGCCAGGGGGATTTTGTTCTTAGTCTTTTTACTGTTTACTACTTGGAAAAGGTTATTCCTGGGGATATTTATTTGTTCTTTCAGGAGGCAGTTTTCTAGCTTTAATTGATTTACTTCATGTTTATATGCTTCTAGGGTGAGCTCTAAAAATTGGAATTTCTCGCCTGTCATGCACTTGAAACACTTTTCATCGGGAAAACCGTGACGATATATCCATTCCGCATAGAAACTTTGGCCACAGCAGAGTGTTTTGAACTTTTGAGGTGCCATTATGAGGGAAATTGCACTTGAGAACTATAAATAGAATGGACTAGAGACGAAGAAAGAATGATAGAGGTTTGACTTAGCCGTAAGCATTGTAGTCAGTAGGCAGCAGTAATAGGGGTCGGAGAATTGACGAGGGCTGGACGAGCTGATCAGGTGCGAACCGTCACCCACAAAGGTCTATGAGAGAGATAAATAGATAGAGAGAGAGAGAGACTTATTTTGTATTTGAGTGTGAATATATTGCATGGCTACATTACCCCATTTCTTGTTACGTGTAGCGATTGAAAATATATCAGAAAAAAGCTTTGTCGTAAATTACAGCACTTGAGCATTTTTAGGTAGCATTGATAACAACAAGGGGAGGTGTGGTGGACTGGTCTTGCCACTGGCCTGGTAATCCAAAGGTCCCGGGTTCAAATCATGTATCAATGGGAAGATATTATTGGGATGGAATTTGTGCTGCACCTAGTATCAGTGCATGACCACAAGCCCACCGAAACGTCAATAAAATACGTTTCCTGATTAAATAGCACTGTATGAATATTCCCATATTCAAAATATGCTATAGGGGTGCAATGCCTGATGAGTTATCTGCTCAACAGGTTGCGCTGTGTGTGTGTAAGTGTGAGAGTCGATTGTAGAGGGTGAGACAGTGAAGCACGGGAACGAGGTGGCTTCAGAGATGGGGGTCGTTTCGGGCCATGAGTGAGCACCATGCCTCATGTGAAGGCAAGATGGCAGGTGCTCGTTGTACTCTACGTGCTTCACATGTCTCACTCCCTAGACTAGAACAAGACCTCACAGGCTTCACTGTTCATTGTAAAGCGGTGAATGTTAAGGCTCTCAGCCTAAGCCCGAGAGGAAGTAAGTTGGAATATAGAAAAGAAAAAAAGAAAATAAATAAATAGCATACAAGCTGGAACCACGTACAGTCGGTCAGCTTTCAGACTGGGCCACATATGGTAATTTCGCTGGGAGTCTTTCGCTCTGATATTAGTAAGATCGCTCACTACCCCAACCCTGAATCTGTTGCATATTATGTCCCATAGATGGCGTAGTTAGATTTGCGGGGGGGGGGGGGGGGGGGGTATTATTGTGTAGGAAAGGTTGGTTATACAAAACAAACAAACACAAATAGTTTATTAGCCTTTTGTAGAATTTGATCATGGGCGATTTACATATTAATCTTATTTGATTACAGTATTTTACTATCATTTAACTTTTTACAAAGCAGTTTACACACATTTACTGGCCATGAACCTTTGTTTATTTGGCCTATGCCTATTAACTCAAGATAATCGTATTCCGAAAGTAAATTAGTTGATGAACTACCGTAGGTATATATAATAAGGCAAATGTCTATGTATTCTATGCCATCCAAGAAAATTGGCATGTCAAAAATTAAAGTGAAGCTGGCAACCGTATTTTATGATTGATTGTATTAACAATCTATTGCATAGCTAGATAAGGACTGAAATACTCTGCATCATCAAACTTCCGTTACCTCACTGTAGACGTGTATGCTATTTTGACCTCTTTTGTCTCATGACAGAAAGTTGAAAATGGTAAGGCTCAATTTCTCGCCACCCTAACACCTCTGAAAATGCCACACTTACAGCTGTTCAGGCATGCCAACATGTGTCACGATATCAATCTATACCCTCTATCTTTACTGTCCTTAACAATATAATGGTTTTGACCCACCTACGTTATCTTTCAATGCTAAAAAATAATAGGTGCTTGATGTGCTTCCTGTGAAGTTGTTTTGACTAGAAGAATTTGCAGAATATAACTGTTGGTATGCCTGGAGACAATATATCCACGTGACTTGCATTGGAAACCATTATTATAGTTATACTAATTAAAATACAAAGGATTACTGTGGTAATTTGATTTGGAACTTGAATAAATACTATATTCAAATAAATATATATTTCTGTTCTTACAACATAACTTATATGTTTATAATTCTGAACTATAATTACTACACTATAACACGCCACAAGCAGGCATGCACACACGCACGCATACAATGGCTATTGTTATGTCCACCCACTATTACATGAGGTGTCACGCAATATATGATTATGATATATATCTCAATTGCGTAGCATACATTTAGTACTGTTGCTAAATAATTACTTTGCTAAGTGTTCCATGTTACAACCAAAAATAATTATCTATAAAAAACATATTTACTCCGATAATGCTTATTGAGGCACACAATATTCTGGTGTGTGTGTGTGTATGTGTGTGTGATTACCAATTATGCCAAGAATAATACTTAGTTGACGTAGTTTGTGTTTCCGAGGTTAGTGAGTGATGGTCGACCAATGACTATCACTGTTGTCAATTGCATGAGAATATGTTATTAGTTGTCTGAGATTGCACAGCATATAAAAGAAAAGACAATGCTGTATCAGTTTAAATAAATAGTAAATTTTAAAAAATAACAAATGTAAGGTAGCTTTCTGAAGTCATAAGAGTAGGCGAAAATCTATACTATATCATTAATTATTGCATATTTATGCCCACGACTTATGTGACATGTTACACTGGCCAGCTTGCCAGAATGTCGCTAGCGCTCGCCAGGGCAGTGAAATGGGCTATAATAATCGTAGAACGATGTTCTTTCTTTCTTAGTATTCATGTTGTCACAGACAGATCAGTGTTTGTCTTTATTCTTGTCTGTAACACTTGGAAGTATTTTATATCATTGATAGAGTTATAAGATATGTAGTGTGAATTGCAAGGAGAGAGAGCGAGGGAGGCAGCGAGGTGGTAGTATGTGCATGTGTATGTACGTGTGCATTCCTGGCTTGGGCGGGGCCACCCGCTCGTGATTGGATGGCGGGCCTGGCGTGTCATATGACGCCTGCTCTTCATGACGTAGTGGTCTGTGATTGGAGGCCGCTGTCTTAGCTCGGTGGTGGGGCTTCCTTCTCTCATCTCTCCTCAGAGCTTGGTGTGTTGTGCTTGGTCCTAGACGTCCCTTGCATTCTGTCCCCAATCTAACCCTCTTTACTGCTTTTTCTCTCTCTTAACTCCTTCTTTCCAATACTTCTCATCTTTATTCATTTATCCATCCCTTCTGGTTCTGCATACGACTTCCATTGTCGGCTAGTCGTATTACCAGCACCAGTTCTCACATATATGTTTTGCACTAGCTTTAGGGATTATTAGAGTCATAGTCACATGGTATAGTATTGGGTGCTTCTAATTATTGGGTTGTTCTTTCCTACTATTTAATGCTAGACAGTGGAGGGTATCTTTGGTCGTTGTCTGAGTTATGTATATGGCAAGTCAGAGCCTGTATGACTTTGACGGAGCTAGGTAGCCTGTAACCCTTGTGCATATTTTTCCTTTGCGAGCGTAGCAGTATACAAGCGAAGGGCTTTTGCCTACTCTTGCTTGTATTCTTGCTACCTCATTTTGTTGACCTTTGTGGAGCGCCAGGGTAAGACCAGATACTTGAGATCTGGACTTACCAAGAGAGCCTCCTAGTCACTTAACGTAACATAAGGGAAATCTGTTCAGGGGAGACAGTAGGCTACGAGCATGCTTGCGCTCTGCCTAGGCTCCTTGTACCTTTTTTTCCGCGGCTAGACTTTATTAGTAAGAAAGACAGCATTGTATTTTTTAACTTTAACTGCGTATGCTTTAGGAATCATTCACGTATTATTTTAGCCTAGGTTGATGCATAGTGCACAACCCAGTTTGGCTGTTATGTTGGCTAAGGAAGTACTGTTTTTGAGTGGCTGTTATTAGTGCTGTCACAGAGTTGTTGCACTCCCTTGTTTTATATATATGCATCCTACTTGTTGGTGTATTTAAGATACATGCTTTGGTGTCCTGCCCCTGCATTATTTCTGTTCTATATTCGACGAGCATCTTAGAGCATCAGACGTTTTCAGAAGATTCCATATCTGTTTGCTGTAGGACTAGACTTCCAGTGTTTTCATAGAGCATTGAAGAGTTTAGTGTTGAGTTCAGACTCACACTAAAGTTAACGTAAGCATATACTCCTTTATTAAATCTTGTCATAAGTTTATTTAAGCATTGTTATTACTTGAGAGCATTTTATTAACGTAAGTACTCCTGTTGTGAGTAGGCTTTTCCGTCACCGGAAAGCCTTTGTAGAAGTACACTTAACCCAGTTAATTGATACCCCGTTGTCCAGTAGATTAACTCTGGAGGGTGTAAGTGTTTTGTTCACCGGCTTAATAGTTCGAGGGTTTGGAATTAGCGTACCGTTGTTGCAGATATAGCCTATCTTCTAGTCCAATATTAAGTGCCCTTGTTTATGTTAAGATATAAACTCAAGTTACTCAGAATAAATATATAAGGAGTTACTTTCCAAAGGATAAATTAGTTTGCCATTATTTAGTTCCATTTTCTGTATTGCCCCTAGCGGCCATTCTTGTAAGCTTTGTTGTTATTACGGAGAAATAAACCGTTGAAGGAGGATGTGTTTTCCCTGTGCCCCACATATTTAGAGTGATATCCACTATCATGTCGGTGACCAGTTCAACAGGTTATGGGCCCAGGCATCGCCTAGTATTCGATGGTGATGAAGAAAAATACGAATTGTGGGAAGTGAAGTTTTTAGCACATTTAAGAATTCAAAAACTTCATAGTGTCCTGGCAGCACCCACCCCTGATGCTGATAAGAATGCTGAAGTGTATGCCGAGCTTGTACAACTGCTAGACGACACAAGTTTAGCCCTGGTGATCCGAGATGCCCAAGATGATGGTAAGAAGGCCCTAGCAATACTTCGTGAACATTACTTAGGAACAAGCAAACCCAGGATTATTTCTTTGTACACCGAGCTGACAACACTCAAGATGGCAGAGGATGAGAGTGTAACCGACTACATGATTAGGGCAGAGAAAGCAGCGACTTCCTTGAAGAATGCGAAAGAAACTATCAGTCACAGTTTACTTGTGGCTATGGTGTTGAAAGGCTTACCCCCTGATTATAAAACGTTTTCCACTGTCGTGACTCAGAGAGAAAAAACGTGGAGTTTCATAGATTTTAAAGTTCAGTTGAGGAGTTTTGAAGAATCTGAAAAAGTCCACAAGCCACATAAATCCAGAGAAGATAGGGTTATGCATGCCAAATCAGGGGAAACCAGTTTCATGTGTTATGTATGTGGGAAAATGGGACACAAATCCTTCCAATGTCCAACAAAGAATAAAGAAGAAAAGGAAGCCTACAGAAGACCAAGCCGCTGGTGTGAAAATTGCCAGTCCCCTACACATGACACAAATTACTGTAGAAAGAAGAATTATGTTAAAGTTGTGAGTGACAGAGAAGAAACAGAAAATGTAAGTGCAGTGAGTAGGCCTACACACAGTGACAGTTCTCATTATTTTGCATTCAAAGCAAAGGCAACCCCCCTGGGGGTTAGGGAATAGAATATGCCCCACGTGCCTTCTGCGTGTCGTAAGAGGCGACTAAAGAGGTTGGGTCGGTGGGCTTGCGACCCCCACCCGGAAAAAAATATCTAAGCAAAAAAAAACGAACGAACAGCCTCGGATGCGGACGGAACCAACGTTGACGAACCACGACCGACTAAGGACATGCCTTCGGACATTCTGAGAATGGCTACGTGGAATGTTAGTGGCATGAATGATGGCACAAAAGAGAGAGAGGTTCTGGAAGTGTTAGTGAATGCCAGGCTGGATGTATGTGGAATGACAGAGACCAAATGGAAAGGTTCAGATGTGAGAGAGTGGGAGTGTGGAATGGGTGTGTGCTGGAGTGAGTGAAGGAACAGCGAGAGAAGGTGCATGTTTGTTTGTAAGTAGCAAATGGAAGGAATGTGTAAGAGAGTATGGGTCTGTGGGTTCAAGGATTGTGTGGGTGAGAATGAAAGTAGGAATACAAACGTGGGTGATTGTATGCGTGTATGCCCCGACAGAGGATATACTTGAAAGAAAGAAAGAGGAGTTCTGGATGAATGTGGAGGCGTGCCTGGAGAAGTTTGACAAGAACGAAAGAATATTTCTGATTGGGGATATGAATGGTAAGGTGGGTGATAGGAAAGTTGAGGGAGTGGTGGGAGGGTGGGGGGTACCATCAGAGGTGAATGGGAATGGTAGTGCACTTGTGGACGTATGTGTGGGGAGGAGGCTGTGGATAGCCAACACCTTCTTCCGACACAGAATGATCCACAGGTACACATGGAAACGGATGTTGACGATGAAGGATAAGACAGTGGTGGAACGAAAGTCATTGATTGATTATGTATGTGTGGATGAACGAATGAAGAAATCTGTGATGGATGCTAGGGTGTATAGGGGTATTGGAGGGGGTCTGTCTGATCATTATGTAGTGGTAGCTAAGGTTAGGATACAAAAGAAGTGGGTGAGGAGAACGGGAGGGAGGCGAGAGGAGGGTGGAATGGTGAGGAGGGTGGAGAGGTTGCAGGAGGAGGAAGTCAGGGAGGAGTACAGGAGAGCAGTGGAAAGACGACTAGGTGGGTTCGACCTGGAAGTTATGGAGGAAGTGGAGGAGATGAGCAAGGTGTTTAAGGATGAGATCTGTGCAGCATGTGAGGAGGTGTGTGGAGTGAGGAGAAGAGGGAGGGGAGTGAAAGGTACAGCATGGTGGACAGAAGAGGTAAGAATAGCTGTGGAAGAAAAGAAGAAAGCATATAGAGTGTGGTTGGGTAGTAGAGGGAATGAAGATTCCGAGAGACAGAAACGAGCGAGGTACGTGGAGAGTAAGAGGGTGGTGAAGAGAGTAGTGAAGGAAAGTAAGAGAAGAGTAGATGAGGAATTTGGAAGGAATCTGAGTGTAAAATGGAGGGAGAGTAAGAAACTGTTCTGGAAAGAAGTCAAGAAAGTTAGGGAAGGTAGCAAGGGAAACAGTAAGGGTGTGAAAGATAAGAATGGGAGAATGCTAGCCGAGAAGCAAGAGAGAGTCGAAAGATGGAGGGAGTACTTCAGTGAGTTGCTAAATGAAAGGAATGAAGAGCCAGCAAACATAGCTGGATATGGTATGGGAGGGAGAAGAAGAGAAGTAGTGGAGGAGGAGGTGGGGATCAGGAGGTCAGAAGTGTGGGAAGCCATGAAAAGAGTGAAGTTGGGGAAAGCACCAGGAACAGATGGAGTGTGTGGGGAAATGTTGAGGTATGGTGGTGAGATAGTGATAGAATGGGTATGGAAAATGTGCAAACTAGCATGGGAGAAGGGGAGTGCACCCGATGACTGGAAGACTGGCATAATAGTCCCCCTATATAAGGGCAAAGGGGAAAGAGGAGTGTGTGGTAACCACCGAGGAATATGTCTTCTAAGCGTAGTAGGGAAGGTATACAGTAGGGTAGTGATTGAGAGAGTGAGAGTGAGAACGGAGAAATGGATAGGCGACGAGCAGGGAGGTTTTAGGAAGGGAAGAGGATGTGTAGATCAGATTTTTACCCTGAATTGTGTTGTGGAGAAGTATCTGGAGAAGAAACAAAAGGTGTATGTTGCCTTTATGGACTTGGAGAAGGCCTATGACAGAGTGGATAGAGAAGGTTTGTGGAAAGTACTTAGAATATACGGAGTAGAGGGCAAGTTGCTGAAAGCAGTGAAGAGCATGTATGAGGGTGCAAAGGCGGCAGTACGTGTGGAGAGTGAGCAGAGCGAGTTCTTTGACCTGAATGTTGGTTTGAAACAGGGGTGTGTGATGTCCCCGTGGTTGTTTACTGTATATATGGATGGAGTTATGAAAGAAATACTATCAAGAGCAGTGGATGTTGGTGTATCGCTGAAAAGGGAGGGAATTGAGTGGAAGCTACCTATACTGCTGTTTGCGGATGATACAGTTCTGATGAGTGATAATGAATGGGAGTTGCAGGGTCTGGTAAATGAGTTTGGAACAGTGTGCGAAAAACGGAATTTGAAGGTAAATACGGGGAAGAGCAAGGTTATGGTCTTCGAAAGGGGTGAAGTCACAGAGTGTGAGGTGAAGCTGAACGGTCAGGCTATGGAGATCGTCAACTCTTTTAAGTATCTGGGCAGTGTGTTGAGTAAAGATGGGACTATGGATGAAGAGGTGCGGGAGAGGGTACAACAGGGGAAGAGGGTTGTAGGAACGCTAAAAGCAGTAACAAGAAATAGGGTGGTCAGTATGGAAGTGAAGAAGTCCTTGCATGACAGTGTGGTAATCCCGACACTGACTTACGGAAGCGAAGCATGGACGTTGGTTGAGAGACTCAGACCAAGAGTGAGAGCAGTGGAAATGAATTACTTAAGGAGTGCGTGCGGAGTTACATGGAGGGATAGACAGACTAATGAGGAAGTAAGAAGGAGGTGTGGTGTGGAGGTAGATGTGCTGGAAAGTGTGAAAAGGAACAACTTGAGATGGTTCGGCCATATGGAACGTATGGAAAGCGAGAGAATGACTAAGAGGGTGTACGAGAGCGAGGTGGAGGGACAGAGGGGGAGAGGTAGACCGAATATGAGGTGGAAGGATGGAGTGAGGAACTACATGAACGAAGGCGGTGCTGGTTGGGGGGAGGGGCGTCGACTGACTGGGGACAGAGGTGCATGGGGGCGGTTCGTTCGTGGCCACCCCTTCGGGGATCACGGCGTCAGGCAATAGATAGATAGATAGAAGCTATACTAATCTTGTTAGTCTTACCAGCAATGACAGGTTATTGGTAGATTGTGGTGCTACAACACACATCATTACAGACAAATCCAAATTTGTAAAATTTGATGAACGTTTTGAACCTGTGAGTCACACTATTGAACTTGCAGATGGTAGCAGGACTTCAGGTATTGTGTCAGGTAGAGGTGTAGCAAGTGTGGAGCTGTGTGACACCAAAGGAAACATACAACAAGTTGAGTTAAAGAATTCCTTGTATGTGCCATCCTACAAACAAGACATATTTAGTGTTAAAGCAGCGACTGAAAGGGGAGCAACAGTAACATTTACCCCTGACCATGCAGAATTAAAAGCTCCAGATGGCACAGAATTTGAAATCCAGACATGCCAAAAACTATATTTTCTCAATAATGTAAATGTTGACAAAAGTGGCACCCACACCTTGGAAGAGTGGCATAGAATTTTAGGCCATTTTAATGTGAAAGATGTGATGAAACTCGAAGATGTCGTTGAAGGTATGCACATTTCCGGCAAGATGAACTTTGATTGTGAAACTTGTACAAAAGGGAAAATGACACAATACAGGAATAGGGAGCAAGACAAGAAAGCTAATGAAAAACTTGAACTAATACATTGTGATCTAGCGGGCCCCATTGACCCTCCTGCAAGAGAGGGATTTAGGTATGCAATTTCGTTTGTAGATGATTACTCTGGTGTCATTATGGTGTATTTTCTGAAGAACAAAAGTGATACAGTAGCAGCTATGGAGAGATTTTTAGCAGACAGTGCCCCCTATGGTTCTGTCAAGCGAATCAGGACAGATAATGGCGGAGAATTTACTTCTGCAGAGTTCAGATCATTCCTAGTGAAAAATCATATCAAGCATGAGTTTTCTGCACCATATTCTCCCCACCAGAATGGCACAGCTGAACGATCCTGGAGAACCCTTTTTGAGATGGCCAGATGTTTACTATTGGAAGCTAGCTTGCCGAAGGAACTTTGGACATATGCAGTGAAGACATCCGCTTACATTAGGAACCGGTGCTACAACCCGAGAACTGGAAAAACACCATATGAAATGATGACAGGATTAAAGCCAAACTTGAAGAATATGCATATCTTTGGAACTGTATGTTATGCATATGTCCAAAACAAGAAGAAATTGGATGACCGCTGTGACCGAGGAGTATTTCTAGGCTATGATACACAGAGTCCAGCCTATCTTGTGTACTTCTCGGAGCAAAATGACGTGAAGAGAGTGAGATGTGTGAAATTCAATGAAAAATTCGAAGAAAAATGTGGGTACACAGAATATACAAGACCCAAGACTTGTGAATCAGAAAAAACCACCACATTACCACTCCAAGACGGCCCGCAAGAAACCACACAGCTCAAGACGGAGGAGAATGAAGATGAAGCTGAAGGAATTAGAAGATACCCCCAAAGAAACCGGAACTTACCCAAGCACTTGAAAGAGTATGTCATGGATGATGAAGATTTATCAAATGTTGCGAAATGTTCGATTGATTACTGCTATCGTGTTGCTGACATCCCAAGTACATATCAGGAGGCTCTCTCATCATCAGAGTCTCATCAGTGGCATGAAGCAATGAAAGAAGAAATCAACGCTTTGGATGAGAACGACACTTATGAGTTAACACTACTCCCTGAAGACCGATCAGTTGTTGGTGGAAAATGGGTGTACGCCGTAAAACTAGGTCCGAACAACGAAGAAAAATTCAAGGCAAGATACGTAGCAAAGGGATATTCGCAAGTCAAAAATGTAGACTATGAAGAGACATTTTCACCAACAGCACGCCACACTTCCATTCGTATGATGATGCAGCTAGCAGCTCAAGAAGAAATGAAGGTTCATCAAATGGATGTAAAAACAGCTTATCTAAATGCGGAGATAGATTGTGAAATTTACCTAGAGCAGCCTGAAGGTTTTACCAAGAAAAAAAGAAAACGGTGAAAAACTTGTATGCAAACTGAAAAAATCTTTGTATGGATTGAAACAAAGTGGACGGAACTGGAATAATATGTTACATAATTTTCTAACTGATCAGAATTTCACCCGATCTGTTGCTGACCCTTGTTTGTATACAAAGTTTGAAGGTGATACAGTAACAATGACTCTAATATGGGTAGATGACATAATTATAGCAGCCAGTAATGATGAAGCACTTCATGCCATAAAGAAATCCCTCAAAGATAGATTCAAAATGAAAGACATGGGAATATTATCATGGTTTCTTGGAATTGAATTCACTTTTGGTTTAGAGGGGAGTGTTAGTATGAACCAAAGAAAATATTGTGAGAGAATTCTTGAGAAATTTCATATGAAGGACTGTAACCCAAAAGCCATTCCATGTAATCCGACTGTAAGTAAGTTGATTTCTGATCATTCTACTGATTTGGCTGATCCAAGATTGTACAGAGAAATTGTTGGGAGTTTAATTTATGTTATGACAGGAACAAGGCCTGATTTAAGTTATGTAGTAACAAAGTTGTCCCAGTTTATGTCCAAGCCCACTAAGGCCCATCTAGGCTTAGTTAAACACGTACTGAAGTATATTAAAGGGACATTGAATTATTGTTTAAATTTTCAGAAGTCAGATAGTCAATTGAAATTAACTGGTTACTGTGATTCAGACTGGGGAGCATCAGAAGATAGACGTAGTACGACAGGCTATAGTTTTCAACTGAGTAAACAAGGCCCATTGATCTCTTGGAAAAGTAAAAAACAAAGAGTAGTAGCTTTATCTACATGTGAAGCAGAATATATGGCCATGACTTGTGCTATGCAAGAAGCTAATTTCTTGCGACAATTGTATTCTGATATGACAGGTTGTGAAAGAGACACTGTAACTTTGAATGTAGACAATCAAGGAGCTATAGCATTAGCCAAGAACCCTGTACACCATCAAAGATATAAGCACATTGATATTAGATACCATTTTATCAGGTCAGAAGTGGAAAGCAAGATTGTTGATTTAGCTTATGTACCTTCTGAAGATAACATTGCAGATTTATTTACAAAGCCAGTATCAAAGTACAAATTGAATAAGTTCAGTGTTGTCAGGGGAATAACTTAAGTTTAAGAGGGGATGTTAAGATATAAACTCAAGTTACTCAGAATAAATATATAAGGAGTTACTTTCCAAAGGATAAATTAGTTTGCCATTATTTAGTTCCATTTTCTGTATTGCCCCTAGCGGCCATTCTTGTAAGCTTTGTTGTTATTACGGAGAAATAAACCGTTGAAGGAGGATGTGTTTTCCCTGTGCCCCACATATTTAGAGTGATATCCACTATCATGTCGGCGACCAGTTCAACAGTTTATTTCGTAGTGCCGGTCGTAACAAATGGCGACCTTAGTGAACTGAATTTTGCAGGTTTTTTGGAGAAATCTTATTGCCATTTGGGGTTGAATTTATTTCTCGCAGTGTTGGCAGTGGACATTGTTTTGAGGATATATGGAACTTGTTGGAGTTTATTGGTGACCTAGTATTGAACTGAAAAACATCTTCGAATATTTTTTTGTGAATAAAGCTACGCGAGAGTTTGGCTACTTTTGTCTTGACTTGGAATTTTTTGTTGTTGACTCCATCATGTCACTGGATGGGTCTGAGCATAGTGAGGGCACAGTGCGAGAGACAGGCGAGAAGGTCGAGTTGGTTAACGGCGTTCGGGTGGTGAACGGTGAGGAGGATGCTCGGAGGTTTTTGGAGGAGCCTGTGACGGCGGACCGGGTTTCGGGACTCGACCGGTACAGACTGCAGTGTGTAGCCACGGTCTTAGGGTTTTCTGGTACTAGCGGTTTGTCGAGAAGTGAGCTGGTTACCTGTGTGCTGGGTGGGGTGCGTGGGGCTTCGGGTGGAGCGTTAGCTGGTTACCTGTGTGCTGGGTTGGGTGCGTGGGGCTTTGGGTGGAGCGGGAGCTGGGGCACCTTCGTCCCAGCCCCCATTCCACTCAACTCCTATCATGGCGCCCCCTCGGGTTCCGGAGCCGTGTACGTTCCCGCAGGCCGATGTCCGCTGGTGGTTGGGTATGCCTCTGCGTGACTCACAGGGTGGGTCCCGGTAGTAGCACCCCCTCTTCAAAGTTTGTCTCCCGAGATGTTGTTTCAGCTCTAGCTCGCCAAACTCGAGCAGCAGAAGGCTGAGCTCGAGCAGCGAAAGCATGAGGCTGAGCTCAGGCAGCAGCAGCAGAAGCATGAGGCTGAGCTCAAGCAGCGAGAGGCTGAGCTCAAGCAGCGAGAGGCTGAGCTCAAGTATGAGTCTGCAAGGTATTGTGCCGATGTTGACCTAGAGAAAACTTGTGTAGAGGTGACGGGGAACCGTTTCGTCCAGGGTGGTCGACCCTATGACCAGTCTCTGTCGCATCTACTAAAGTTGGTTCCACTGTTTGATGAGTTAGGAGTTACAGAATTCTTTCTCCGTTTTGAGAAAAAGTGCCGGGAGCACCAATGGCCCGAGGAGAAGTGGGCAGCCCTTGTTTCGTTACGATTGACGGGGAAAGCACTCAAGGCGTACGATGCTTTGCCCCTAGATTCCTGCGTGAATTATGAGGCGTTGAAAGAGGCTGTCATGAATTGCAGCCATAGACCTATAGGCTGAAGTTTAGGGCTGTTCCTAAGAGAAAGGAGAGTACTTTCCAGGAACACGCTAGAGACCTATCAGATGCATTTGAGAATTGGTTGAGGTCGGAGAAGGCAACTACTTTTGATGCAGTGAAGTAATTATTGTTGTTAGAGCAATTTATCAAATGTACTGGCAGTGACTTGACTCTTAACCTGAAAGAAAAGCCACCTAAAACTCTGCAGAAGGCGGCTGAGCTGGCTGACCTCAGGTTGTCATTGATTTGTGGGTGCGGGTCTGCACAGAGAGCTGAGGCAGGTAACCAGGGGCGTACCACTCCACCCCCCCGAATTAATGACACAACAAATTATCCTATTAAGAGTACTGGTGCCAATTTTGATCCCAAGTCGAAACCCTTCCCGTTAAAGAAAGGCCAGGGCCCTTCCTCACCTCAGAGGAAGTCCAAGAGCGAAGTGGAGTGTTTCAAGTGTCATGAGAAGGGGCATATTGCACGCTCATGTCCGAGCACACCGCCTACAGCAGTGGTGTCACTAGTGAGCAACATCGGCGTGTCTTTGAGGTCTTCCGCGTTTGCCCGGGGTAAACAGTCGGTTGCGAAGTCACAGTCGGTGCAGAAGCAGCAGGAGGGTTCGTCACCCGTCCGAGATGCTTTTTGTGGTCATAGGGGGCACGGCACTGTGAGGTGGGCTTGTGTGGAGCATAGGCTTGAGTTGCTGCGTGATACGGGCGCTTCCCAGACACTTATTAAGAATTTCACTGGCAAGCCTATTAACACAGCTCGGGTTGTGGTGGTTCAAGGTATCAATGCTACGCGGTCTTACCCGCTGGTCAGAGTGGAGCTTGAGGTGGACGGTGTGACACGGGAGTTGGATGTGGGTGTTGTGGAGAAATTGCCAGTTGAGGGGATCGACCTCCTTCTCGGTAACGACTTTGCGGTGCCTACTTCAGAGGTTCCACCCTTAGTCGTTGCCGAGAGGGCGGCCGACACGAGTAGGGAGGGGCAAGAGGGGCTCGAGAAGTGCCAGACGCAGCAGATGGCGTGTGCGGACACCAGGTGTCACAGCCTAGTACCCAGGTTTCAGACCAGCGGAGGAAGGGTCGGAAGGAGAAAGTCAAGGCTGGTGGTCGGGTTGAGAGTTTGGACCCAGCGACACTCCTTGGTGACTCGGTACTTGCACCAAATTTTAGCTCCGGAGTGGCCCCAGAACCTGTCCCCCCTAGTGACATGGTAGGGCGTGATGGCACTCCGCGACAGAGTAGTTCCCAGGTGCAACTAGAAGATCTTAGTCTTGAGAGTTGTGGGAACGGGGCTATTGAACTCGATGAGGACGGGGAAGCATGTCATGTGAACCTGGTGAAGGAGTTTGTGAGGCACCCACCTGAGCAACCTACTGTCCCTGTGTTGGTCTGCAGCGGCCTAGGTGGAGAAGGAGAGGAGGGCAGTGAGGCACAGGTGGTGGAAAGTTGGGATTGTCATGTCTCGGCGGATCAGTGGGCAGGGAACACGAGTCAGGTGGCTGTGGAAGCGCTTGAGCACCTGCCTGAGCAACAGTGTGCAGCGATCCAGCACCTGCTCGGTTCATACCCCACTCTTTGTGCCGAGCACCCAGGCCTCACAACTCATGCAGTGCACGATGTTCCGCTGGCAGGTCACTTGGGTGTGAGTAAACCGTTGGCCTCGTTGTTTAAGTTGTTCAAGGTGGGCGACGAGGCTTTGGCATGGTTGTCAGGTCAGGGTCGACCCATGGCTGCTAAGGGTGGTGGTCAGTATCAGGCCATTAAGCAGATTGGTGAGGTTAACCCTTAATTAGCGGCTCACCACATAAGTCGAGTTAAATAAAGCTGGACTATGTGGCGGCGCTCGACATAACTCGAGTGGCAATTTCAGCACGTAATGTTGCTGAGAGAGAGAGACAAGTGGTGGCAGGAGAGTAGCGAGCGTATGACTGCTCCAGACCACCGCGGCGAACATACTGACACGAATCCCAGCTCCCTCCTCCCTCTCTCACTCGCTATATAAGGAATTGTATCGGGAAAGTGGCTAATTACATGCTTTTTGCACTCGCGTTGCACGGTTATTGCAAGAAAACTAGCCATCATAAAAGGATCGTTATGGTGTCATTCGAAAGCTCTGTTTATGCCCTTTCAGGGATAGGTACTTGTTTTACGTTCTGGGTCTTATTTAGGCATGAAAATGATCACGTAAACAGCCCTATTTTGGCTAAAAACACCCCGCTGGGCGGTACATATAAATAAACCGCATAGGCCGCTCGTAAGGTGTTAACTATGGAGTAGATACGCCCGATCGTCACATAGCCTCCCAATGCTGCCCTAGTAAAATGCAACAGCCCTACCATAGACCGACTGTATCTGGCCGTGGCGCTGAAGGCGGTGATGCTGCGCAGGCAGGTGTAGTCGCAAGGAATGCGGGGGTGCGCATGTACGGTATCGGCGGGGAAGCCTTAGCACTGATGAACTATGGGAGTGACTGCACAGGTAGTATAGATTGTCCCTCTCATGACCTGGCTGTTTTAGGGACAGAGGTGGAGAAGGAGGGAGACTATAGTTTAGAAACTGCAGTCCCGGCTGGGTTGTGGGAGGGCAATGAGCATGTTGTTCTTCGAGATAAGTTGCAACCTCTTGTTCCTAAGTGCCAAGAGAAGTTGCTTACTAGGCTGTGGCAGTACGTCCGCATGGTTGTTGGTTCTCCAGGACTGATGTACGGGGTGGCACCCGACATGGAGGCTGGAGACAGTGCAAAGCTCATATTGGCTCCCTACCGTATAAATCCTGCTCAACAGCCTGTCGTGAAAGCAGAGCTAGACTTCATGTTGGAAAAGAGTCTGAGGGATAAAGGATATCGTGAGTGGTCGTTGCCAGTGACTTTGCAATCTGAGTTGAGTGGCAAGATCCGTGTTTGTGTTGATTGCAAGAGTGTGGGTGCATTATCCCTGACAGACGCCTATCCATTGCCCAGAGTTGACGACCCCATAGACCGTATCGGCGGGGCTGCCTCGTTTATCACTAAGGTGGAAATAGTGAAAGGTTATTGGCAGGCCCCGTTGCCGGAGAGAGCGAAGAGAAGTGCCACTCTTGTGATGGACTGGGCAGTTTATCAGTGTCAGGTGTTGTTTTGCTGCCAGAACACAAGTTGGATGTGTGGCATGTTAAGGGCACTGATAATGTTCTGGCTGATTGTTTGTCACGGGAGGGTATGTTTTAAGGTGAACCCTCGTCGTTCAGTCAGTGTTTGTTTGAGAGTGGAGAAAAATTAGGCTTGCCCCTGTAGTGCAAAGCCGCCAAAAACACTATTAACAAAATTAAAAAAACTCACATAAAAACTCTTTCTTTTTGATAGTATATAAGTGCAGTATGTTACAGCAAGAATCTAAGACACTCTGAGTTTTGTCTTAGTAGGCTAGGCTTGGTGAAGCTTGCTCGTTGAGCGTGATATAATTATTATTATACTATTATTTTTGGGGAAGTGTTGTGTAGATTTTTTGTATATAATGAAGTGTTTTATGTTTGTGATTGTGCCTTGTTTTCACAACTTGGGGGAGTAGCTGGGTGATGCGGGGTTGGTGGGCATTCTGTCTGGTCAGATGTGGTGTTTACCTGAGGTTAAAACGTCCCACATCTTGGGCGGGGTGTTACGCTGGCCAGCTTGCCAGAATGTACTCGTACGCGCTAGCGCTCGCCAGGGCAGTGAAATGGGCTATAATAATCGTAGAACGATGTTCTTTCTTTCTTAGTATTCATGTTGTCACAGACAGATCAGTGTTTGTCTTTATTCTTGTCTGTGACACTTGGAAGTATTTTATATCATTGATAGAGTTATAAGATATGTAGTGTGAATTGCAAGGAGAGAGAGCGAGGGAGGCAGCGAGGTGGTAGTATGTGCGTGTGTATGTACGTGTGCATTCCTGGCCTGGGAGGGGCCACCCGCTCGTGATTGGATGGCGGGCTTGGCGTGTCATATGACGCCTGCTCTTCATGACGTAGTGGTCTGTGATTGGAGGCCGCTGTCTTAGCTCGGTGGTGGGGCTTCCTTCTCTCATATCTCCTCAGAGCTTGGTATGTTGTGTTTGGTCCTAGACGTCCCTTGTATTCTGTCCCCAATCTAACCCTCTTTACTGCTTTTTCTCTCTCTTAACTCCTTCTTTCCAATACTTCTCATCTTTATTCATTTATCCATCCCTTCTGGTTCTGCATACGACTTCCATTGTCGGCTAGTCGTATTACCAGCACCAGTTCTCACATATATGTTTTGCACTAGCTTTAGGGATTATTAGAGTCATAGTCACGTGGTATAGTATTGGGTGCTTCTAATTATTGGGTTGTTCTTTCCTACTATTTAATGCTAGACAGTGGAGGGTATCTTTGGTCGTTGTCTGAGTTATGTATATGGCAAGTCAGAGCCTGTACGACTTCGACGGAGCTAGGTAGCCTGTAACCCTTGTGCATATTTTTCCTTTGCGAGCGTAGCAGTATACACTATACAAGCGAAGGGCTTTTGCCTACTCTTGCTTGTATGCTTGCTACCTCATTTTGTTGACCTTTGTGGAGTGCCAGGGTAAGACCAGATACTTGAGATCTGGACTTACCAAGAGAGCCTCCTAGTCACTTAACGTAACATACGGGAAATCTGTTCAGGGGAGACAGTAGGCTACGAGCATGCTTGCGCTCTGCCTAGGCTCCTTGTACCTTTTTTTCCGCGGCTAGACTTTATTAGTAAGAAAGACAGCATTGTGTTTATTAACTTTAACTGCGTATGCTTTAGGAATCATTCACGTATTATTTTAGCCTAGGTTGATGCATAGTGCACAACCCAGTTTGGCTGTTACGTTGGTTAAAGAAGTACTGTTTTTGAGTGGCTGTTATCAGTGCTGTCACAGAGTTGTTGCACTCCCTTGTTTTATATATATGCTTCCTACTTGTTGGTGTATTTAAGATACATGCTTTGGTGTCCTGCCCCTGCATTATTTCTGTTCTATATTCGACGAGCATCTTAGAGCATCAGACGTTTTCAGAAGATTCCATATCTGTTTGCTGTAGGACTAGACTTCCAGTGTTTTCATAGAGCATTGAAGAGTTTAGTGTTGAGTTCAGACTCACACTAAAGTTAACGTAAGCATATACTCCTTTATTAAATCTTGTCATAAGTTTATTTAAGCATTGTTATTACTTGAGAGCATTTTATTAACGTAAGTACTCCTGTTGTGAGTAGGCTTTGCCGTCACCGGAAAGCCTTTGTAGAAGTACACTTAACCCAGTTAATTGATACCCCGTTGTCCAGTAGATTAACTCTGGAAGGTGTAAGTGTTTTGTTCACCGGCTTAATAGTTCGAGGGTTTGGAATTAGCGTACCGTTGTTGCAGATATAGCCTATCTTCTAGTCCAATATTAAGTGCCCTTGTTTATTTCGTAGTGCCGGTCGTAACAGACACCAAATGATAATATGGATTTTAAACAGGTTATATCTAGGCCAATAGTAGATGCAAGTTATCAAATATGGCAACATTCGATGGCGGGTCACACAAGTATAATGTGTCTAACACAGAAGAAAAAAAGCGATGCCTTATATGGTGAAAATGGCGTTATATGTAGACTTATTTTACTCCATATCATTATGTGTGTATCTGCTCTTTTGTCATCATATTTACAAGCAGCCTCGTAAGGATCAGTATATAAGTTGTTGCTTTTTTTCCTTTTTACTTATTTGTTAAACGTGACATGTTGGGTAGACTTATACAAATTGTGTCACAATCGTATGATAATAATCAGATTATTTCCTTGCTCTACCATGGGTCACACCTATCGATTACTTTACATAATCCGTGCCCGATCTATATTTATGAAAATGGACTGAAACTTGTATCTTAGCTAATTATTTTGCATTATGCTTATAACCCTGTTAACAATATATTTGTGTTGTGCATAACTTCTCATTTTAGCATGATTCGTTGACATTCCTAATCTCTCGCACAAATATATATGAAGCAAATCGAAATCGCCAGGCTCCACATTGGTGAAATAAAGTTGGCTAATGTATGATGGCTACTGTCTGCATAACATTTAATTATAAATATTTAAATATTCTTCTGAAGTTATATACTTTTAACTATTTTGTATTGGCATATACAATAGATTTAATGATTATGGTAACGATTCATACAATAATTTAATTGTATTAAAGGCTGTACTACAAACTATTAATACATCTAGCAAACTCAAAATGACCACTCACATCCCTCTTTACAGAACGAAGACCCATTCATTCATACAGACTTACACTAATATATCGCTATCGCTCGCCAGGAAAAAATCGACACCTAAATGACACGAACAGAAAACTAATGGGGCTAAACTTGAGAAAGAAGGGGGAACAGAAAAAAAAACATATCTCCCCTCAACCTCCTATAATTTAGCCGAGTACTCCTATTGTAAACAGATTAGGTTCTCTGAAATAAGGTCATCATAAGATAGGTTTAACCCCTTCTGTACCACTGTGGAAGTGAATTACATAATAATGTCAAAATACAGTAGAAACTCTTATAACTCTTATACTGAAGGCCTTCAATATGTCTAGCGCAATAGAAAAGGTCTCACCGAAGTCCCGAAAGGAGGATGACTAGGAGTTAGTAAGATATGAAAGCAGATCTCCAATAGAGCGACCCAAGCCATACTGGTGATCTGAGAGTAGATTATGAGTAGATAAATGCTTAAGAAATTTGGAAGTAAGAATAGTTTAAAAAACTTTAAAGACACAAGAGATGAGATTAATTGGACGATAGTTGGAGAGTTGAGAATGGTCACCCTTCTTTGGGACAGGTTGAATGAGAGCGAACTTCCAGCAAGAAGAGAAGACGTTAGAGAAGAGACAGAGACAAAAGAGTTTGCCTAGGCAGGGAGTCAGCACGGAAGAACAGTTTTTACTACAACAGGAGGAACACCATTCAAACCATACACCTTCTATGTACTAAGCCCAGAGAGGGTAGAAAGTACATCTTTAGAAGAGATTAGGATATTAGGCATAAGTAGGAGAGGGATGAATAGCACCAGAAGCATCCAAGGTGGAGTTTTTAGCGAAGGTTTGAGCGAATAGTTCAGCTTTGTCAGAGGAAGAAGTGATGGTTGTGCCATCAGAGTGGAAAAGGGGAGGGAAAGACGAGGAAGATCAATTGTTGGAGAGGTTTATAGGCTAGATGCTAGAAAGCTTGGGAAGAGCTAGAGTTGGATAGTTCAGTGCATTTATTATTGATGAAAGAGTGTTTGGCAAATCGAAGAACAGATTTGGCTTGATTCCGGGCAGAAACATAGGAAGAATGAGATTCTTGAGTTTTAAGTCGTCGGTACCGTTTAAATGATTCCTCCTTGTTGCGGAGAGCAGTAGAAAAAGCATGAGTAAACCAAGAATTTTTGCAGTAGTCAGAGAGAAAGAAAATGGAATGTATGCCTCCATGCCCGATAGAATTACCTCGGTAATGCGTTCAGCACTCTCCGAGATTCCTCGGCCACAGAAGCAAAATTCATTCCATTGGAAATCAAAGAAGTACTGCCGGAGACCCACCCAGTCGTCAGTGCCAAAGTGCCTCAAGCGCCGCCTGCTAAGAGGATCAGGTGGCCGTACTGGAGAGATAGGACAGATGACAGAGGTAAGTTTATGGTCAGAGGAGCCCAAAGGAGAGAAAAGATCGACAGTATAAGAAGAAGGGTTAGAAGTTAGAAACAAGTAAAAAAATTTGGGCCAATCTCTAAGGCGATCAGGGATACAGGTAGGTTGCTGAACCAACTGCTCTAGGTCATTTAGGATAGACAAAACGTAGGCTTGTTCACCAAATTGGTCAGTAGAATTAGAGGAGAGCCATTGGTGGTGATGAACATTGAAATCTCCTAAAATGGAGATTCAGAGAAAGGAGAAATGGCTAGAATGTGTTCCACTTTAGAACTTAGATAATCAAACAATTTGGGAAAGTCGGTAGAGTTAGGGGAAAGACACATCACATAATTATTTAATATGAGAATGACAGGAAAGTTTGAGCCATAAAGTTGAGAAATCAGAGGAGCCAAAATCGGAAATACGAGAGCAAGTGAGTTTGTTGTGGACGTATGCACAACATCCGCCTTTGAAACTAGGATAGAGAAAGTAGGAGGATACAGAGAAGGGGCTGCTGGCAGTTGCTTCAGACACCTGAGTTTCACACCCACTAAATATGTCCGCCTTGGCTGGGATCGAACCCAGGTCTACCAGATTCACACGTGAGCGTGCTTGCCACTCGACCGCCGTGACTCCAGTGCTGAATGAGATTATCAAGCACTAGCCTCAATAAAATGTATGATTGTAGCCAAAACAATAAAGGGGAACCACGGTCAGGAGGTTCATGGTCGATGCATGAACTATTAACACTGATTTTGTATTCGATTGTTGTTACAGGAATGATTGGAGGAAGTTTGTTAGGATGAACATATGAAGGTATTTGTAACCTTTTAATTGACAAACCTGGAAGGTCATCATCCCCGATGTTGTGAAGACTTTGTTGTGGAAGTGTATATCATCTGAGGTGAAGTCAATGATATTGAGACCTGGTGAATGTTGTTCCGAATGTTAAAATACTTGCTTTGGCAGGTGTTTATTGTATTAATTTTCTCCCGGGCATCATTGTTCCCTTTCTAATGTCCCTTGCTAATCCTCCCCCTCTATTTAACGGGAATGAAGGGTTGGCTACTTACTGTCTGACTGCCTGTTACATTTTCTGTGGTAGCAATAGCATGACCAGGTGCTGTCTGTTATATACTAATGACTATATTTGTTCAGCGAGCAGGTAGATGTCAATAGTTCCAGCTGATTGACTTGTGCAACCGCGATTATTTAAACCTTTAAGAATTAATAATTACTAAAAGACGAGACATTGAACACGGTTGCATGAGCCAATCAGCTAGACTTATTGACATCTAGTTGAGCCGATTTCACCTCAGCGTCGCTAAAACAGAGTATAGTGATCCAGCAGCCCACATAATGGACACCTTAACACCTTACGAGCGGCCTATGCGGTTTATTTATATGTACCGCCCAGCGGGGTGTTTTTAGCCAAAATAGGGCTGTTTACGTGATCATTTTCATGCCTAAATAAGACCCAAAACGTAAAACAAGTACCTATCCCTGAAAGGGCATAAACAGAGCTTTCGAATGACACCATAACGATCCTTTTATGATGGCTAGTTTTCTTGCAATAACCGTGCAACGCGAGTGCAAAAAGCATGTAATTCGGTACTTTCCCCATATAATTCAGTATGTAGCGAGTGAGAGAGGGAGGAGGGAGCTGAGATTCGTGTCAGTAGGTTCGCCGCGGTGGTCTGGAGCAGTCATACGCTCGCTAGTCTCCTGCCACCACTTGTCTCTCTCTCTCAGCAACATTACGTGCTGAAATTGCCACTCGACCTATGTCGAGCGCCGCCACATAGTCCAGCTTTATTAAATACGACTTATGTGGTGAGCCGCTAATTAAGGGTTAACAATACCCAGGTGAAGGAGAAGGCCTATGACAGAGTGGATAGAGAAGGTTTGAGGAAAGTACTTAGAATATACGGAGTAGAGGGCAAGTTGCTGAAAGCAGTGAAGAGCATGTATGAGGGTGCAAAGGCGGCAGTACGTGTGGAGAGTGAGCAGAGCGAGTTCTTTAACCTGAATGTTGGTTTGAAACAGGGGTGTGTGATGTCCCCGTGGTTGTTTACTGTATATATGGATGGAGTTATGAAAGAAATACTATCAAGAGCAGTGGATGTTGGTGTATCGCTGAAAAGGGAGGGAATTGAGTGGAAGCTACCTATACTGCTGTTTGCGGATGATACAGTTCTGATGAGTGATAATGAATGGGAGTTGCAGGGTCTGGTAAATGAGTTTGGAACAGTGTGCGAAAAACGGAATTTGAAGGTAAATACGGGGAAGAGCAAGGTTATGGTCTTCGAAAGGGGTGAAGTCACAGAGTGTGAGGTGAAGCTGAACGGTCAGGCTATGGAGATCGTCAACTCTTTTAAGTATCTGGGCAGTGTGTTGAGTAAAGATAGGACTATAGATGAAGAGGTGCGGGAGAGGGTACAACAGGGGAAGAGGGTTGTAGGAACGCTAAAAGCAGTAACAAGAAATAGGGTGGTCAGTATGGAAGTGAAGAAGTCCTTGCATGACAGTGTGGTAATCCCGACACTGACTTACGGAAGCGAAGCATGGACGTTGGTTGAGAGACTCAGACCAAGAGTGAGAGCAGTGGAAATGAATTACTTAAGGAGTGCGTGCGGAGTTACATGGAGGGATAGACAGACTAATGAGGAAGTAAGAAGGAGGTGTGGTGTGGAGGTAGATGTGCTGGAAAGTGTGAAAAGGAACAACTTGAGATGGTTCGGCCATATGGAACGTATGGAAAGCGAGAGAATGACTAAGAGGGTGTACGAGAGCGAGGTGGAGGGACAGAGGGGGAGAGGTAGACCGAATATGAGGTGGAAGGATGGAGTAAGGAACTACATGAACGAAGGCGGTGCTGGTTGGGGGGAGGGGCGTCGACTGACTGGGGACAGAGGTGCATGGGGGCGGTTCGTTCGTGGCCACCCCTTCGGGGATCACGGCGTCAGGCAATAGATAGATAGATAGAACAATACCCAACAGGTTTTTACAAACAAATGGTCCTCGGAGTCACCGTCCTACAGATATTATCTGCCATCACTCACAGTGCACTCGGTTTATGATTACGCATATAGTTATTAATATTTATATAGGGTTACAGTCTCTTATCTAACTTATACATTTTACTGCACATAATATATAATTACCCTTGCATAGACTTAACCATGTAATATTTAACGTTAACATAGTTATATCGACATTTAAACCCAACACACACACACACACACACACACACATACAGCTGCCACGTGGATGAGGTTGCGGCCATCCTCTACAGTATATACCGAATTGTGATATAATTATAGTCACTTCAGCCTAGCGTGGTTGCTAAATGTCAGTATATCTTAAATAGTTCCTACGCATGTTTTTCTCTTCCAGAAGCCAATAGGAATAAGTCATAACATGATTGGTTGTTAAAATATCAGTGGATATATCTTTTTCATGAGCTACCCTGGCAACTTATAACGCGCTGAGTTAGTCGCGAAAGACAATAATTGGTAGAAAGTGTGGTCCCTGTGACTCTCCTGCCAAACCAATATTCCTACACACAGAGAGAGAGAGAGAGAGATGGCTAGAGCTATAACATATACTGATATGCGCGTGCATGCAGTGAAACATTAGTGTTTATCGAAACACAAGTGTGTGTGTGTGTGTGTCTTTGAAAGATCATATTAGCATTCTTGATTAACACCTTACGAGCGGCCTAGGCGGTAACTTCTACTACCTGCCAAGCGGGGGGTTTTACCCTAAATGGCCTTATTTCCGTGCTCTTTTTCATGCATAAACAAGAGCCAGAGCGTAATACAATTATGTATCCCTGAAAGGGCGTTAATTCAGCTTTCCAATGACACCAGGAACCATCCTCCTACGACCACGCGTTCTCTTGCAACGATCGTGCAAGACGAAGGAAAAATCCCTAAAATACGGTAATTTCTTGACATAATACCCAGTGTAGTGAGGGAGGGAGGGTGGATGTGTGTGGAGTAAATGTCAGTAGTCACGCGGGACCCGCGCCGAGCGGTCATGAGCCGACCTACGCTCCTCCACCCGGTCGTCTCTCTCTCACAGCTATTATTGCTCCAAAATTGCACACAGACTTAAGTCGGTCCCCGCCACATAGTCCTTTCTTCTCTAGCCCGACTTAAGTCCACCCCCGCCAAACAAGGGTTAACAAGTTTCCCAGAGGTTAGGTTTGCTCAATCGTCTGTTACCCCCTTATCCCCGTACAGCCTCTGTCTCCGTACAGGGACACTGTTGTAAGCGTATCAGGTATTGTTCGCATATGAAAAATGCCTCTGAAAGGGTGCAGTCAAAGGCATGTAATCTCTACTCTTCTCCACCATATTGTCTACAATCTCTCCACATTGTGAAAATTGCATGTATGTTACTGTTATGCCATTATTATAATCAGTGTTCTTCACAGCTGTCCCAGCGTATACCTCTCACTCTGCAGAGACAGAGGGCCACCCGCTTTGTAACTCATTCCCACCACCTTTCTGCCCACCAATCAAAGCCAACAGTTAACTTAAATGTCCCCGTAATTTTTCAGCTCAACAAGTAAAGTATGAAATTCACTCCGAAAATGTGTCTATCCCTCACCTTATGACTTTGTTTCAAGCTTTGAGTGTCCTGCGGTTACATTCCAGTGCACCTTGAATATGGTTCTGTACTAATCATTCTGTTCTGACCGGGGTAAGGGGGACAATAGGAGGTCAAATTGTTTATAAATAGTTTTGCCTCTTGTCTCTTTCATACACAGAGAAACAATATATTAGGTAAAAGGAAGTGGAGAACATCAAACCTTTGATTGTTGTTGTTGTTGTTGTTCCCTAAGCTGCCTGGCCGAACATCCCCGAGTCCCTGAGAAAGGCCATGGCCACGATCGGGCTTTCCCACAGAGCTCTCATTGAGTGTAGATTGTGTTGTTGGCGTAAGTGGTTGTGTGAAATGCAGTCTTCTATGATGTGTTTAATGGTATGGGGTGCTGTGTTACATCCCGGGCAGGCATCGACAACGGAGTCATCCAGTCTCTTCTGATAGCTCAGGAGAGCTGGATGGTGTCCGCATCTCAGCCTGGCCAGATGGACTCTGTCCTCGCGAGGAAGGGAGGATTCGGACGGATGGATTTCGGGAGGTCGTGCATGCAGCTGCGTGTTGTCTGTGAGTGAGTGGATGGATCGGTGAGAGATATGAGTATGGATGTGCTTCTGGAAGTTGGTTCGGGGTGGGCAGGGTGGGAGAGAGGACAATAATTGTGTGTGATACCGTGTGCTGGGTGTTGTTTTGATATTTCTTGGTGTCTGTGGGTGTGTTGCCATGTAGTTTAGTGGGTGGTCTTGGTTCGTGGAGGCTGCTGCCAGGAATTGAGTGCCTCTCATGTCCAGATGGTCTTTGACTTTGAGAATTTTGGTTTCTTGATGTAGGTGATCTGTGGGTGAAGTAGCTGTGCAGCCTGTAATGATCTTCAGGGCTTTGTTTTGAATAGTCTGTAAGGTCTTATGATGTGTTTCAGCTAGGTTAGAAGCCCAGGCTGGGCTTGCGTATTCCATCACTGATCTTATGTATTGTTTATATACTGTGGCGGTAGTTTCTTTGTTGTGTCCAAATTTTGTGTGAGCAAGTGACCTGAGGGCGTTAAGTCTGGGTGTCAGTTCCTTTGATTGTAATATGGAGGAATTGGGTTGCTTGTAATGGGAATTAGCATTACTTAGGTGAAGTGGCTCTGCGGGTCATTTTTGTCATATGTTTAGATGAATATATAGAGTAAACATTACAGAGTACTTATTCTTTTGATTAATAGATACTCTATCCACAGATATTAGAGTCAAGCTTTCGTTTATAAGGCTCTTCGATGTATTCGTCCATTTAGTTCGTCTCTCCCTTTCCCTCTCGCTCTCTCTCTGAACGGTTTAATTATATTTGCATTGATATCCAAATGTATATGCTAATAACAAACCCCTTTATCATACATATCAACATTGGGAAATGCAAACCACTAATACTTCTCTGGGGCTACTTTGAAAGTATATAGCGTTTTCCAATGCCATTTTAGTAGGACCTATTATTCTTATAAGTTAAAACGACTATGAGGTGTGTAGCACTTACATCCGATCAAATCAGGTATTTGTTTCTATTTAAGTGGGTTACCAGTTCTAAAGTCTGATATGTGTATACTGTATTTTAGTCATATATATATCTTTTCTTCTCCAAACCCCCTTCTCAAACACAAAATACACATCTGGCGAATATCAAAATTATATCAATATATATTAAACTGCTTTTATTGCTGAATGACGTCATCATTTTTCTCTAACAGTGTAGGATTCTTTAGTGTAAGCGACCAGTTATGAAAGCTGTTATTTTGTTATGGGCATTTCACTAATGACGACTAGATGGATATGGATATGCAATACATAGAAACATTATTTTATTTTAAGTAACAACACAATACTACACATAATGCCGTATTTGAAAAAAAGGCATGAGACAGAGAGGTATGAGGAGCCCCAAAACAATTGCCGCAAATCAACAATACGGGCCAGCCCGGGACCTCAACCAAAATTAAGAGACCAACATTAACCCAAAGAAGAGCAAATGAACATCAGCTAAGGAAACGACTAATCTATAATGTGGCTAGATATAGATAGATAGATAGATGAATAGATAGTGTGAGTGAATGAGTGAGAAAGAGCTGTCTTACTAAATACTGTAGATAGTGAATCTAGCAATCCCTACAAATTGGTTTGCAAACAATAATTACACATAAAGAAATGTTTGTTAAAGGCAGATTTCGCTAGAAAAAACTATGTTCATCTTAATTAATATCAAGAGATAAAACGGTAACCATAAACCTGGTGAAATCATTCACGTAACCCCCCTCCCCCACCCTACACAATTCCAACCTTCCCTACACAATAACAACCCCCACCCCACCCACCGACCCACCCCCTTCTCCGTGTAGCCCATCCCTCTCCTTCCCAGTAAATTTAACGACGCCATCTATGGGACATAATATGCAACATATTCAGGGTAGGGGGGAGTGAGCGATCTTAGTGATATCAGAGCGAAAGACCCAGCGAAATTACCATTAGGTGGCCCAGTCGTTAAGGTGACAGACTGTACGCACGAACATACACAGACGCTGTCACTTTAGCCAAACCTCACGTCAGATTGGGCCAAGTGGATAGCTTACAAGTTGTACAATCGGCCTAGTAAGTTATGTATCGGCACCAATAATTGGTATCGGCAATATTTACACATGATTTCTTTTTGAGTGAGATATACAACCATGTTCCTGCACATACCATCTTCAACATCTGACATATATAAATACAGCACATAGCGAGCCAAACGTAATGACAGTTGACACATGACTTATTAGCGCCATTGTATAATAATAGCATTGTATTCATATGATAAGTACTATCATATGAATACAATTTTGTAAAAAATGAACACAAAACTCTGCTCTCTGTCCTTACTCCTTCTTCACACGAGTTGTGTCTGGCAATTAATAGTTTTTGTCATGTACCCCAGAACTCTGGCATTTGTATTGCATTCAATTAACCCCTTCTGTACCGGCGACATGTTTAACTTAAATCTGGCTACTATTAAACGATTTTAGACAGTTTAAAATGGGCCTCCAGCGATTAACAGACTTCAAACTATCTCACTTAACCATTTTTACTATCACAGATCCTTCTTAAACTGCACACAAATGGTCTAAATATAGCTATAATAACATTTGAAAGACGGCGCTGGTACAGAAAGAGGTTAACCCCTTGAACACTGTGACGCGTTTTTGACAGTTTATTCTGGCTATCATTAGACGATTTTACACAGCTTAGGAAAGATATGTGAGAATTAAAGGGGTAAAGACTGGCTCAAGTAACCGTCTGAATTCCACATACCCTTCCTAATCTGAATAAGATCGTCTAATAATAGCCAGAATGAACTGAAAAAATACGTCATGATCCATGAGGGTTAATTAATAGTATGATAATAAGTGGTGATTGTGTTGACAGGCCCGCAGTAAGACTTATGGGTACAAAGCTCCTCTGTTGGCTGCGGAAGAGGTGGCCAGACTGCTGGTGGTGGTGGACGAGAGCGAGAGGCGTAACATCCGGATCTTAGATGTTGGGGCTGGTACAGGATTAGCTGGACGTGAACTCAATAAACTTGGCTTTTGGTGAGTACGAGATACATCACAATTAAGGGGGGATGGCTCGGATTTGTTTACCCCCTTCTCCCTCGTGCTTAATCCCATTGGTTTTTAGTTTTTAAGACATTCGATTCACTAGTTAAACGATTCTATGACTTTACACCCCAATTTTGTGCCAATATTAGGACCTTCCGTGCCACTTAGGTGTCGTTTTTTTCCTGGCGAGCGATAGCAAGCCTGTAAATTTAAGAGTAACTTCGGCCGGGACATGTGTCTAATGTACACATTTATCTAGAAGGGGGTTCTAGGAGGTGTATTTTACAGCCTGATGGAGGTCTTAGGACGAAACTAAAAAATTATAAGATAAAACAACAGGCAAATTAATACGCCCATCTCCCCTTAGTACTGTATCATACATTAATACTGTATCATACATTATCAAGGGAATATTTTGCCATGCCATTTTGTGTTCATGTGTATTTGCTACATTATCGAAATATTTATGACTATTACTAACATCCCTCTATTATTTTGTAGATTTTGCAACCATTACAAATAGTTAGCAGTTACAGTAAATTACCTTGCATGTCAAAATAATTTGGCATACATAGAGAACTCTTATACTCCCAGTCATTTATAGAGAGGGAAATAGTGTGCATACATTGTGTTGATATTGATCTATTGTAACTCTCCAGTAATATAGACGGCATGGACCCGTCTGAGGGAATGCTGAAGATTCTCCGCAGCACCAACTTCTACAACATGATATATCAAGAACGGATCGGTGCTGGTACCACAACTGTGCCGCCAAGTATGACATTACTGTAGTTAAGGGGGGTCACCGTCTTTTTTTATCTATCTCTCATTTTATCTCTTTCTCTGGCTTGTATCTATTCGGCCCCATTCAGCCAACTGTTTTAAGACGTTTATCCCCATTCAGGTGAAGATTTCTTCCTGGCGAGCGATAACGAGCCAGCATTGTATGGACAAAGCCGGCTTCGCCGGAGACATGTTTCTATCGAAAAACTTACAAATTTAGCTTGCTGTCAAAACAAAATATATATGCTGGCTCGCTACCACTCGCCAGGAAAATATTGTCACCTGGATGGGGGTAAACGTCTTAAAACAGTAGGCTGATTGGGGCGGAATGGATCCAAGCCAAAGAGAGAGGGAGAGAAAGAGACAAAAAGCGAGGTGGGCTCCCTTAATAGTAACACTACCCATACTAACAGCACTAGGGGTTATTTTTAGTTAAATGTATCATACAAGTGTCCAATTATTTTGTGTCTAACGTAACTTGAATTCGGCTCTCAATTAATCTTCCAATGTAACCCCTTCTGTACCGCAAAGTCCTTCTTTTATTTATTCTAACTATACAGTAGTTAGACGATTTTGTGTAGTTTAAGAAGGATCAGTGGTAGTAAAAAGGGTTAAGTGAGATAGTACGAAGCCTGTTAATTGCTGGAGGCTCTTTTTACTGAGTAAAATTGTCTAAAGGTAGCCAGCATAAAGTTAAAAAGACGTCGCCGGTACAGAAAGGGTTAATAGGACACTTGTTACAGACCGCTTTACCTTTGCCTCCTTCTTACACAGAACATAAAAATAATGTCAGGTTAGCCCCAAATTACATTACTCACTCAACTAAATTACTATCACCAATACCCACTTCTCACTATGTGGTTCATCTGTATATTGATTGGGTGCGCATGAGTGCCGTGGGAAAGATTTGCTGTTGATCTGTTCAGCAATGAGGTGTACACTCGGATACCATAGTCTCTAGCCCACCCATAAGAATTCGTGGACCCCCTATGTTTTTCTTAATGCAATTATAACTATCAGGATTGATTTATAGTTGGAACTTGCTTGTCAATTAATAGTATATATATTTTTGTATTTGATTTAAAGAAGATTATATTCATAAATTCGTTTCCAGAGATATACTTCCATAATTAGAAATAGGTGACGTCCAGGAATTTGTATGCGTGGGATAGAGTCTATTGTATCAGAGTGTACCAGAAAACTGTCCTGACCTGTCCTGGATGTCATGGTAGTTTGGTAACGTCTTCAAAAGAAATTATATTCGGTTTTCTTATGTTTTAATTTTAAAATTTATCTTATTATTAATAGTATAATTTTATCATCATTATTATTAATATTATCATTGTAGTATATAATTGTTTAAAAAAAAATAAACTAATAGGATAGGAATATTCCGGCAGTTGATTAGGAACTCATACTTGATATAATTAGCTTAAGGGGGCTCATCTCGCTTTTTTTATCTTTCTCTCCCTCTCTCTTTGGCTTGTATCCATTCGTCCCCATTCAGCCTACTGTTTTACGACGTTTACCCCCATCCAGGTGTCAATATTTTTTGGCGATCGGTAGCGAGCCAGCATATATATATTTTTGTTTTGACAGCAAGCTAAATTTGTAAATTTTTCGATAGAAAATGTTTCCGGCAAAGCCGGATTTCTCCAAAAAATCATGGCTAGCTATCGCTCGCCAGGAACAAATCGACACCTGGATGGGGATAAACGTCTTAAAACAGTTGGCTGAATGGGGCAGAATGGATACAAGCCAGGGAAAGAGAGAAAGAGAGAAAAAAAAAAAAAAAAAAACGGTGACCCCCTTAAAAAAGGCTGGCAGTATTCCGTATAATTAGAGATTCTCAGCCCGGTTCAAGATAACTTCAAACTGGAAGGGTTTGGATACTCGACGACCGTATAGCCTAAAATTGTCCTGCGGAATGATTAGTTCCCATGACATATTACCTGTACAATCACTGTTCAAAGATAGACTTAATTCGACTTCGGTTTTAAGGCCCACTAACCATGAACTTAAAGGAAAACGTTGTCATGGAATAGTGTAATATCTAGCTCCTTCTTAAGTAGATACCTGTATATACTGTATACGTGATACATAACATGCTATTGACGATATATATATACATTATTTGATAGCGCAGTTTCCTTTTTAACAAAATAAGTTTCCAAATAGAAGGCCTTATTGCCATTGTCTTGACTAAAACTCAAACTAAATTAATGTAACAGAAGCCTATTCAGCAGACCGGCATAACTGTGCGGGTAGGATTAATGTATTTGTCTATCACTTTTCATGAAGACAGAGTTACATTAAGTTTCACCTTTCCATCTGCTCCTGTGATAAACCTAGTCTATTAGGCAGACTTTGGATTGACCCTTGACCCCCTTTTGATATAAGCTCAAATATATCTATGGAACTTGGGATTAATAATTAATATACAGTTTGATATATTATCTAACAGATCCTATACTATCATTAAATATAGCTCTTGCTTTACTAACTATAGATAAAGATAACAGCCACCTCCATGTATATATATTTAATCAATTCTGTAGTCATTGTCTAAATCTTTGTTTCTTGCCTAAGAAGGTAACGTCTATTAATTTCCCCAGCACCATCAGTCAAACATCTCAGTCTTTCTCATTAATGTCTTGCGGGGCCAATATGGTCCCTTATGGGGAGGCTGGCCGTTTGTTTGGTTTATTAATTAATTTATTCATATATTGTTTTAGTTTCCTCCCTAAGCCTCCATCAAACTTGGAAAGAAAAAAAAACTATAAGATAAATTTGTAAATTGTTCGGTAGAAAAATTTCCCGGCCGAAGGCCGGTTCCTCTTAAAATTGCAGGCTCGCTATCGTTTGCCAGGAAATAATCGACATCTAAATGGCACGAAAGGTCTTAAAATTGACCACGAAATGGGGCGAAAGGTGTTAAAATCACCAAACTAATGGGCCGAACGTCTTATAATTTCAATACTAGTGGGGCTAAACATTAGGGAGAAGGGGGTCCAGAAAAATGGTCTGCCTCCCCTTAATACAAATGGCAGGTTCTTTAGTCTCCTACTTCCATCTCTGGCTACTTCACCACCTCAGTATGGCGACAGGTCAGTTGAACCAGTGCCACTTCAACCAGTGCCACTTTAACCAGTGCTAACTCAACCAGTGGCCACTTTAACCAGTGCTAACTCAACCAGTGGCCACTTCAACCAGTGACCATTTCAACCAGTGACCATTTCAACCAGTGACCATTTTAACCAGTAGGTTAGGTTAGGTTATTTTAGGTTAGGTTACTGGTTATATTCCGCCGCTCGTCTATACTACTATTTACAACTTATTACAGTTGTCCAGTCCCTCTCATGGCTCGCCATAATTATAGCTCATTCATTGTAAGTTGGCCAATAATCTTAACTACTAACCTCTGTAATTCAATAACGACTAGAACAATCAATATAATATGTCTACCAGTAGCAAGGAAGAGTCACGCAGGGAATAGGTGTGGAAAATTACGGCCCATTTGCTCTAGCCCTTTTTGAGTGGCGGAGGTTGGGAGTCATGATTTTTGGCCTCCCTATAATGAACAGGGTATAGGAGGACCCGAAAGCTGCCCGTGACGTGACGGTCTCGTCGGAGCATTACGTCGGTCAGCTCCAGATGTAGGGTGACTAGGCTGATAACCCGATACAGAGGAGCTAGTTACCTAATTGTTGGAAGATTAAGGGAGCCCACCTCGCTTTTTTGTTATCTTTCTCTTCCTCTCTCTTTGGCTTGTAGGCTATCCATTCAGCACCATTCATCCTACTGTTTTAAGACGTTTACCCTCATCCAGGTGTCAATATTTTCCGCGAGCCAGCATATATATAAAGTTTTGTTTTGACAGCCAGCTAAATTTGTACATTTTTCGATAGAAACATTTCTCCGGCGAAGCCTGATTTCTCCATACAATGCTGGCTCGCTATCGCTCGCCAGGAAGAACTCGACACCTGAATGGGGATAAACGTTTTAAAACAGTTGCTGAATGGGGCCGAATGGATACAAGCCAGGGAAAGAGAGAAAAGAAGAGAAAGATACAAAAAAAGCCGGTGACCCCCCATATAGGTAATTTTGTGGAACATTTCCAAAGTCTAGTGAAGCAGTTTTGTGACAGTTGAGTTTAGTATCATAGCTGGTCAGGAAAAGCGAATGACTGCCCATTTGGTAACTTCTTTTTATGTTAAAAGACCATTTGATATCAGGGAACAATATATATATAAGTAACACCACATTCTTAACATTAATCATCAATTACAAACCCCAATGTACTTGAATAAACCAATGAAAGCATATGGTCCACCCGGGATTCAAACTCGGGACACCACACCCAGAACATAAGCACCTAATCCATGCTACCGTAACACAATTATATACAGGGTGTAACGCGACATATGACAATAACTTTGGGAAATGATAAAACAAGGTATTCTAAGCCTGAAATGTTCTATAAGACATATTCCAAATCTCGACGGTTAAAAATATATTGAAGGTTTAATTTAGTGTCCTCCCCTGCATCACTGTAATGGACTCTTCCATGTCAAATAGTTTCCAACTTGTCCAAAGTGAGCTAATAATTATGTCTCTAATAATTTTGTAACTTACAGAAATAAAATATCTATGTTGGTAAAATAATTGCAGTTAGATGGAGCTGTGGTAGGCATTAGGACAGCTAAGCCACCCTGATGGGAAAATAGGCTACATAAGAAAATACAATTTTCAACATGCAATATCTCAATACTGATTGAGATTTGGAATATGTCTTATATAACATGTCAGGCTTAGAATACATTGTTTTATCATTTCCCAAAGTCATTGTCATATGTCGCGTTACACCCTGTATATTCATAAGAGAGTAATACCCTATTGGTTACTTTGAGTTCCTTTATTTCTTCGGTGGAAGTACTAGTGTGACTTGAAATTTAAGGGGGGTAGTGCTTGTTTATTGGGCTATGTATATAATTGTATTTATATTTTTTAGTTTCCTCGCTAGACCTCCATGAAGCTTAAACAAATACCCCCTAGACCCCATTTCAAGACAAATTTGTAAAACTTTTCGGTAGAAAAATGTCCCGGCCAAGGGCTGGTTTCTCCTCAAATGCAGGCTCGATATGGCACGAAAGGTCATGAAATTGACAAAGATATGGGGTGAAAGGTCTCAAAATAGCCAAACTAATGGAGTGAACATCTTAAAATCTCTAAACTAATGGGGCTAAACATGAAGGAGACAGGGGTCCCGAAAAAACGAACCATCCCCCCATAAGTCTAAAATAAGAATGAGTGAGGAATCGCAGCCAGCTGATAAATTGTCACAGGCATATTCCTATCTATTTATCTATCTATCTGCTCAGGCCCATTCCCCATATTTTATATATACTGTATAATTATATACTGTATAATTATATACTGTATACTGTATATATATACAGTATATTTTTTTTTTTTTACTTGGGGTGGCCGAATCGAGACAGAGCCCGAATAGGGACAATACAAATAACAATGAACACGCAAACACAAAAACACAAATTCACACACATCTACGTCACCCAGGAAAAGACCCAGAGACAGGAATATGTAATTCCGAAGAATAGGTTTAATGTTTTTTTTTTTTTTTTTTTTGAGACAATGAACGGAGGAAGGAAAAACACAGATAAAACAAAAAGGTCCATGTGCCTAAAGGCATCCTCCATTCATAAAATGTTTGTAACAACTGGATTTAAACATTTGTAGATTGTAAGATTGTGGAAAGCAATTCGAGGGAAGTGAATTCCAAAGAGTAGTAGTTCTGGGGATAAATGAATTTTGATTAGCAGAAGTTCTGCATTGTGGAGGAGAAAGTGTAAATTCATGGGTGCTCTCAGCTGCCCTAGTTCTACGGGGAAAGATGTGGAGAGGCGGCACAATTGAAGCAAGTTCCTCGGAACAATTGCTGTGAAAATATCTGTAGAATAATGCAAGGGATGCAACGTTTCTTCGTATGGATAATGTAGGAAGGTCCTGTGTGATTGCAAGGTTATTGATTAATCTAATATCTTTATTTTGAATTTTGTCCAACTGCCTCAATGCAACCACTCCACTTCCACCCCACAGAGGTGAACAGTAATCCATCTGAGAACGCACGACTTTTATATATTATGGCCAACTGCTCGCCAGTGAAGAATTCTCGAACTCTGTACAGGAGTCCAGTTTTTTAGAGGCATTCTTAGCAATGCTTCTAACATAATGTGTCCAGCTCAAATTAGTAGTTAATGTTACACCGAGAATGTCAATACTAGGGGAAGTGGGAATATTTACATCATTATTTATCATTAAAAAATATATGGGAGTCAGTGAGATTCTGTCGGTTAGAAAATTGAATGTACTTGGATTTCTGTGCATTAAAGGAAAGTAGATTCTTTTGTCCCCATTCATTAATTCTAGAAAGGTCCTGGTTCAGAGAAATTGCAGTGTTTATTTTTGAATTTATAAGATCGGGTTGGGTGAAAGAATTGGTAAATGTGAAGGAACTGTGGAGTGTTGAGTCATCTGCGTAGGAATGTATTGGATTATGAGTGGTAGATAATTATGAGATCATTGATATGAATGAGGAACAGAGTTGGGGCCAAAACTGATCCCTGGGGGACACCAGCATTTATTGAGTGAAATTGAGAATAAAGGCCATCTACCATTACACATATTTTTCTGTTATGAAGATAAGAAGAAATTAGTGGAACTAATGATGCAAGGCCGTAGTGTGACATCTTCGACAATAAGGATTGATGCCAGACTCTATCAAATGCCTTTGATATATCCAGTGCTATTGTATGTGTTTCACCATGTTGGTCTGTAGCTTGGTTGATTTGATGCGTAAGAAGGCAAAGAATGTCTGCAGTTGATCGACATCGTCTAAAACCATATTGCCTATCACTGATTAATTTATTATTCTCAAGATGCTTAATTATGTGATTATTTAATATAATTTCAAAGACTTTACCAAGAGTGGAAGTTATAACTATTGGTCTGTATTATGTATTATTATAATTATGCGTTGTGGGCCGTAAATTCTGTAATACTAAAACCCATTTATATGTTTGAACTTATCTTAGTCCGGAAATGAGAGACACTAATATAATGGAGATACAATATACATATACCTGATATTAGAGGTTTATTACAAAAAAAGGCGAAGTCTATGATCAACTGTTGAATTATATAAATAATATTGTTATAAAATTAAGATTGTGAGTCGTTTCAGAATGAGCTAGCTACTTTAGGCCGCAGTTTTTCAATTATTATTTAATTCACGATATTTATTTAGTTAGGCAACTAGGTCAGGTTGGTTTAGGTTGGCTAAGCCTGGATATGATAGGTTACATACGATAGATTTGCATTAGAAATTAATATCGATATTAAACTATTCAAAAAATATAATAATGGAAGAACTTAGACATCAATATAGAAAACAATACATGTATTGTATATGAAAGTAAAGCTATGTCTATGAGTTCAAATATGTGGTATATGATTTATGTGATAAAACAAATGTTTGATATTAGGTTGTTTATATTTTAAACGACACTCAGCCTAAAGGGTCACAGCCTAAAATAATTACTTTGTGAGATTGTAGGCACCAATCGAGCACGGCACTACCCAGGGGAGGCCACACAGGCATATGATAAGGAGTTGCTGTAACTCCTGTTTCATTTGCCTGTCTTCCCCCACTCTTTCTATTTGTGCTTCACCTACACAGAGAGTAATTCAGCTAGCTCTCACAAACACCTATTAATTTCACTACGCTTAACAAGCACACCACACTTCTTTCAAACACACCTAAATTACCTGTAACGTATCTGGATTTTGTCTCTATCAACCTGGTGAGGGGACACTTGTTACAGGCAGCTGTGCCTTTTGTCTCCTTCATACATATATATAGCAAACAATATATTAATAATAAACATAAGCAAAACGCCACCAATGGGTTTTGATACCGTGTGTAGTGTTCGCAGGAAGCTACGACGTGGTGTTGACGGCTGGAGGTCTTGCCCACGGTCACATCCCCCTCACCGGTCTCAGAGACATGTGTAGCCTCACCAAACCAGGGGAGTACAACCAAGCTTCTACTCTAACCATTTTTTCCATTAAGGGTGTGTGTGTGTTTAAGGTGGGGGGGGGGGGTCCCTAGAGGAAAAAAAAATACATTGCTCGAAAATTACAAAATCTAGCAAAATAATGTATATAAAGTAAACAAAATAGCATAATGCCCCATAATACGTCGGATCAGATAGTTTTAATCGCTCGATAAATGAATATGCTCAGTATTGTGAGTAACCAATATTGGCCACACCAAAGCAGTCCTTATAAATTCACCCTACCCTGCAATGTATGTTACCCTTATTATATGGACTAACGTACCCAGATGTATAGTATTTAAGGGAGCCCACCTCGCTTTATTTCTCTTTCTCTCCCTCTCTCTTTAGCTTGTATCCATTCGGCCCCATTCACCCTACTGTTTTAAAACGCTTACCCCCATCCAGGTGTAAATATTTTGCTGGCGAGCGGTAGCGAGCCATCATATACTGTATATAATTTTGTTTAGACAGAAAGCTAAATTTGTGCATTTTTCAATAGAAACATGTCTCCAGCAAAGCCGGATTTCTCCATACAATGCTGGCTTGCTATCGCTCGCCCGGAAGAAATTGACACCTGTATGGGGATAAACGTCTTAAAACAGTTTGCTGAATGGGGCCGAATGGATACAATCCAGGGAAAGAGAGAAAAGGAGAGCAAGATAAAAGAAGCTGGTGACCCTCCTTAACTACTGTAGAATAAGATTGATATTCTACTGATTGCCGTTCTCTGCTCTGCTCTGCTCTGTGTGTATTGGAAATAAATGTGGTGTGCATGTTTATTGTAGAGAAATGAATAGGAAGCGATGTTTGTGAAAAATAGCTGGATTACACTATGTAGGTGAGCCACAAAACAAAAATATATATACAATTATAACTATAGTATATATACATATAATACAGTCAAAGGAACGCTGTCACACATAGGCTCTCTGGTCAGACAATGGTGCAGTATATTACAACAACACTTGTTGTAGCTCTCTATGTGGTGCAAGAGCCACTTTGGAGATACCAACAATATGTTGGACGAGTTGATCCACAGCTTTCTTAGTGTCTGCAACTGCATAATGTGCTGGGATTGCGTACAAGGGAACATGCTGACAAAGCTTCTGGCACACATACGTCCGTTATACAGCATGTTCGGGGTCTACATAGAGCAACATTATGAATTTATTGTTATATTTACTGTAAAAAGCAGGATGGCTGCCTCCACATGTGTATAGTCTTAACCCTTAATTAGCGGCTCACCACATAAGTCGTATTTAATAAAGCTGGACTATGTGGCGGCGCTCGACATAGGTCGAGTGGCAATTTCAGCACGTAATGTTGCTGAGAGAGAGAGACAAGTGGTGGCAGGAGAGTAGCGAGCGTATGACTGCTCCAGACCACCGCGGCGAACATACTGACACGAATCCCAGCTCCCTCCTCCCTCTCTCACTCGCTATGTAAGGAATTGTATCGGGAAAGTGGCTAATTACATGCTTTTTGCACTCGCGTTGCACGGTTATTGCAAGAAAACTAGCCATCATAAAAGGATCGTTATGGTGTCATTCGAAAGCTCTGTTTATGCCCTTTCAGGGATAGATACTTGTTTTACGTTCTGGGTCTTATTTCGGCATGAAAATGATCACGTAAACAGCCCTATTTTGGCTAAAAACACCCCGCTGGGCGGTACATATAAATAAACCGCATAGGCCGCTCTTAAGGTGTTAAAGGACAACGCATATGTGAAAAGTAAGCATCCATAAAATGTTTTCCAATGTACAAACCTATATTTTGCCGAGGGAGAGTGCTGGCTGGTCTCCCATTAGGAGAAACACACTCCCGATTTGAATGCTGTCTCAAGTGTAACTGATGGTCTCCCTTGAGTTTCGTACACAGTGTGTGAAGGAGGAGTGGTGGTACACAGAGGGAGTAGGGATTGAAATAGAGGGAAGGTATTTGATGAGGAAGGAGGTAGTGGGCGGGATGGGGGAGAGAGGAAGTTGAGGGAGACGATGTGCAATTTTAATGTCAATCATAGGGAGGGAGGGGGGGAGTAAAGAGAGGGATGGAGGGTTAGGATAGAAAAGGAGGTGGTGGTATGGAGAGATGCTATTTAGTCCTAATTGGTACTCAGTTTCCCACTACTGGTGCATTTTATTTATATATGTTTAAAACCGTGCGTCAAGTGTGGCTTGCCGCAGTCCTCCATCAAAGCCTCAAGTGTGGCTTGCCGCAGTCCTCTAGTTGATTTCTAAACATGGTGAAGTACAGCTTAGGGTTAACCGCAAGTTGCAGAATGTGCATATGAGAGGTTTTACCTACAATTGTAGGATGTGCTGATACACTGCTTACTGTAGGTCCAACCAATTCAGGATTCTTTTGCACCATAAATTAGCAGTTGTTAGCTTGCCTACATTTTTTGTAAGTAGTCATCAACTTTTTGGTTAACATTGTCAGCTTTGTTCATGCATGTGAAGGGGACATTTGGGTACTTAAGAATCAATATCTGCATATACCGTTATTGACCCAAGGTCATTCTGGGGGACGTAAGGTGCGAATATGCAGATAGGCCAGGGTCGATCACCTCGTCTAGTCCCTCTACTTTAACGCCAATGACGCAATAAGGGTTCCGGTTGCTCTGAAAATTCTGCGAGTGTCTATGAGAATTTTTTTTTGTTTCAAAAACAATAACGCTAATGAAGATATGAAGACTAAATAAACAGATAATACCAATATATTTCTCCATGCAGGAGGTTATGTTGTAATGGCCTTTAGGAAGGAGGTGATGGAGACCGTCCCTGAGTATAAAGGGAACCTGGAGCAGTATATGAAACAGATGGAACAACAGGGTTTGTGGCTACAGGTCAGTTTGCTCTCTCTCTATTTTTGTTGTGATATTTGTTTATATACTCTGTTCATTGAATAAAATCCTATTTAACCCTCTGCCTGCGGTGCATGTCACCAGACGGACACCAAAATCCGGTTATTATGTGTCGAGGGAGTGAGGCATGCGAGTGCAGGCAGTGTGGGGTCCCTTTGTCCATCGCCCACCATGGCTGAGCATGTATTAACCTTTAAAGGGGGGTAGCGACACATGTGGAGGAGTGATAGGAGGTATGGAGGGGAATTATATAACTTAATCTTATATTGCTTTGTTTTGAGTGCCAGTTGTGACGTCTACCAGCGTTGGGAGAATCGCCTCTCGTTAGCCACTAGCGCTCGCCAGGGACATCGAAATGGGCTACAGTTATCCGAGAATGTTGTTCTTTCTGTCCTAGTACTCACATTGTCACAGACAGTCCAGTGGTGGTCTTTATTTTCGTCTGTGACAACGGGAAGTATTTTATATCATTAATAGAATACAAGATGCATTGTGTGGAGTTAAGGAGAGAGAGAGAGAGGCGAGAGCGTGGTGGTAATATGTGCGTCTGTATGTATGTGCTACCTCGCTCGGAGGAGTTTTCCCGCTCGCGCAGGCTTTCCCTCGCCTTTGATTGGCTGGTGGATCCTGGCGCCTCCTAGGGGCCTGCTGCCTTGTGACGTCTCGGCCGACCATCGCACCTTTGCGGGCTCCTGTGTAACTAACCTCCTCCATGAGGGTTCCCAGGAGCTGCCCTCCTCAGGACAGGCTTGGCACGCATGCTTCTAACATCCCTTTGCATACTCTCTCCCGATCACTCCCTTTACCACTGTCTCTCTCTCTGACCTTCTTCTTTTCCATTACTTCTCATCTTTTTTCAATTACTTGTCCCCTTGGGTTCTGCATATGGTTTCCATAGCAGGCCCATTGTATTGCATGCGCCGTCCTCTGAGATATTTACATGTACTTAGAATAGGTTTGAGGGTTCTTAGTTAGTATAGGTTAAGAACTCTGTGTGTCTCCATTATTGATTTAGTGTTTCTGCTCTTTTATTTAATGCTAGACTGGGATAGGGTAACTGTAGTCGTTGTCTCCGATGTGTGTACGGTTTGCCTATACCTACACGACTTCGACCGGTCCTGTGGTAGCCTGGGTTGTCTTTTCGGCTGCATCTTTTGCGAGTGCAGCATTGTGTTGACTGAGGGCTTTGGCCTGTTCCAGTTCCACACTTTGCTGCCTCTTTGCTTGTCTTTTGAGGGTCGCCAGGATAGAACCAGATACTTGTGATCTGGATCTATCAAAAGAGCACCCCAGTCAATTAACGTAACTTAAAGGATGCAATCTTAAGGACATCGCTAGGCTACGAACCTGTCTTGCTCAACCCCAGTTCCTTACCTAGAGTATCCCAGCTAGACATTATTAATTGAGTAGACACTTGTTAGTATTTAATATAAGCTCTTTGATATGTACACATTATTATTCACAGCATTTATTAGTCTAGGTTGTTGCTGAGCCGCACAACCATAGCAGACTGTTTCGTTGATGAGGAAGTACTTCTTTTAGTGTCGAGCATTACTACCGTTGCGCATTTATAGTATTCTCGTGTCAGTTAACATTATATGTCCTATCTTTTAGTGTATTCAGTTTACACGTGTGGTGTCCTGCCTCCTGCCTTTATATAGTTTAAGATACGAGCATCTTACGAGCATCAGACTTTCTTCAGAAGTTTCCAGGTCTATGCTGTAGGACTATACTTCACTTTCTTTCAGATAGGAGTGAAGAGTTTATTGTTGTTTAGAGTAACTGTATTGAAGCATCTTTTTATTGTATTAAATCTTGCAGTGATTTAATTGATCTTTCCATAGATTCCTTTTTATGCATTTTAATGTAACTTGCATTTTGTTTGTTATCTGGCTATACCAGTGTTGGTTAGCCTGAAGTGGAGTACATTTATGCCCAGTTAAGGATACCCCGTTATCGCAGATTAACTCTGAAGGGTATAGGTGTTTTTGTTCACCGGCATATAAGTTCGAGGGTTTGGATCTAGCTTACCGTTGTTGCATAGTGCCCTATTACTAGTCCAATCATTAAGTGCCCTTGTTTTATTCGTAGCCCCGGTCGTAACAAATGGCGACCTTGCCTAGTATCTTATCTTAGTCGTCATACCAAATGAACTAAGAAATAATTGCAGGATTTTTGGACATTTGTTTTTTGAGGAATATTTTGGACACGTTGGATTTTTGTTTTTGGCAACATAGTATAGCACTTGAGTTGTCTTCGAGCATTTTTTGAGTGAATAGTGCTACATGAGAGTTTAGGTACTCCTTTTTTTTTTATAAACGTTGGGAATTTTCTGTGGACACTGTCGAACGACGAATCAATGTGAGGACACAGTACGGGAAGCAGACTCTGAGGTGCAGCAGCGGGGTTTGTTAGAAGGCATTAGAGTAGTAACTAGTGAGGAGCATGCAAGGGAGTTTCTGGAGATGCCTATTACTGTTGACCGGTTGTCGGGGATTGATCGGTATGGTCTCCAGTGTTTGGCCACGGTCATGGGGCATGTTGGCACTAGCAGCATAACGAGAAGTGACCTGGTGGCCTGTGTGCTCGGCGGGGTGCGTGGGGCTTTTGGTGGAGCGGGAGCTGTGGCACCTTCGGCCCAGCCCCCATTCCACTCGACTCCTACCATGGCGCCCCCTCGGGCTCCGGATCCGGGTACGGTCCCGCAAGCCGAAAGTCACTGGCAGAGTGGTTTGCACCGGGGTGGATCACTGGGTGGGTCTCCAATTGTTGCATCTCCTCCTCCTCAAGGTTTAACTCCAGATATGATCTTCCAGCTTGAGATGGCTAAGATGGCTAAGATGGCTAAGCAGCAGGAATACCAGCTTGAGATGGCTAGGATTCAGGCTGAGGAGAGAAAGGCCGTACGGGAGGCTGAGCTTCAGGTTGAGGCTACAAAGTACTGTGCAGACAGAGATCTTGAGAAGTCTCGGGTGGAGTCAACAGGGCAGCGTCTCGGTTCAGGGAATCGAGGTCTTGATCAGTCTTTATCGCACCTTCTTAAGTTAGCCCTGCATTTGACGAGTCGGGTGTCACCGAGTTTTTCCTGCGTTTTGAGAAGAAGTGCCGGGAGCACCAATGGCCCGAGGTTAAGTGGGCAGCCCTTGTTTCCTCTAGGTTGGTTGGAAAAGGACTCTAGGCATATGATGCATTGCCCTTGGAGTCTTGCATCGATTATGAGGTATTGAAGGAAGCTGTTCTGCGGGCGTATGAGTTACAACCAGAGACATATAGGTTGAAGTTTCGGGGTGTTACGAAGGGTCGTGAGTGCACTTTTCTAGAACATGCCCGGGAACTGTCTGATGCTTTGAGAAATTGGCTGAGGTCAGAGAAGGTGACGACGTTCGCAGAGCTTGAGCAGTTAGTCCTTCTAGAGCAATTTTTCAAATGCACAGGCAGCAACCTGACTTTGAACCTCAAAGAGAAACGTCCTAAAACTCTACAAGAGGCAGCTGAGATGGCTGACCTGAGATTATCACTGATCCGTGGGTGCGGGTCTGCACGACGGACCCATGCAGTTAACAAGGGGCGCAACACTCCACCCCCCCGAGTCAATGATACCACATTTAATAACAAAAGCAAGAGCAATGATACCAATTTTGATCACAAACCTAAAACCGTCCCATTTAAGAAAGGTACAAAGGAAATCAAGCAACAACAGATCTAGTGACCCTTCTAGGCTGCTTGTCCTCCAAAACACTGAGGATCAAGTGTCCAAACAGTGGTTTAGAGTGGGTAAGGGAACTACTGCCCTGGAACTAATGTCCGTGGCAGGACTAGGAAGTTAGTAGGGGGCATATGGGTTAGTAACTGAGGGGAGGATAAAATAAAGTTATTCATTTACAAACGCAGTCAGTCACGGGTTTGATGCGAGATATTTGTCTAGGTGGAATTTAAATGAATCAACGGTGCTGCAGTCTATAACGTCTCGGGGAAGCCCATTCCACAAGTTGACAACTCGATTGAAGAAGAAATTCTTAGATTTGTGTGAGTTAAAAGATTTACCAATAATTTTGCAACCGTTTCCCCGCGTGTAATTAGATTGGTCGATAGTGAAGTACTTACTACAGTTCATATTGCCGATGCCTTTGATGATTTTGAACGCTTGAATTAAGTCACCTCTTAATCTGCGCTGGGTTAAAGGAAATAGATTTAATTCTCTAAGACACTCTTCGTATGGTTTGTTCTTTAGGCTAGGTATCATTTTGGTAACTCTACGTTGAACTCGTTCTAGCTTGTTTATGTCTTTTTGGTAATAAGGGCACCAGCATTGAACGCAGTATTCCAGAAGAGGGTTCTCTGTTTACATTCTTAAGCTGAGTGCCATTCATCGAATAGTTTGCTTTCTCATTTAGGTATCCGATATGTAGTACTTTACATTTATCCGCATTGAAACTCATTTGCCAAATTTGGGCCCAATGTGACAATTTATCTAGATTGTGTTGCATATCGTCAACTTGATCTTTTGAGAGTACGCTATTTGCAATTTTTGTATCGTCAGCAAATTTTGAGATTGTACAGGTGAGACCCTCATCTATGTCGTTGATGTAAATTAGAAAGAGAATTGGTCCTAGTACCGATCCCTGGGGTACCCCGCTACTTACATTGGTCCATTTAGTTGCCTTACTGTTTATGACTAATCTTTGCTTTCTGTCGCCGAGCCAATTTTCTATCCATTTCAACACACCGTCTTGTATTCCATGCGCTTTTAGTTTTATCGGGGAACTTTGTCAAAGGCCTTTTGAAAATCAAGGTATATAATATCTACAGCTTTACTCTCATCGTAGAGGTTGAGGATATCGTGGAAGAAGTCTAAGAGGTTTGTTAAACAGGAACGTTTTTTACGAAAGCCGTGTTGAGTATCTTTAAGTATGTTATTTTCCTCTAAGTGATTTACGAGTCTGTCTTTTATGACCGTTTCTAGCATTTTACATACAACTGAGGTTAAGCTAATTGGACGATAGTTACTGGGTAGGGATTTGCTGCCTTTTTTGAATATCGGTGTTACGTTGGCTATCTGAGGTCAGGGCCCTTCCCCATCTCAGGGGAAGTCCAAGGGTGAAGTAGAGTGTTTTAAGTGTCATAAAAAGGGGCATTTTGCACGTTCCTGCCCTGGTAACCAATCTACAGCAGTCGTGTCTTTGGCTAGCAACGTTGGGGAGTCTCTGAGGTCTTCTGCATTTACCCGGGGTGATATGTCAGATGCGGGGGCACAGCCAGTGAAGGAGTGTCTGGAAGGCTCGAAACCTGTCCGCGATGCTTTTTGCGACCATAGAGGCCGTGGCTGCGTGAGTTGGGCTGGTTGCAAGCATGGGTTGGAGTTGTTGCGTGATACAGGTGCATCCCTGACTCTGATGAAAAACTTTACAGGCAAACCTATAAACGCGGCACGGGTAGTTGTGGTGCAGGGTATTAATGCTACACGGTCATACCCGTTGGTTCGAGTGGAACTGGAGGTTGAAGGTGTGACACGAGAGTTGGATGTTGGAATCGTGGAGAAACTGCCAGTAGAGGGCGTCGACCTTCTTCTCGGCAACGACTTTGCGGTGCCTACTTCTAAGGTTCCACCCTTAGTCGTTGCCAAGAGGGCGGCCGACGTGAGTAGGGAGGAGCAGGAGTTGGTCGAGAGGTGTCAATTACAGAAGATGGCGTGTGTTGTCACCCGTTCTCGTGCATCTAAAGTGTCACAGCCTATTCCTCAGTCTCTAGACCAGCGGAGGAACGGTCGAAAGGAGAAAGCTAAAGTTGGGAAAAGTTTTGAGAGTTTTGATCCAGGCTCTCCTTGGCGACTCAGTATTAGCACCAATGTTAAGGTCCGGAGTGGCCCCAGAACCTGTCACACTTGTTGAGGAGGTAGGGCGTGTGAAAACTCCGAGACAGCACCGTTACTCACAAAAGCAAGATAGGATCGAACAGTCCAGTACCGGGGGAGGCCATAAGTTGCTCCGGGAGCATCTCGATAAATTGGCTCCTTCGGATATCTGTCGGCTGCAGCTAGGTGATCCTGAGCTTCAGAAGTGTAATAACGGTGCAATAGAACTTGAGGAGGACGGGGATGCAAAGCCGGGGGACTTCTTTCGTGTGGAGGGTATTTTGTACAGGCGTTTTCTAGATCCCAGACAGAGTTGGGAGGGTAGGTCGAGATTGGTTGACCAGTTGGTAGTGCCTAGTGTGTGCCGTGATAGCCTACTGAGGTTGGCGCATGATGTACCGTTGGCAGGGCATTTGGGTGTACGTAAGACGGTAGCAGCATTGGCGAAATTGTTTTCGTGGCCAGGCATGAAGGCACATGTGGCGTCATGGGTGGCAATGTGCAGTACCTGCCAGACAGTAGGTAAACCAAACCAGTGTATTCCCAAGGCTCCGTTACACCCTATTCCTGTTATCGGGCCATCATTCTGTAAGGTTATAATCGACATGGTTGGCCCTCTACTCCCTACTAGTGCAGGCAACAAGTACCTCCTCACAATCATGGATGTTGCCACTCGTTATCCGGATGCATACCCCATACGAAATGGTACTGCTAAGACAGTTGTTCGTAACTTGCTATTGTACTGTTCTAGGTACGGGTAGCCACAGGAATTGCAGTCAGACCAAGGGTCCAACTTTACTACTAACCTTTTCAAACAGACCATGCAGCAGCACGGTATCAGTACAGTTGTCTCTTCAGCTTATCACCCAGAGAGTCAAGGGGTGTTGGAGAGGTGGCACTCGACTCTGAAGAGCATGTTGCGTTGTTACTGTGTTGAAAATGGCAAGGATTGGGATCTTGGGTTGCCCTATGTATTATTCGCTGCTCGGGAGGTACCTGGTGAAAGCCTAGGGTTCAGTCCCAATGAGTTAGTTTTTGGACATCAGGTCAGAAGCCCCCTCAACATGGTTAGAGAAATCTGGGAGGGCACAGCAAAACCATGTTCCATGTTAAAGTATGTCCTTGAGAGCAGAGAGAGAATGCTGAGAAGCCTTGAGTTGGCAGGTAGGAATTTGGTAGGGTCGCAAGCACTTATGAAGGACAGGTACGATGAGAAGACGAAACTCCGGGAGTTTAAGGTGGGGCAAGAGGTGTTGATTCTGTTACCTCTGCCAGGTCATCCGTTGTCTGCCAAGTACGCTGGTCCTTATAAGGTGGTAAAAAAGATCTCTGACCTAGACTATCTTGTGGCTACTCCAGATAGGCTTAAAAAGAACCAGCTGTGCCATGTGAATCTGGTGAAAGAGTTTGTGAGGCGCCCCCCTGAGCCTCTCGCTGTCCCTGTGTTGACCTGCAGCAGTCATGGAGGAGGAGTAGGAGTGAGGGACAGTGAAGCTCAGGTGGAAGATAACTGGGAATGTCATGTCTCTGCTGACCAGTGGGCGGGGAACTCCAGACAGGTGGCTGACGATGCTCTAGTGCATCTGCCTGAGCAACAGCGTGTAGCCGTGCAGCGCCTGTTTGCTTCATACCCCACTGTGTTTGCAGAGCATCCAGGCCTCACAACTCGAGTGGTGCATGACGTGGACGTGGGAGATCACCCCCCCCCCTTTAAATCAGTACCCTACATAATTCCACCCATTAAACTCCCAGCCCTCAGAGTGGAGTTAGAGTATATGTTAGAACGGGGGTTGATTGAGAAGGGGGCAGTTAGGTGGACATCTCCTGTCACTCTGCAGCCCAAGCCTGACGGGAAGGTTCGCTTCTGCATTGACTTTCGGAGATTGAACGAGTCGACTCCCACCAATGCTTATCCCCTTCCCCGTGTTGACGATAGTGTAGACAAGATTGGTAAGGCACAGTTTCTAACTAAGTTAGACCTAGTGAAAGGCTACTGGCAGGTGCCCTTGTCTGAGCGGGCGAAGGGGGTATGCGGGTTTGTGGTTGATGGGAACACCTACTGTTGCAATGTGATGCCGTATGGCCTTAAAAATGCCCCAGCAACCTTCCAGAGTCTTATGAATGAGTTAGTAGCTGACATCCCTAACTGCACTGTCTACCTAGATGACGTTATAATATACGATGACAACTTTGAGAGTCACTGTGAGCACATAGAAGCCTTGTTTCGGAAGCACAGTGAGGCCAGCTTGGTGGTCAATCTGGGCAAGTGCGACTTTCTCCGGGCAACTGTGCAATATCTTGGGTTTGTGGTCGGGTTAGGCCAGGTGTGTCCTCCCCCCCCCCCCCCCCCCCCCACAAAAAAAAAAACAAAAAAACAAGATACAGGCTGTTAACCAGTTCCCCAGGCCGTCCACTAAGCGGCAGATCATGAGATTTTTGGGCATGATCGATTACTATCGCCGCTTCATTCGGGGTTATTGTACTGTGTTAGCTCCTCTGACAGATTTACTAGCAAAAGATAAAAAGTTCAAGTGAGCACCTGAGTGTGAAAGGGCTTTTTCGCTGGTCAAGCACCTACTATGCACTCACCCAATCCTCAGGGACCCTGACTTTGAAAGACCATTCCAGCTGACAACAGATGCCAGCGGTGTAGGGGCTGGTGCCGTCTTAATGCAGACAGACGAGGAAGGTTTGGAGCATTCAATCAGTTTCTATTCCAAGAAGTTTAATTCCGCTCAGAAAAACTACTCTGTGGTGGAGAAAGAACTGCTGGCAATAGTGTTGGCGCTCAGGCACTTTGAAGTATATGTTCCTGCCTACGGGCCAGTCGTGGTGATTTACACCGACCACCACCCTCTTATATTTCTGAACCAATTCCACAACCGGAATATGAGGCTGACACATTGGTCACTCATGTTGCAAGACTACAATCTAGACATTCGCCATATTGCCGGTTGTGAGAATGTGATTGAAGACTGTTTGTCGAGGGTGGAGGATCCGGCGTAGATCACCACAGGTGTGTGGGTTTGAGTGGAGAAAAATCAGGCTTGCCCCTGTAGAGCAGCCGTCAAAAAACAACATTAAAATTAAATAAAAAAAATCACATAAAAACTCTTTCTTTCTTATAGTTAATTGTAAGTTGCCAATGTTATAGCTAAAGTCCTAAGTTGAACCTGTTTTTCACTTAGTAGGCTGGGCTCTGTGAAGCTCGCTCTGGGAGCATAGCAGGCTAAAATTATACTATTGTGTTTGGGAGGGGTTATAAGATTTTCTTTATGCTAATATGTTGTTTTATTTATGATTGAGCTTTGCATTTCATTTCTGGTGGAGGGGCTAGGTGTGGCAGGTCTTGTCGGCATTCTGCCTTGTCAGATATGGTGCTCGCCTAATGTTGAGCGTCCCATATCTTGGGCGGGGTATGACGTCTACCAGCGTTGGCAGAATCGCCTCTCGTTAGCCACTAGCGCTCGCCAGGGACATAGAAATGGGCTACAGTTATCCAAGAATGTTGTTCTTTCTTTCCTAGTACTCGCATTGTCACAGACAGTCCAGTGGTGGTCTTTATTTTCGTCTGTGACAATGGGAAGTATTTTATATCATTAATAGAATATAAGATGCATTGTATAGAGTTAAGGAGAGAGAGAGAGAGGCGAGAGCGTGGTGGTAATATGTGCGTGTGTATGTATGTATGTGCTGCCTCGCTCGGAGGAGTTTTCCCGCTCGCGCGGGCTTTCCCTCGCCTTTGATTGGCTGGTGGATCCTGGCACGTCCTAGGGGCCTGGTGCCTTGTGACGTCTCGGCCCGTGATTGGCCGACCATCGCGCCCTTGCGGGCTCCTGTGTAACTAACCTCCTCCATGAGGGTTCCCAAGAGCTGCCCTCCTCAGGACAGGCTTGCCGCGCATGCTTCTAACATCCCTTTGCATACTCTCTCCCGATCACCCCCTTTACCACCGTCTCTCTCTCTGACCTTCTTCTTTTCCATTACTTCTCGTCTTTATTCAATTACTTGTCCCCTTGGGTTCTGCATACGGTTTCCATAGCCGGCCCATTGTATTGCATGCGCCGTCCTCCGAGATATTTACATGTACTTAGAATAGGTTTCAGGGTTCTTAGTTAGTATAGGTTAAGAACTCTGTGTGTCTCCATTATTGATTTAGTGTTTCTGCTCTTTTATTCAATGCTAGATTGGGATAGGGTAACTGTAGTCGTTGTCTCCGATGTGTGTACGGTTTGCCTATACCTACACGACTTCGACCGGTCCTGTGGTAGCCTAGGTTGTCTTTTCGGCTGCATCTTTTGCGAGTGCAGCATTGTGTTGACTGAGGGCTTTGGCCTGTTCCAGTTCCACACTTTGCTGCCTCTTTGCCTATCTTTTGAGGGTCGCCAGGATAGAACCAGATACTTGTGATCTGGATCTATCAAGAGAGCACCCCCGTCAATTAACGTAACTTAAAGGATGCAGTCTTAAGGACATCGCTAGGCTACGATCCTGTCTTGCTCAACCCCAGTTCCTTACCTAGAGTATCCCAGCTAGACATTATTAATTGAGTAGACACTTGTTAGTATTTAACCCTTTATTGGCGGCGCGGCAACTTATGTCGTGTGAAAGAAATTTGGACTAAGTGGCGGTTCACAACTTATGTTGTGTGCCATTTTCAGCACGTAATGTTGCTGAGAGAGAGAGATAACTGGTGGTAGGAGAGTAGCAAGCGTATGACTGCTCCCGACCACCGCGGCGGACCTACTGACATGAATCCCACCCTCATGCACTCGCTGCACAGGGAATTATGTAGGGAAACTAACTAATTACATGGTTTTTGCACTCGTGTTGCGCAATCGTTGCAAGAAAACTAGCGGTCGTACAAGGATGGTTGGGGTGTCATTGGAAAGCTCTGTTTATGCCATTTCAGGGATAGATACTAGTTTTATGCTCTGGGTCTTATTTAGGCATGAAAATGATCACGTAAACAACCCTATTTAGGGTAAAAACACCCCGCTGGGCGGTACATATAAATTACCGCCTAGGCTGCTCGTTAGGTGTTAATATAAGCTCTTTGATATGTACGCATTATTATTCGCAGCATTTATTAGTCTATGTTGTTGCTGAGCCGCACAACCATAGCAGACTGTTTCATTGATGAGGATGTACTTCTTTTAGTGTCGAGCATTACTACCGTTGCACATTTATAGTATTCTCGTGTCAGTTAACATTATATGTCCTATCTTTTAGTGTATTCAGTTTACATGTGTGGTGTCCTGCCTCCTGCCTTTATATAGTTTAAGATACGAGCATCTTATGAGCATCAGACTTTCTTCAGAAGTTTCCAGGTCTATGCTGTAGGACTATACTTCACTTTCTTTCAGATAGGAGTGAAGAGTTTATTGTTGTTTAGAGTAACTGATTGAAGCATCTTTTTATTGTATTAAATCTTGCAGTGATTTAATTGATCTTTCCATAGATTCCTTTTTATGCATTTTAACGTAACTTGCATCTTGTTTGTTATCAGGCTATACCAGTGTGGGTTAGCCTGAAGTAGAGTACATTTATGCCCAGTCAACCTCTGAAGTGCGCATGGGGGGTATGAGACACCACACTCCTGTGCTGACGTATTTGAGCTGTTCCCATCACTAAAATATTTATTTTACCATAAATAACATTAATACTTATCCATATGCGCCTATTATAGGTTGATTATAAAGGTATTAACCTGTTACAACAATAAAACAAGTGGAAACAGCGTTTGGATGGTCAAAATCGGCGATACAGGCCGGGAGTTACACAATGTATGGCTGAGGCAACCTCCCAGCCCACCACTTTCCTCCACCTCTGGAGAGAGACTGTCGATCGATACTCTCTCTCTCTCTCTCTTGCACTCGCTTGCTAACAGTGATGACAATGCCCTGCTACCAACTCGGTAATGTTAGCACGAAAATAGACCACAGGAAAAGGGAATAACAGGGAAAATAGGTGATAACTGAAGGAGGGGAGGTAACTGGGGAAGGAGGGGAGGTGGAGGAGTGATATTTGGCATGGCCCAGGGGCAAAGAAGAAAAAAAAAAAAAAAAATGGTGTTTTAAATTGATTTTTCCCCCCCCTGACTCTTAAGAGTCTTCCCGCAGTTCCCGGGTTAAGGATACCCCGTTATCGCAGATTAACTCTGGAGGGTATAGGTGTTTTTGTTCGCCGGCATATAAGTTTGAGGGTTTGGATCTAGCGTACCGTTGTTGCATAGTGCCCTATTACTAGTCCAATCATTAAGTGCCCTTGTTTTATTCGTAGCCCCGGTCGTAACACAGTGGGGTGTTGAGAAACAAATGTGTTATGCCTAAGCTCTTAAGAGTCCCGGCACCTTCGCCCAGTAAAACCTCTTAAGAGTCCTGGGTTAATGTGCGAGAGAATCTTCTCTTGCACCATTGCAAAGTTACACATAGTGAAAACAACTCAAACCGCTCATTTATAGCAATTTAGCTGATCTTCGCAAGACCATTGCAAGACAACCAGACATTGTACAAAGGAGATTCAGGTGTCATTTGAAATCTCTATTACTGTACTTTCTTGTATATATCATTGTATTACATTCTGGCTCTTGTTTAGGCATGAAATGGTGCAGGGAATGTAATAGGTTTTCATATTAATGGAGATAATAACAGTAAAATCACATATATTGCCCTGAAATCTATGTGAAGTGTTTGGACTATTGTCATTGGTTGACTCCAATCGTGTATTACAAAAAATGTATATATATATATTTTCTTAAACTTTCAAATCACCCAACAAATGTGTATATCAATGACAGTTTCATATCCATAACTTATTTTGCTGCCATATCTTAATCTCATTATTGTCTCTAAGCAAATCCTTCCTCCAATTTCCGTATTATTTCATCTCCTTTCTTTCTGACTAAGGTTAAAGTGTCTAAAAATCTGTGTGTGATAACCCAGGTTCGAATCCCGGTGGATCACATATATGCTTTCATTAATTCCATTGGAGGTGTTTGGTGGTGTGGTAAAATTAATAAAAAATGGATAATCCTATAAAACTATGACAAAAACTTTTGAGGTTAAAAATTTTCAGGCACTAACGGATCTCCGAGGCTGAAATACATGAACAAATTTATTGAGACTACTAATGCAAAAGATTGTAGAGATGTGGATATTTTTCCACCAAGTGATTAATTTTGACAACTAATAATACATACAGTATATACTCTTCTTCGTTACTTTTCTTCTTGCCCCGAAACACTTTTCTGACAAAGCCAACCGAAGTGTAATTCACAGCAGCAAGTGCTATATGGTGTAGTTCAAGTAATAATGATAGTCAAAATAAATATTTCGCCGAAAACCTTGATGTTGAACGTTATTTGTTTGAAGTCTAGAGAGAAGGACACTTTCAAAACATTTCTATGATGTCATACAACTAAAGTACCTGTTATGAGCTATTAGAAGCAAGTGGAGACTGTCGGGAATAAATTATGGTAACTTAACCCTCCTCGCCCGGGTGGCCTACATAGCTCCATATCGAGTTTTCCACATTACACATGGCTGGCTTACGTAGCTCCATTGCCATATTTCATGGCTGAAAAAACATTTAAAACCGCACTAAAGAAACTTTTGTCGAGCGCTATTGAATCTCGTAGCGAGAAATGGCGCTATTTAAGTAAGCTGAACATTATTATTATTATTAGCGTATGGTCCGTTTAACCCCCCAAAAAAGCACATAGCCAGTCAGTCATGCGACTCCTGCTTGCATGCAGGCCTACGAAAGCTTGAATTGCTTTTCCTGAGTCCCAAACAATGCATGCAAGCAGTCGACAGTGACTTAAGAATGGTTACAGTGGTGAAATATATCAGTAATCAATAATCAATATAATCAATATTATTACATAATACATAATCAATTGTTGAACAAATGTAAATAGACCGTAGCCGTGGCTGCCGCTACTGCGTAGCCGCACTCTAACAGTTCTCAGTATCATAACAAAACACTGGGTTATATTCTGGTATGTATTTATTAGTGGCCCTTGCATCATTGACGACATTCCTTACTATTTTACGGCACTCTTGAACACCAAGGCTCGCCATTCAAATCAACTGCGCAGGAGTCAGAGAATCCATATCATCGTAAGAGTACGCTGAAATACTTACGGACTCGTCCTTATGATGCTGATGCCACAAAGAAAAAACTAATACAAAATAATAAAATAAAAGTAAATCTGATCTCTATCTTTACTACGCTTCCCGCAGTTCAGATGTTTCTTAGCGTTGCTTCCCCGCAAGCTGCGCATTGCATCGCCCTTTGACTCCTGGGCGTCTCGCAGGGTGGACGTGTGCCGCATCCTCTCTTCATTCGTCATCCTTCTATCCGGATTGCGAGTCTTTTCTCATTTGTACACGACCTACGCTCGTGATAAGGCTAGGACACCATGTTGTCTGTTTACTTTTTTCCCTTATTTTATGTCTTCAGTTAGTATAGCCATGAGGCTTTATTTTTAGCTTTTTGAGGCCCACTTTTTGGGTACCAATATTGGTGGGTTAAGTGGTGAAGTCTCTTCATGGAGGACCTCGTGCATTCAATTGCTTTACGTGGTAAAGTATTTTGCACAGCGTTATGCTTTTACGCCTACATTCCTGTTTCTTTGAGATGAGGGAAGGAGTGCCTAGTCCTTCTAGGGTGGTAAGTGTACTTAGACAATTCGTCTGCTTGTCTACTGCCTGCCCCAGGTAGGTTTTTTGAGCCTCCTTGTAGGGTACTTTTTCTGGATAGGATTTACAATTTTAATGTAATTTCATTAATTATTTATATATGTGCCATGAAATTTGTATGTTGGGGTGTCTCGTTGCTAGGAGTTTTGCTCTCCCTGGTATTGAGCGAGTCAGGCTTGACCTGAGCAACATGCATCTAGGCCTCCTTGTTGCCTCCCATGTAGGATTGGAGGGGGGCTTGACGGGGGTCCTAGAGTTATGTGGAATTCGGCTTCTTTTGTCTGGGACCGGTAGGCTAGAATTCAAGTATATTGGTATAAAAAGTTTTCTTTTCCCAGCGTTCAGTTCGTATTGCGCGGCGATATGTACTGTTGGAGTGAACCATACAGCTGGCCTTGTTACTTGCAATTGGGTAAGCTCCGCCGCAATGCAATAAACCCGTTCGATGTTTTGTACAGAGAACGAACACCCGGCAGAAGAGAGGAAAGGCTCTTTACATCAGGTATTTGGCTGTGCCATAAGACTCACCTAGCCTATTGTTCCTAGATTAGTCTTGTTCTGAGTCACTATGCCCAGCGGGGGCATTATGAGAGTACCTGGATCTTGTTTCTTGGGGTGGAACGCGGGCTAAGGTTGGTGCGGGTCACTGGGGTAAGAAGTAGTTAATTTTATTGTTGGAATGTACGCTCGTTTCAAATATCGTAAGGGAAAATAAGATATGCTATGAGGGGTATTATCTATTTTCTTACTCATGTTATCAGTAACTTTTTCGTGTCATCTCAAGTTAGTCCTTATGAGCACCGATTCTTGAAATGTTCCTCCGTCAGGTGAGGTGTTAAAGTCCCTGTGAGACTCCCGGGCCGCTGCATTATCCCTGGCGGGGGGCCTAGTCATGGATGTGTCCGCGATTATATTTTGCTCTAGCCTAAATTGCTTGAACATTCCTGTGCCGGGTCATTTGAAGTGTGTAAAGTGCGTTGCATGTTTAGACCATTCATGAGGTTAATGGGTGGTAGCCAAGTGAAATAATTGTGTAAAAGTCAGAAACGGGTTTTTAACGCATCTATATAATCTTTTCGGTTGTCTGTGTGTGTGTTCTTAATAGGCGGCAGTAGTTTTGGACCTGGGGAGCTGAAACTTTGCATATGGGTGTCAATTGACCTGGATCAGGTCATAGAGGGGGCGAGGCCATGATCGGAGGTAGTTTCGAGGCCCAAATTGAAAAAAAAAAAAAATGAAAAAAATGGCCGTTTGGGGCAGGAGGCCTCCGATCGAAAAGGTGTATGGAACGAAAGTTGTTCGCAGCCCCCCAAAATGAGGGTACGGATGAGGTCAGATCCAAAATCGGAGCTCATTTAGCGCCCGAAATCGAGGTCGCCGTTTAATGAGGCACAGGGAGGTCGAGGCCGGTGATTATGGTAGTAGTAGTATTGTGATGATTGTGGTAGTAGTGATTGATGATGGTGATTATGGTAGTAGAATTTAAACCCGGGCAATGCCGGGTACCCCTGCTAGTTTAGATGATAAGTGCAGGACCATTCTCATTGAGATTAAGACAAACTTTCCATGATTACTACCCGGAAGTCGCCCATAAGGCCCTGCAGCTGGATGATCAAGCCTTGTGGGATGCCCTTATGCGCACCCCTATCACAGTGCCCTGCACGTCGCCAAAGGGCTCCACCACTTTTAAGCCCTGTTCTGGTGCTATACATGAAAACATTAAGCACAAAAAGACTAAAGTTGTCTCTAAACCTATTGTAACGACAGATGAGTCGTCCGACGAGCATGAGAAAAGTCCCCCGCGCCGCCCGACGAAATGACCGAGGTCCTCAGAAAAACCTGTATCTAAGACGAAGTCACATCGGTCTAGATCTAGGTCACCCCTTCGTCAGGCTCACACTTCACCGCCAACAACCCAGGCGTCGAAGAAGTCGAAATCGGATAAGTCTAGCTGGCGCACCAGTTTGACTTCTAAATCCAGGTCGGGGTCTCAGCACTCTACGAAGAACCGATTGCCGGAGAAGGTACAGAAGGTTAAGACAGGACCTGCTACATCAGTGCCTAGGGTTGAGGCTAGTAAGGTGGCCTCCCCTCTTCATAGTCCAGGAACTCCACCATGTGAATTGCCTAGTGGCATTATTAATCACCCGAAGATTGGTCATGTTTCACCTTCGGTTAGACACAGGCCATATTTCATACCCTGCTACCCGGCGCATCAAGAGATCCAGGTTTCTCAGTCAGTGCTGGGGGTGGAATATTGAGGTGCTTCGATTACGTCTGACAGCCGCAGGCCTGTCCACGGGACTTCTCAACAGCCGGCACCATCCTCTCTATACCACCCTCCTGTACCTGATCTAGACTGGCCCAACCATGACACTACGCACAGAGACTTAGTACCTCGTGATAGCACTTCGATCTGGTCTGATGAGGTTGATATGGAGTCATTAACAGACTCCTCAGCCCGGTCGCCGGACATGACTCCTCTTCATCCATGAATGGAGGAGATGCTCGAGGACATCTCGTCTGGCCAACGGGTTGCTTCTCAATCGGACACCGAAACGCTGGATTCTTCCTCTCAACGGTCGTCGACTACTGCCCAACAAGCAGGAAGATTTGTTACGGACGAACAATTTCGTGAATGGGTGGACTTCTTCAATTCTATTCGTGAGGAGAGAAAAGTAAAGGTTTCCCCTGCGCCGGTTCCCGTTGCGCGACCTCTGGGACCGGTTCAGGTTATCCCTCAAGTCACTACCCCCTTTATGGTCACAGCGAGTCCTAGTAACGCAACACAGACGTTGGTCACGTCTAAGTTCAACATTCTGTCTGACTTAATTCCTCCTCCTGTAAATAAGACCAGTATAGTTAAGAAAGGACCTATGCCGTTGTTGTACGGTCCTGACAGGTCTTGGACAGTAGTCAAACCCACCCACCCAGAGGCTGCACAGTCTACCGTCGCAGGCGAAACTCCAGTAACTGTGCATTGGGTCATTGAAATGAGTGAGGCGCGGAAATTAAGGGCCAAAAACCATGCAAGTGATGTGTTGGAAATTGTGATGAAAGCAATTCTTACTGTGTATAGCCCAGACAATTTTGCGTATTCTCAGTCGCCGGCCTCCTCAGTGCGTCTTTACTCTGACAGGTCTAAGGCTGATGGTATCAATGATCTCAAGTCATAACATAGTTTAACTCCTGGTTGCAAACTTATTCCAAAAAAAGAGACCTAACAGGTAATGCAGTGTTACATGTAGAGGGGGTCGGGTCAGGGCCGTGGGTTGAGTGGGAAATCGAGGCCGAGAACTTTGCCAGTACGATCACTACTAAGAGTACCCATTAACTCTCGCCAGAGGCGCATGGCTGGTTTTCGATGCCTATAGCCCAGGCGGACGGAGTGCCCATTGTAATTTTTTATTTTCTTTGTGCACCCAAATTGTCTATTTGTCAGTTGTCAGAATTTTTTACTATTCCAACTCAGGTTCAAATTGATAAAGATTTTAAAATGTGGCAAAAAGCCTGGCGGTTATTGTCGCAGTTTCTTGTTAGTCATCGGCTAGCTGAATCACTGGTGCGGACAACTGAATCAGTAACTGACAATACCACAGCCAAAGCGTTCTCTCTAAGCTGGCGAATTATTTGACAAAACTCTGTGTAGTCTCTTGGTGACACTCGTATGGCCTTCTTGGAGGCTGTATGGGTGTGTCAGGACCTGTGGATGCACTTAGTAAAGAAATTGCCAGAAGAGATTGGTAGGCGTCTTACATTGTCACCTGTACTAACGTCTACTCTTGACTCCACAGATGCCTGGCGCACAGTTAACTGCCTACTTGACATTTCATGAGCCACTGCTTCCAAGTCAAAGAGTGAATCAGTCCATAAGTCTGTGCCTAGCAAGAGTCATAAGGGAGATCCCTACAAGTTTTATTATTCTAGCAAGGCGCAATCCCGACCTGGCTCACCAAGGGGCCGTGGTCAGGTTAGGGGTCAGGGAAAGTGATATAGAGGTCATTCCAAAGGGAAATCAGGTCAAAGTAGCAAGGTCTCAACTCCTGCCAGTCAATCTTCAGAGTCTACCACTTCCCTGTAAAAAAACTGAGGGATCCCATAGCGCTCTTACTCCCGGGGCCCACAAAGGGTGAGTTGGATCATAGTGTCGCACTAAAAGGACAGGACTAGTTGCGTGACTGGAGAATTCCGGATGTGTTACCGGGCATGGCCTCGGCATACGTCTACCAACGGAAAATATTCATATATCATTAGAGGTGGAGACGCTTGTCAAGGAGATGATCTCCAAGCATATCATTGTCCAAGTGAGTCAACACTGCCCTGTATTCACATCCCGGTTATTTCTGGTGCCAAAGAGGGACAGCGTTCAGATGAGGCCGGTCGTAGACTTGTCTCTTCTGAACAGCTATATTCATAATCAATCTTTCAGGATGTTAACTGTGATTCAGATCAGGCTGACACTGCCACCGCAAGGTTGGATGTGTTCCATAGAACTAACAGAGGCCTACTGGCATGCCCCCGTAAACAAAATGTTCCCAAAATTCCTCGCTCTGAGGATCTGGGAGCAATCATTTGTCTCCCAAAGGGTGCCTTGTGGGTTTAATCTGGCACCTCGCATTTTCACGAAAATAGTCTGGCAGGCACTGTTACCATTACTGCAACAGGGGATCAAAATCATGTGGTACCTCAATGATTGGCTAGTGGTATTAGAGTCCGAGGTCATTTGCCTCCAACAAGTACAACTGGTTCTAGAGCATGTCAAGATTCTCGGGTTCAAGGTCAACTTGCCAAAGACAAACCTTGTCCCAACGAGTGTCATTCATTGGGTGGGTCTGCTGTTGGACATCATACATCTGACTATCAGCCAGAGTGTGGACAATCAGAACAGTTTTGCAGGAACTGTTTCGCTTTCTCCACAGTCTGACGACAACGAGGAAAGTGTGGAGTCCCTGGTAGGCTCTCTCAATTGGGTTCAACTAACGGTTCCGTTAGGCCGGTTAAAAGTAAGAGGTTGATCTTGGAAGGGAACAAACATTTCCCACTTTTGCCGGTGGAAAAGTTATGGCGTATCCCAAAATTAATCCACAATTTACTGGCGGCCTGGGCGAAGCCAGAAATGTTACACTCCACCATGGCATGGACATCTCCTCCACCTACAGTATGGGTAGATACAGATGCTTCGGGTACTCTGGAATGGGGATATCAGTCAAACCTCGGTCACCAAAGGCAGGGTCGATGGTCCAAGCATATGGATCTTCATATCAGTGCACAAGAATTGTTAGTCTCTCTCTTTTTTCTGCAGGAACACGGCTCGACTCTGGTAGGAAAATCTGTGGCCTTCAGGATAGACAATCGGAATACAGTAACATGCATTCCGAAGCAAGGGTCAGTGAGGTCTCGAGTGTTACTAAAGTTGTCGGAAGAGATATTCACGCTAGCTAACAAGCTAGATATATATCTCCATGCATTATATCTTCCCGGCATAGCATGATGTATGATGAACATATGAATAGTGAAGACCAGAAATAAATGTAAACAATAAATATCCAGTCAAAAATATATATATTTGTGATGGAGGGGGGGGGGGGGGGTTTGAGGCATGTGAAAGACAGGGCAACATAGACCCTCCCTCTCCAAGGTCTTTGTAATAGGGTGGGAAAAGGTAGAGGGAGGGAGGGAGAGTACTGACTTGACATATTACAGGTGGAGGAAGAAATAGGGGTAAATACAGACAGCAACATTAGGACAATTGAGGAAGGAAGAAATGGAGGGAGAAAGTGGGGGTGGAGAGGGAGGTGGGGGGGGGGGGTAAGACATGCTAAATAAAGGCAGTAGCTGGTTGTAAACAGACATACTACCTAATCACATATTGCTTTATTTCACCAAGTACTGTGGCCTTTTTTCTTTTACTTTTTGTATGAGCTGTCTTCCAGAAGGTTTATCACATTCGCTTTACTGAAGGCCTCTCTTGCTACATGGGTTAAGCAGAAGCTTTATTACAGACCTAAAAAAAAGTACATATAATAGTAATTTGTAATAAATCTAAACAATGCATATCAGTTTTCACATATAGGGCTTATTATTATAGTTACCGGTATGTATGTATGTACAGTATATACTCAGGCACATATCCCATTGCTGGGGGTGGCCGACACGAGACAGCTCGAACAGAAGCAATATTTAAAGTTCCTATTCTCAGGGTCCAGGACCACTTTCGCGTTCCCTCGCCATTTTATCTGTATCGTTGAGCAGGAGAATTTAACAAGGGGAGGAGGATTCCTAACCTCCTGCCCCCATAGTTACCTGTAATATATATATTTTTTAAAGCAAGTACATTATTACATGTTTTTAAATACATATTCCGAACATTATTTTGAAATGTTAGAATCTTTGAATATTAAGAATGAGAACAAAATATTAATGATAGAGTTATTTGTTTTGTTTTATGTATGTTAACAACAACTAACATTAGGGTTATGATGCAGTGGACAGTATATGATTTATAATAGAGAGAGAGAGAGACTGACTGACTGACCAACCTTTCTTGGCACTTCTTAGTATTCTGTGCGGTTCAATGCAATGACAAGGCTTTGTAACTTGTTTTCCAATGGCTTTGCTCAAAGGCAGATTTATCTTACATGCATATTGTACATTGTTGTAAAGTGTCTGAAAAATATGAAATGGAGCTTTAGTAATATGCAGCTTCAGTGACACCTCAACAGCAGCACAAATGCGCCCTTCTCACCCGGAACACCCTCCACCCCGACGACATCACCATCGAGACAAAAATCACCAAACATCAAGAGAACCTCACTTCTCTTGAGTCCTAACTCACAACAACAACCCAAGAATAACAGCGAAAGGAGACATTACCTCAGCCACCCGGACCACAGCATAATAATCTTTCTGATCCTATGCCAATTAACTGTGGGGTCCCGCAGGGAAGCATCCTTGGTCCCTTACTCTTTCTCAGTTATGTGAACGACATGGAACTGAGCGTATCGTGTAAATTATTACTGTATGCTGACAACAGTGTGCTTCTGGTTTCAGGAAAAGGCCCAATAAGTATTGCCGCCTCACTTTCCAAAGAACTAGAATCGTGTAGTGATTGGCTAGTGGACAATAGACTATCTCTTCACCTGGGCAAGACAGAAGCCATCTTATGTGGAACAAAACGTAAATTGAAAGACATTGAGGGCTTCTCGGTCAACTGTAATGATATTCCCATAACAACAGTGTCACAAGTGAAATATCTCTGACTAAAACTGGACTCGACTCTGTCAGGTTAAACAATCTTGGAATCGATCCTGAGTAAATGTAGAGCACGTATTAAATACCTGTATAAACAGGTAGGATGCTTGCCAGCGGCGACCAAAAAGACCTTATGCCAAGCGCTTGTTCAATGTCATTTTGACTATTCTGTGTCATCCTGGTACTCTGCATCATCTAAATCAGCAAAGCACAAGCTTCAGGTCACTCAAAATAAAATGGTTAGGTTCTTGCTGAACCTAGGACCCAGATCGCATATTGGCCAGGAACAACTTCAGTCACTTGGTATGCTCAATGTCTCCTACAGGGCCAAACAAATCAGACTCATAAATGCCTTCAAGATATTTTATGATAGGGCTCCAGAGTATTTAAAGGGTAATTTTGTTAAAGCAAATGAGAGGATTGGACACAATACAAGGAATAGGATGTATAATTTTACGGTCCCGAGAATCCAAGGACAGGGTAAACTAACATTCTTCGTCACTGCCATCAAAGACTGGAACAACCTACCCCAGTCCAGTCAGTTCGTGAAAAGAGGAACACTGTATTCCTTCACACGTAGCTTGAAGGAGCACCTGAACCGGACAGCTGCGAGAAGGGAGCACCAAGCTTATGTCTACTACTAAATTCGACATAAGAGATAGGCAAAACAAATGATTACTGAAATATTTTGACCAGTCCAACTATAGAATGTAAGGTATCTTAATATAACCCCCTAGAATACTTTCTCTAATTTTTTTTTTTTTTTTTTTTTTTTCTTATCCTCCCCTTTTTCCCCAGCTAACCTAATCCCACAAGGACCCCAATGGAAATACGCTTAACGGCCTTATTGGGCTATCCTTAGTTGGAATTATGCAAAGCTGGTACATGTCATATTTATAACACATTATGTGGTACCAACATTGTAAAATGCTAACTGAATAAATATTATTATTATTATTATTATTATTATTATTATAGGCTAATAAAAGTAGGCGTGAGGCTGCCACATCTGCTGAAATTAAAGGAAGCAATTCAAGACCTTCCTAAAAGAAGAAGTCTCGTTCCTACTATTGTAAAGGAAGTGGTTCGAGACTTTCCAAGAAGACACTCCCTGACTCTACAATATTTAAAGGAACCGGTTTGAGATCTTCCCCTTCGTTCAAGACTATCAAGACTCCGGCTAGTTAGACATCCCTTAAGTCCCCCCTTAAACTTTAGTCGTGAGAGAATACTTGAATCCTCCCCCTACCCCCCGGAAAATCACTTACAAATATGTCAACATAATTTCTGTCTTGGAAGGAACATAATAATATTTGTACACTGGAGTCTCTTTCATATACTCCCGTTCAATTGTACCAGGAAAACAAAACACCCATTCTTTCCTTATTATCCCCTATTAAATACTGTATATCTTATATATCATTGATCATTCTACGGTCAACCAAATAAAAGATATCTAATAGTAGGATCCACTCTACACCACAACACACCAAAGTTACGTCATTCGTCTATATGTGATTAATGTATAAGTTTTTTTTCTTTTTCTGTTTGAATGAGGGAGACAAAAGGCAGAACTGCCTGTAGTGAGTGCCTCCCCCAGTATTGAAAGAGTGACAGGGCCAAAATCAAGGGACGTTCGAGCCAAAATGCCTGGAAACACGGAGTTTGAAGCAATGTAATTCATAGGAAGAGGGAAAGACTGATTCTGGAAAAGTGTTCCAGAGCTCAGCTGTTGAATAGAAAAAAGATTGAGAATAGCATTTCACTCTAGGGTTGAAGAGTTGCACAGAGTAGGGGTGGGATTGTGTTGCAAGACGGGTGCTACGTGCTCTACAAAGAGGGGTGGTATACACTGATAGATCTCTGAGGAACACTGATTATTGTAATGTCGGTAAAATAGTGAGAGATGCAACCTTGCGGCGAAAAGAGAGAGACTGCAGAGAATTGGTGAGTGGACGCGAGTTAATGCGACGGTAGGTAGGCTTTCCTTTCTACTTTGTCTAGAAGCGCTGTGTGAGAGAATCCTCCCCACAAGTGTGAACAATACTCCATACATGGGCTCACTGTGCCCCTGTACAGAGCAAGAAGCTGCACAGGGGTAAAGAACCCCCTGAGGTGGTTAAGCACACCCAGCTTCTGGGAAGCTGTTTTAGCAAGAGTGGTAATATGATCTTTCCCCAACATTGTAGAGAACATAACGTGGGTGTAAGAGAAAACTAGCTACTTATCTCTCCACGATCAGGTGCGTGGACAGACTATGCTAATTGCTTTAAATGTGCAGTCTTAAAATAAATAATTTTCTTGTGAACCAGTAAGAACATTTCCATGATTACTTTTTGTATAACGTTATTGTGTTTGTATTGTTATACTCACTTAAGATAGCTTTAAAGGTCTAAGAAGTCTGTGATATTTAGCTCCATACCTAATTTTGTTAAGACTGACAGTAGAGGCTTCTAGTCCTTGGACTAACACAGACAATTAAATACTCAGCACCTCCGTAGCCTCAACTCGTAACACAGCCTATGCAACAGAACAGAGCTCATTCCCAACTTCCAGGCTCTCTGGGGACCAAGGGTGCAGACATTCCCCCAACTGGTTCCGTTATACAAACAATGCAAAAACTGGGAAAAGATATCTTGAGCCTCAACTATCATCGACACTCAGTACCGAATAGCAATACGTACTGAGGAAGATCCTTCTAAGCTGCACAATGAAGAGAAAGCTCTGATTTAATCTACGTTAATAAAATTAAAATGCCCCAGAACGAGAAGCCCACCACAGAAGCCACGAACGAACACCACACAGAAACACCATAGGAAAGGTCCACAGAACGAAAGGACCAGCTGACCGAGCCAGCCATTTCAGACAGGCCCAAGCCCGCAGGGCTAAACAGCTCCAGGACGCACCCATTTACCTTTTCTAAACTGACCATTTTCCACACCTCACGTACACTAACCCTCTCGTGTCCTACACTCTTAACTACAAAGATGATGAACAGGAATATACATTCATATTAAAAACACCCATGCCCTGTCCCGACGTTGAGCCAATGCCAACACATCAGACAGCCATAATTATATCTATGTATGTTCTTACATCCGAGAAGTAGATGTTATATATCTTAGAAGTTAAAACACCCACGCTTGTCCCTAGACCTCGTATATCATTTTCCATGACGAGTATAGATATATGTAACCCGTGCTCAGTCGCCCCTTGCATTGTTCCTCTAGTAACTAAGTCTATAATATTAACTGCCACCAGCATTGATACGACATAGCGGCACTGTCCTTGCTACAAAGATGATGAACAGGAATATACATTCATATTAAAAACACCCATGCCCTGTCCCGACGTTGAGCCAATGCCAACACATCAGACAGCCATAATTATATCTATGTATGTTCTTACATCCGAGAAGTAGATGTTATATATCTTAGAAGTTAAAACACCCACGCTTGTCCCTAGACCTCGTATATCATTTTCCATGACGAGTATAGATATATGTAACCCGTGCTCAGTCGCCCCCTTGCATTGTTCCTCTAGTAACTAAGTCTATAATATTAACTGCCACCAGCATTGATGCGACATAGCGGCACTGTCCTTGTCTCGTATTGTGCCAAGTACAGATCAACCAGGTTTCATCACCTTATTAGGACGACGACTATAATGTCATCGTTCATCGATGTATGCAATCCTTAGGTTAAGTATTTTTATCCGCCATTGTGTTCACCTTTTTCCATTTACTTTCCACAATTGTCATACGTCTTCCCCTTGCCTCCTTCGTATCCACAGTCCACACTACGCCAATTTACTTCGTGTCTTACACCTCTTACCCCAACCAGAGATTGTATAAGATAACCTGGTTACCAGTATCTGTCATAAGTACCCCGAAACAATAACTAAGTACCCCTACGAACTGCCGCTGTTGTTGGTATATTTATATTTAATAGAAAACGCAGTTCCCAGGGCCAACTAATAATATCCATAACCCTCGGACTGATCACATAACTCTATCTTTTCCAGACTCATATACCACCCCATAGTTGCATTCCCCGGTAGCATTTGGCTAACGTATTCTACTGCCTTTTCAAACTTCCATATCAATTGTAGCCTAATGCCACCCCCACGCCCAGGGACCTTAGGGGCAAAATTTCCCTGTAGCCCTTGAACTCTCCCCCCCCCCCTCTCATTAAGACACCCGCGCTTCTCGACTCTTGTCCGACCTAGTCTCTCTCTCATACCTCTTGAAGATCCTTGAATTGTCCGTTGCTAACGCTCTCCAACCTTTTATATATATACTCCTATCCAGCCTACCTTCACTTAGTAGGCCAGAACAACATTATAACTTTACTAGCCCCTTGCATGCCATCTATTCTCTTACAACACATTCACAACCCTGCACCCAATGGTCGTCGGTGCGAGGCTAGCCGCCCCGCCAGTAACTAACTTCTATTGCCATACTTCCAGATAAATGTGGCAGAGTTAGCAACCCAGTCTCCACCACATCCAGCAAACCCTACAATTAACAACCAGCCGAGTAAAACCAGCTAGCTAAGGCACCTTCGGTTTTGGTATTAAGGACACCCACATCTGTCTCATACACAGAGGGTTATTACAAACACTGGTGATATGGCAAGCCCCTAGCCACAGCCGCCGGACTACTATCACAGAGAGAGGGCGCCCAGCTCCCCCTTTTTGCCCACCCGAGGAGGGAGAGCCCCACCCCCACGGAGGTATACCTGGCCCCTGTTTTGACTTTCGAGTCATTGCCAGGTAGCACAGGAATTCTTCCTATCAATGAACTAACCATGCCTGACTAACACCTTTACTAACCTCTATTTACTCACAATAAACCATTTACCTTTCTTGCATTCTCTGGTCACTAAATTAGCACCTCAGCTATACCATAGAATGAAGATTGCACAATCTAAGAGAGACGCTCCTATCACAGCTGTCCCCATCCTCCTCGCAAAGTAGATCCAGTCTCCCTCCCCCAAATACTTCCAGTATAGCCAAAATAGTACCTCTTACTAAGGCTCAGTTATATGAAAATATAAAGGCTTCCTATAGCCCTGTGCCACAACAGTAAATACCATCTTACCTAGTCCCCATATCTATTGAGAGCTCAATTAAGTCCATAAGACTCGAGATCCCTACTGTCTACAGGGCCCAGAACCGAGCCTATAAATCTAACTCCCGCCCCCAGTCAAATCAGTTGAAAGCTAGACACCAACCAGGGGTCACTACCCTGCAGTTAACTTCTAGCTCTGCCCTTGTGTTGTTCCGGAGTGAGATCCCAGAGCCGGCAGACTCCGTGGCAGATTTGGATAGAAGGACCTGCCCACGTATTTGAGAACTTCACACATATGGCCCCTCTGGACGGCCGCGGAACCAGTCGTTAGCCCCCAACATCATGGACGCAAGATAACCAGGACCAGACCCATCAGATACTACCCAAGATTCCCTTTAGCAGTACTACATATTACTGTGCTATTTAGAGATTCACTAATTAATATTTCTACGAAGTGGCTAAGACCTTGCCCAGTGTAATTCATACTTAACCATTCCATTTGGGACGTACTAAGCGATCAGTGCTCTTTAATTAACAGGCGACCTTGACTCTCGTAATTACCTTATTCAGATATTAAAACTCTAGTGATATCTAACGTTCGCCCACTGATTTGCGTTCTATGTATTTCTGAGACAAGGATATAAAACTTAGATCAGTACCCCCTGAGGTTACTAGAATTCCCGTGCTCTAAAATACGCGTGTCTAATCTAGTCTGTGAACTACTACTTGTGCACCAGAGCTACCAGTAATAAATCTAACAGTGAATATGAATCTATAAGTAACATTGATGGTCTTCGGTATATAAACCTGTGGAATCGAAGCCAGTGATCAGAAGATTAATACCTGAACGTTGGAAGTGGGAGACTAGGCTCCATCCAGATCCACTTATGCTAGTGTTGTTCAATTCTATTGTATTGTCTTACACAAGTATTCTGCAGTGGTATATCAATAAACATGATCATGTAACTTGCTACCATGTGTTTCTTTGTGTTCTCTATTCCTCATATCTTGTATTGTGCATGCAGCCTTATATACCCAGTCAATTTAGAACTCACATTACCCAAGTTAAACCTGTAGAAAAACAGGGCATAACATTGGTGGCAGCGGTGGGATCTTGATTCGGATAAAAGGTTGCATTACACTGCAAGTTTGGAACAGTAGAAGCATGGCAACATCGCGTAATCTTCAGCCACTCGCACACATTCCCAAGTATGATGTAAACACGTATGATATCACCAGTTACTTAGACATAATAAAGCCAGTGTACGATGTGGTACTTCATAATGACCGCAAAAAAATCGCCATGGCAATTTTGCATATTATACAGTTGGGAGAAGCCGTTTCCCAACTTGTTGATAAGCCTACCTTTAAAGAATTTATTCACCAAATGGTGACACAGAATACGCCAGAGTTTACCTGGAACCAGTTTCGATCCTTCGTGATCCGGACCTTAGATCCACTTTTGGGTTCCCCCGTCGCCCCCAAAATAATAAAAGTCGACGAGATCAAGTATGAAGGGAATATAAATGTGACCCTCATACAACTCTACAGATACGTGAGGACCACATATAGCTATGAAGATTACGACCAACAAAATGAACTCTTATTCACCGCTTTGTTAAACATCCTCCCACCCCCCATCTCGACCCGTATGGCTTATTCGAAGAACATATGCTCTCCATCAGAGAAGAATGCCTACGCAGTTCGATGAATCCCCTATCCAACCCTTCAGCCCCTATCCAAGACTCCGTGCACCCTTCCAAAATGACTTCCGGTGAAAGTCAAACCCCAGTGCACACTTCCTTGCCTCTATCCTCTCTGACCATCCCTACATTTTCCCCTGCCCAGCCATCCACCAACGATCATCTTCCATCAATTGTGTTACCCTATAAACCCCATCCTTTTTCTAGGCATGTCAAACAAACCCACCAACCCCAGATAACCGCTAACCAGACCGTGACTGCCACCAAGAAGATTCCCAAAATTCGTCCTGTTAACAACCCCAAATCAATACATCAGTCCTCTACCAATAACCCCTGTTCTACACCTAACTCTTCCCCCACCAACCCTCCGCAGCCCCCCCAACAAGCCCCGTATTCTAGCTATGCCTACCTATGTAGGCCTACCACAACATATTTTCCCCATGACCCCAGAAATGTTCAGCTATCCCCCCACCAACAAAATTTCCCTTGTGACAGTTTTCCGTCGGTAGCTTGTGACAGTTTTCAGTCAGTAGCTCCCTTCCACCCCCACACAGTTCACACCCCTAGAAAACTTCGAAACCCCACACTCGACTCGCCCTCTCATGTCAAACAAACTCACCAGTCCCAGATAACCTCTAACCAGACCGAGACTGCCACCAAGAAAATTCCCCAAACTCGTCCTGTCAATGTCAAACAAACCCACCAACCCCAGATAACCGCTAACCAGACCGTGACTGCCACCAAGAAGATCCCCAAAATTCGTCCTGGTAACAACCCCAAATCAATACATCAGTCCTCTACCAATAACCCCTGTTCTACACCTAACTCTTCCCCCACCAACCCTCCGCAGCCCCCCCAACAAGCCCCGTATTCTAGCTATGCCTACCTATGTAGGCCTACCACAACATATTTTCCCCATGACCCCAGAAATGTTCAGCTATCCCCCCACCAACAAAATTTCCCTTGTGACAGTTTTCCGTCGGTAGCTTGTGACAGTTTTCAGTCAGTAGCCCCCTTCCACCCCCACACAATTCACACCCCTAGAAAACTTCGAAACCCCACACTTGACTCGCCCTCTCATGTCAAACAAACTCACCAGTCCCAGATAACCTCTAACCAGACCGAGACTGCCACCAAGAAAATTCCCCAAACTCGTCCTGTTAACAACCCCAAATCAGTACATCACTCCTCCCTCAATAACCCATGTCCTTTGCCTAACTCTGCCCCCACTAATCCTCCCCAGTCCCACATAACCTTTAACCAGACAGAGACTGACACCAAGAAAATTCCCCAAATTCGTCCTGTTAACAACCCCAAATCAATACATCAGTCCTCTACCAATAACCCCTGTTCTACACCTAACTCTTCCCCCACCAACCCGCCGCAGTCCCCCCAACAAATCCTGTTTCGTAACTCGCTCACCTCTCACCACCCTGACCCTCCCACACGCACCGTTAATCCTCCCCTCACGCGTGACGACCTAGGGACCCAACTATGTTCCCCCCCTTCCCCCAGAAATACTCAGCTATTCCCCCACCAACAAAATCTCCCTTGTGACAGTTTTCCGTCAGTAGCTCCCTTCCACCCCCCCCCACAATTCACACCCCTAATAAACTTCAAAACCCCACACTTGACTCACCCCCTCATGACAGACAAACCCACCAACCCCAGATAACCTCTAAACAAACCGTCACTGCCACCGACACACCCCACCACTCTGATCCTCCCACACGCGCCGTTAATCCTCCCCTCACGCGTGACGACCTAGGGACCCAACCATGTTCCCCCCCTTCCCCCAGAAATACTCCGCTATTCCCCCACCAACAAAATCTCCCTTGTGACAGTTTTCCGTCAGTAGCTCCCTTCCACCCCCCCACAATTCACACCCCTAATAAACTTCAAAACCCCACACTTGACTCACCCCCTCATGACAGACAAACCCACCAACCGCAGATAACCTCTAAGCAAACCGTCACTGCCACCGACACACCCCACCACTCTGATCCTCCCACACGCGCCGTTAATCCCCCCCTCACGCGTGACCCCCACCAAAGTGATTTCCCCCCCCTCATGCGTACCGAACACCTGCTCACCAGTCGGTCCCCCACCATCATGAGCCCAGCTAAACTTTCAACCTCCCCCTCTTCACCGTTACCCCACCCGCCCCAGATGCCCCCCCCCAAAGATCCCGCTCGACAAAATACCACTCCCATCCCAATCCAACTACAAAACTTTTTCCACCTTGGCTAAACCCCAAAATACTCTCTCTCTCGCCCCAAACAACATAATCAACCTCTCAACTTCAACCACTCCTCGAAATCCCATCCATGTCTCTCCCGGAAATAAAATCAGTCTAAATTCAACCCCTCTCAAATCACTACCCTGCAGTTAACTTCTAGCTCTGCCCTTGTGTTGTTCCGGAGTGAGATCCCAGAGCCGGCAGACTCCGTGGCAGATTTGGATAGAAGGACCTGCCCACGTATTTGAGAACTTCACACATATGGCCCCCCTGGATGGCCGCGGAACCAGTCGTTAGCCCCCAACATCATGGACGCAAGATAACCAGGACCAGACCCATCAGATACTACCCAAGATTCCCTTTAGCAGTACTACATATTACTGTGCTATTTAGAGATTCACTAATTAATATTTCTACGAAGTGGCTAAGACCTTGCCCAGTGTAATTCATACTTAACCATTCCATTTGGGACGTACTAAGCGATCAGTGCTCTTTAATTAACAGGCGACCTTGACTCTCGTAATTACCTTATTCAGATATTAAAACTCTAGTGATATCTAACGTTCGCCCACTGATTTGCGTTCTATGTATTTCTGAGACAAGGATATAAAACTTAGATCAGTACCCCCTGAGGTTACTAGAATTCCCGTGCTCTAAAATACGCGTGTCTAATCTAGTCTGTGAACTACTACTTGTGCACCAGAGCTACCAGTAATAAATCTAACAGTGAATATGAATCTATAAGTAACATTGATGGTCTTCGGTATATAAACCTGTGGAATCGAAGCCAGTGATCAGAAGATTAATACCTGAACGTTGGAAGTGGGAGACTAGGCTCCATCCAGATCCACTTATGCTAGTGTTGTTCAATTCTATTGTATTGTCTTACACAAGTATTCTGCAGTGGTATATCAATAAACGTGATCATGTAACTTGCTACCATGTGTTTCTTTGTGTTCTCTATTCCTCATATCTTGTATTGTGCATGCAGCCTTATATACCCAGTCAATTTAGAACTCACATTACCCAAGTTAAACCTGTAGAAAAACAGGGCATAACATTGGTGGCACCGCTGCCACCAATGAAATGCTGGGTGTGAAGGGAATTCATGGTCTCCTGAAAATACCCCAGGCACACTTTAGGATCAACCTTTCCTGGTACCTGGCGCGGGGGTACGAACTTCAGAAGGGAATTTAACCCTCCTAAAAACCCACAGGTTTTGAGATGCCTTGGGTGGGGTTCGAACCCTGATTAGTGACCCAACCATCACCACCAGGCCCGCGCGCTAACCCACTGTACTACCACGGACGTACTAAAAGTATAGCAACCTTAGTCCGATTTTTAAGAACCAGGTGATAGTCTCGTGGTGTTATCACGTGATGAGTTTATTGGACTTACCATCTCCGACTATTTTACGCTATACCTAACGTCAACTCGGGTTAGTATTATTGTGGGTGCGGGACATTTTCGAGGGCATTACTTTACATCCTTCTTTAACTAGGCTAGTCCCTAGCCTATTTTAAGGTCGTAAGGTAACCTCCAAACCACCCGATCATAGTAAACTCTCAACCCTCAGCCTTACTCACCCTTCCCCAAACCCCACTCACGACCACAACTCTCTACACAATTCAACCCCTCCCCAGCACCAACCTCTTCCGCAACAACAACCCCGACTCGACCTGCCCGTTTCATCTTTAAAACCCCCCTATCACTACCCCCGACCGAAACCACTTAGACCCCCCCTCCAAAACTGGCCCCGGGCCAGCTCGCCCCCAGACCCACATTCCTAACGACAAGAACTAACGGTATATCCACCCCGCCCTTCCAAAGTGAAAGTGAAAAACCACCCCCTATTACCAGACCGTCACCCAGACTAACGGCGACCCTAAATACCCCCCCCCCCCCCCCCCTGATGATGATGAGGATATTATTGTACTAAATTGTTTTGAATGTTTTCAATTCCTAAGCGATTGGGCATGATTCTATAAATTTACATGTTTTCCATATACTGTATATATTATTTTTTTCCCTTAGTCATACTACTTTTCTTGTTACCTACACTTTTCTGACTATCTTTTAAATTTGCTTTATATATTGTTAAACACTTTACCTCTTCTTAATTTCCTGTGTTCTTAATTATCTGTCCTTTCTTAAATTTACATGTTTTCCATATACTGTATATATTATATTTTTCCCTTAGTCATACTATTTTTCTTGTTAACCTACACTTTTCTGACTATGCTTCTTTTTACTTCACCCTTGAGGCTCGAGGACGAGCCTATAATGAAGGAGAGGGAAGTAAAATGCCCCAGAACGAGAAGCCCACCACAGAAGCCACGAACGAACACCACACAGAAACACCAAAGGAAAGGTCCACAGAACGAAAGGACCAGCTGACCGAGCCAGCCATTTCAGACAGGCCCAAGCCCGCAGGGCTAAACAGCTCCAGGACGCACCCATTTACCTTTTCTAAACTGACCATTTTCCACACCTCACGTACACTAACCCTCTCGTGTCCTACACTCTTAACTACAAAGATGATGAACAGGAATATACACTCATATTAAAAACACCCATGCCCTGTCCCGACGTTGAGCCAATGCCAACACATCAGACAGCCATAATTATATCTATGTATGTTCTTACATCCGAGAAGTAGATGTTATATATCTTAGAAGTTAAAACACCCACGCTTGTCCCTAGACCTCGTATATCATTTTCCATGACGAGTATAGATATATGTAACCCGTGCTCAGTCGCCCCTTGCATTGTTCCTCTAGTAACTAAGTCTATAATATTAACTGCCACCAGCATTGATACGACATAGCGGCACTGTCCTTGCTACAAAGATGATGAACAGGAATATACATTCATATTAAAAACACCCATGCCCTGTCCCGACGTTGAGCCAATGCCAACACATCAGACAGCCATAATTATATCTATGTATGTTCTTACATCCGAGAAGTAGATGTAATATATCTTAGAAGTTAAAACACCCACGCTTGTCCCTAGACCTCGTATATCATTTTCCATGACGAGTATAGATATATGTAACCCGTGCTCAGTCGCCCCCTTGCATTGTTCCTCTAGTAACTAAGTCTATAATATTAACTGCCACCAGCATTGATGCGACATAGCGGCACTGTCCTTGTGTCGTATTGTGCCAAGTACAGATCAACCAGGTTTCATCACCTTATTAGGACGACGACTATAATGTCATCGTTCATCGATGTATGCAATCCTTAGGTTAAGTATTTTTATCCGCCATTGTGTTCACCTTTTTCCATTTACTTTCCACAATTGTCATACGTCTTCCCCTTGCCTCCTTCGTATCCACAGTCCACATTACGCCAATTTACTTCGTGTCTTACACCTCTTACCCCAACCAGAGATTGTATAAGATAACCTGGTTACCAGTACCTGTCATAAGTACCCCGAAACAATAACTAAGTACCCCTACGAACTGCCGCTGTTGTTGGTATATTTATATTTAATAGAAAACGCAGTTCCCAGGGCCAACTAATAATATCCATAACCCTCGGACTGATCACATGACTCTATCTTTTCCAGACTCATATACCACCCCATAGTTGCATTCCCCGGTAGCATTTGGCTAACGTATTCTACTGCCTTTTCAAACTTCCATATCAATTGTAGCCTAATGCCACCCCCACGCCCAGGGACCTTAGGGGCAAAATTTCCCTGTAGCCCTTGAACTCTCCCCCCCCTCTCATTAAGACACCCGCGCTTCTCGACTCTTGTCCGACCTAGTCTCTCTCTCATACCTCTTGAAGATCCTTGAATTGTCCGTTGCTAATGCTCTCCAACCTTTTATATATATACTCCTATCCAGCCTACCTTCACTTAGTAGGCCAGAACAACATTATAACTTTACTAGCCCCTTGCATGCCATCTATTCTCTTACAACACATTCACAACCCTGCACCCAATGGTCGTCGGTGCGAGGCTAGCCGCCCCGCCAGTAACTAACTTCTATTGCCATACTTCCAGATAAATGTGGCAGAGTTAGCAACCCAGTCTCCACCACATCCAGCAAACCCTACAATTAACAACCAGCCGAGTAAAACCAGCTAGCTAAGGCACCTTCGGTTTTGGTATTAAGGACACCCACATCTGTCTCATACACAGAGGGTTATTACAAACACTGGTGATATGGCAAGCCCCTAGCCACAGCCGCCGGACGACTATCACAGAGAGAGGGCGCCCAGCTCCCCCTTTTTGCCCACCCGAGGAGGGAGACCCCCACCCCACGGAGGTATACCTGGCCCCTGTTTTGACTTTCGAGTCATTGCCAGGTAGCACAGGAATTCTTCCTATCAATGAACTAACCATGCCTGACTAACACCTTTACTAACCTCTATTTACTCACAATAAACCATTTACCTTTCTTGCATGCTCTGGTCACTAAATTAGCACCTCAGCTATACCATAGAATGAAGATTGCACAATCTAAGAGAGACGCTCCTATCACAGCTGTCCCCATCCTCCTCGCAAAGTAGATCCAGTCTCCCTCCCCTAAATACTTCCAGTATAGCCAAAATAGTACCTCTTACTAAGGCTCAGTTATATGAAAATATAAAGGCTTCCTATAGCCCTGTGCCACAACAGTAAATACCATCTTACCTAGTCCCCATATCTATTGAGAGCTCAATTAAGTCCATAAGACTCGAGATCCCTACTGTCTACAGGGCTCAGAACCGAGCCTATAAATCTAACTCCCGCCCCCAGTCAAATCAGTTGAAAGCTAGACACCAACCAGGGGTCACTACCCTGCAGTTAACTTCTAGCTCTGCCCTTGTGTTGTTCCGGAGTGAGATCCCAGAGCCGGCAGACTCCGTGGCAGATTTGGATAGAAGGACCTGCCCACGTATTTGAGAACTTCACACATATTGCCCCCCTGGATGGCCGCGGAACCAGTCATTAGCCCCCAACATCATGGACGCAAGATAACCAGGACCAGACCCATCAGATACTACCCAAGATTCCCTTTAGCAGTACTACATATTACTGTGCTATTTAGAGATTCACTAATTAATATTTCTACGAAGTGGCTAAGACCTTGCCCAGTGTAATTCATACTTAACCATTCCATTTGGGACGTACTAAGCGATCAGTGCTCTTTAATTAACAGGCGACCTTGACTCTCGTAATTACCTTATTCAGATATTAAAACTCTAGTGATATCTAACGTTCGCCCACTGATTTGCGTTCTATGTATTTCTGAGACAAGGATATAAAACTTAGATCAGTACCCCCTGAGGTTACTAGAATTCCCGTGCTCTAAAATACGCGTGTCTAATCTAGTCTGTGAACTACTACTTGTGCACCAGAGCTACCAGTAATAAATCTAACAGTGAATATGAATCTATAAGTAACATTGATGGTCTTCGGTATATAAACCTGTGGAATCGAAGCCAGTGATCAGAAGATTAATACCTGAACGTTGGAAGTGGGAGACTAGGCTCCATCCAGATCCACTTATGCTAGTGTTGTTCAATTCTATTGTATTGTCTTACACAAGTATTCTGCAGTGGTATATCAATAAACGTTATCATGTAACTTGCTACCATGTGTTTCTTTGTGTTCTCTATTCCTCATATCTTGTATTGTGCATGCAGCCTTATATACCCAGTCAATTTAGAACTCACATTACCCAAGTTAAACCTGTAAAAAAACAGGGCATAACAAAAATTACGGTAAATGCATCCCAACAATTAATGCCAACATAATGAAGCAAGTAACAAGCATAAACGAATGAATCAAGGATCAAACAAACACCAATCAACCACCACCCACCTAAGATTATCCTAATAATCATTGAGGCGTCTTAAGCCGACGTCAACTCAACAGGTTTTTATAATTGTGCCAGTGCTCATGCTAAGCGGAGAAATAATACCCAGGTAGGCAAACACAGCGTACCTGCAGCGCACTGCAACACAAATATAAAACGCCAAAGTCTAGTTTGTCCAGTCTATCAGTTGGCCTGGGCCGAAGTAATCCTCCCTGTAACTGAAAGACTATTGAAGTCCTCCACCCTCTACTTCGAACCAGGCATTCCCAATAGACTAGACCCCTATCTAAGATAATGCACACACAAAAAATTATGATCGGCTAGTAATTAACACACGCCACTGCAGGAATGAAATAAAATGCTATAGCTATTATGCCAGCGAGGAATAAGTTTCTTACCCCTCAACCAATACCTAAGTATACGGACTCCCTTAACAAGGCCAAGGGTGCAGCTCGAGCTAAACACAGAAGAGAAGAAACATATTTATAGAAAAACACAGAACAAATGCAATCACAATAAGAGGGACAAACAAACTACACGCACCTGTTAGAATTCATCTTATGTTACGTTAAAACGCCAATGAATAAATATATGCCAAGAAAGAAATAATCAAATAAGCAAATGCCAATAAAGAGAAAAGCGAGAGATAGATGTTACTCCCTTAATAGTTGGAATCGGACTGATGATCCTACAGCCGGGACCTACCAGGACGGCCAGAAGATGGAGCCAACATGGGTGATGGTTCTTTAATGTAACTCCTACTTAACACAATAATACTACTATGACAAGTATAATCATATAGGCTCAAACAACTAAATACAAAATGCTTATACAACGCATACAATTATATGCGTACTGTATCAATATACCAGAAAAGCCCATTATATTAATAATAAATGGGTTACATAATTTCGCCACATTTTAGAGAATGGGAAAATCAGAGAGGCCACGTCATTGAACGAAATAATATGAATTTAAAACAGACGATAATATACGGATAATATCGATCACTGCTTTACGCTGTATGGTCGAGCACTGCTTCACGCCGTATTGAAATTACCGCAAGACGGTATAATATATTCACCATGTGAATATATGACCAATGCAACATAGTATTTTATGGACATAATTGAACTAAATTAAACTTATGTTGGTGGATCATCGTAACACTTTGTATTCTACTTTTGTACTTTTGTCATAACTTTTATATATTATTTGTATGCTTAATCTCTAGTCACGCCATCCATAATAATATAATCTATCTATTTGTATATAAATAATACATTGTGTTAATTCTAATTGTATAACTCATCTAGTGTTTGTATTATGTATGTATGTTGACCTTCTTGTTTCTTTCAGTCTAGTGAACACACAATACTTGATTTATCTAGCATAACAATTATACATTGCATGAAGTTATGTTAAGGTTATGTTAAATATTCAAACTGAATGTTGTTTTTTTATTCCAGGAGTCAAGAAAGATAGTGCCAAATTATTATCTCCACCTGGAGGGTATAGTGTTGACCTACCGTGTCAATTGATGTCTAGGACAATGTTGACCGACCATAATTTATCAATTGATGTCTGAGACAATGTTGCAGTGTTGACCAACCGTATCAATTGATGTCCGAGACAATGTTGCAATATTGACCGACCGTATCAATTGATGTCCGAGACAATGTTGCAATGTTGACCCACCGTATCAATTGATGTCTGGGACAATGCTGCAGTGTTGACCGACCGCATCAATTGATGTCTGGGACAATGCGGCAGTGTTGACCGACCGTATCAATTGATGTCTGGGACAATGCTGCAATGTTGACTGACCGACCGTATCAATTGATGTCTGGGACAATGTTGCAATGCTGACCGACCGACCGTATCAATTGATGTCTGGGACAATGTTGAAATGTTGACCGACCATATCAATTGATGTCTGGGACAATGTTGCAGTGTTGACCTATCATGAAAAGGGATGTCTGGGACAATGCTGCAGTGAAATCCAGTCTTCAACCTATACATTATCTTCTGTAATTAAGGGAAAAGAGAGTACATTGAAGATTTTAGGATGGACAAAATATATTATAATTATTATACTGTATATATATATACTGTATATCTCTTATTTTTTGCTTCTATGCAGACTGAAACCTATCAATGATTTATGTACAATATTGCTTACCCAATATCCACATTGTGTTTTGTTTATATGTGGATGAGAGAGACAAAAGGCATAACTGCCTGTGACGAGTGCCTCCGCCAATGTTGAAAGAGTGACAGGGCCAACATCAAGGAATGTTCTAGCCAAAATGCATGTACACACTGAGTTTGAAGCAATTTAAGTCATAGGATGAGAGAAAGATGGATTCAGGGAAAGAGTTCGAGAGCTCAGTTGTTAAATAGAAGAAAGACTTGGAATATCGTTTCACCTTGGGTTGGAGAGTGGCACAGAGTAGGGGTGGGATTGTGTTGCAAGACGGATGCTATGTAATCTACGTATAATGAGACCGTTGCATAACCTGAAATACATTTTCAACGAGTAAATATTGAATTTCAATAAAAGCAATATATATATATACAGGGTGTTTCATAAATACCTTTCATAAATTTCAGAATGAATAGACCTAGCAATAATAAATATACTTTACTATGTGACGGTTTTGGAAATTTCTCATATTTACCGGGATATTACACATTTTAGTTTAAATAGGAAAGTCTAGGGGATGAACACAATCAGTAGATTACCATCACCTCAATTACTTTATTTTGTCACTTGAAGAGCAGGGTGTATGCTACACAAATCAACACCCATCAGCAACTGTGGCAACGAGTTCAAGAGGCATGCAGAGAAGTAAGAAACACACTAGGGGTATTTGAAAGAGTGCGATAGTCTCTTATGCGCGGAGCCCAAGCCTGTATCAACGAGGGTGGGAGAAACTTCGAGCAACTATTGTAAATACTGTAAAGTACATTGATGTTCAAACATTTATGACAAAATAAAGTAATTGAGGTGATGGTAATTTACTGATCGTTTTCATCCCCTAGACTTTCCTATTTAAACTAAAATGTGTAATATCCCGGTAAATATGAGAAATTTCCAAAACCGTCACATAGTAAAGTATATTTATTATTGATAGGTCTATTCATTCTGAAATTTATGAAAGGTATTTATGAAACACCCTGTATATATATATATATATATATATATATATATACTGTATATATATGATTTGTCTCTGAATATAACGATATAAATCATGTTCTAACCCATGGCCATGCCTGAGGCATATGAAGTTAAGCAAACAATTAACCTTGTTAGCAAAAACATTTTTATATTAATATTGCATAGCACACTATTGTTAATAAATATGTATTATACTCCAGGACATTATATATTTATAACATTTTCAAAGGATTTACTGAGCACCCTTAGTTTTAAAAACTATAATATCAGAGTATAATTATAATTCACTACACTCTGACGCCGTAGGGTATTTAATGTATAATGTGTGTTTCCTATCTGCTTATTGACTCTTGGTACATCTAATACGAACTTGCAATCACGGAAATTTGCAGACAACAGGGTTTGTCATTATTATTAAAAGTCCACAGATTTTGGGTCCGTAGTTACTAACCTTTTAGGGGAACAGTGTATTATATTTAACTGGAGGACGAGGACTAGATATATATTGAGGTTAACTTATATAAGGATATATAATTTCTCTCAATAGTTTGGATAAATGTATGTACAATTGAATAATAAGGCAAAAACCTGACTGGGTGTTGCATTAAGTTACTTCTAGAATGGGGCTCAATGGGTTAAGATAGAAATACAAATATTTAATGTTAGAGATCAAGAGATCAGTAATATCTATAACATATATATTTGTATCGAGATATGCAAGGGATAGGTGTGTGTATTGTTGAATTTAAACATTTAGTACGGCTCTCAAAAACAGAGAAAAACATTACTAGCATGGAGTATAATGCTCCACTACTTTACACTAATAGCCTCTCCAAGTGTCTCTGGTAGATCCTAGTCCTCTCGCCTCCTTCCTCTTTGCCACTTTTCTTGTGTCGTCTGGGTTGGTAGCATGTCTGGTTCTTGCTTTCTTTGTGTAGGGCTGTTGGTGGTACCGGTGAGAGAGTAGGGTGTCTGGGGAACAATATGTGTGCAGTAACTTGGGTAAGGGATACTGCACCAGTGACCTGGGTAAGCGAAACTGGTTGTTCCCTCTAGGTAATGTTACGACCGGCACTACGAAATAAACAAGGGCACTTAAGAATGGACTAGATGATAGGCTATATCTGCAACAACGGTACGCTAATTCCAAACCCTCGAACTATTACGCCGGTGAACAAAACACTTAAAACACTCCAGAGTTAATCTACTGGATAACGGGGTATCAATTAACTGGGTTTTAGTGCACTTCTACAAAGGCTTACCGATCACGGAAAAGCCTACTCACAACAGGAGTACTTTACGTTAATAAAATGCTCTTAAGTAATAACAATGCTTGAATAAACTATAACAAGATGTAATAAAGGAGTATATGCTTACGTTAACTTTAGTGTGAGTCTGTACTCAACACTAAACTCTACAATGCTCTATGAAAACACTGGAAGTCTAGTCCTACAGCAATCAGATAAAGAATCTTCTGAAAACGTCTGATGCTCTAAGATGGTCGTTAATACAGAACAGAAATAATGCAGGGGCAGGACACCAAAGCGTGTATCTTAAATACACCAAAAAGTAGGATACATAAAATATATATAACAAGGGAGTGCAACAACTCTGTGACAGCACTAATAATCGCCACTCAAAACAGTACTTCCTTAGCCAACGTAACAGGCAAACTGGGTTGTGCACTATGCATCAACCTTGGCTAAAATAAGGCGTGAATAATTCCTAAAGCATACACAATTAAAGTTAATAAACACAATGCTGTCTTTCTCACTGATAAAGTCTAGCAGTGGCATAAAAGGTACTAGGAAACTAGGCAGAGCGCAAGCATGCTCGTAGCCTACTATCTCCCCTTGAACAGATTTCCCTTATGTTACGTTAAGTGACTTGGAGGCTCTCTTGGTAAGTCCAGATCTCAAGTATCTGGTCTTACCCTGGCGCTCCACAAAGGTCAACAAAATGAGGTAGCAAGCATACACGTAAGTGTAGGCAAAAGCCCTTCACTTGTATACTGCTACACTCGCAAAGGAAAATATGCACAAGGGTTAGAGGGCCACCTAGCTTCGTCGATGTTGTACAGGCTCTGACTTGCCACATACATAACTCAGACAACGACCAAAGATACCTTCCACTGTCTAGCATTAAATAATGGGAAAGAACAGCTCAATAATTAGAAGCACCCAAATACTATGATACCATTTGACTATGACTCTAATAATCCCTAAAGCTAGTGCAAACATATATGGAGAACTGGTGCTGGTAATACGACTGGCCGACTATGGAAGTCGTATGCAGAACCAGAAGGGATAAGTAATTGAATATAGATGAGAATTATGAAAAAGAAGAAGTTCACAGAGAGAAATAGTAGTATAGGGGGTTTTATGGGGGGACAGATTGCAAAGGACATGTAGGACCAAGCACGCTATGCCAACCTCTGCAGGAGAAACGCGGCCAGGAGCCCCCCAGCACTAACAAAGGCAGCAGCACCCAATCACAGACGACTACGTCATGAGGAGTAGGCGTCATATGACGCATCAGGTCCGCCGGCCAATCACGAGCGTGGGAAACTCCTCCGAGCGAGGGAGGCACACGTACTTACACACGCACATATTACCACCACGCTGCTCGCTCTCTTTCTCCCTACAACTTCACACAATGCATCTTATATTCTATCAATGATATAAAATACTTCCAAGCGTCACAGACAAGAATAAAGACCACCACTGATCTGTCTGTGAAAACATGAACTCTATGAAAGAAAGAACATCATTCTACGATTATTGTAGCCCATTTCACTGCCCTGGCGAGCGCTAGCGAGTTACGAGTGCATTCTGGCAAGCTGGCCAGCGTAACAGTAAGCATCAAAGAGGGGACAATTTGAGTAAGCAATCTCCCTATAGACTGGGTAAGTGTTGAAGCTGAGCTGACGAGTAATCTCTGCATCCTGGCCTCTACTTTTTTGGTGCTTATCATTGGTGCTCTGCCTTCGTGGAAGAAGGGCAGGGGTGGTCCTTATTATGGGGCTAAAGGTTAGCCCCTTTACCATTGAAGTGTTGTAGGCCTACTGCGAGGCAGGACAGGTAGAAACTCTTAATTTCTGTTGGTTGGCTGTAGAGGGGAGACTGTCCTCTTCCATCCTCTATTGTGAGAATTGTTGTGAGAGACTGCTGTATTCCTGGGGTGACTTAGGACCTTCCTCCTTGATATATCAGGCAGAGGAGATATTAAGGGCAAGATGTCCACCAAGGGCAGGAGGAATTGCAAGGGCGCCATAAATCCTGGTAGTGGTGGCCCGGGTTGGTTGGTGGCAATTGTTGCAAACCTGCATTTTGGCTTATCACTTATATTTGATTCTCTGTTGTAAAGTTATTTACCCTATATAAAGTTTGTAGTAGAAATAAGGGTTATTTATTAACCCGTCCAGCCCCGGCTAGTTTTGTAATGTTTGTTCAGCAGAACCCGGCCGGTTTTCAAAAAATGGTTTTATTCCAGAAACAATAGCAAATGGGTTAGGAATGAAGGAAAAACCACGAAAAACCGCTCAAAAAGCTTAAAGAATGGTCCTACAGAGCCCCCGAAAACGTATTTTACAAGAGTAAAAAATTGAAGGCAATTACCCCAAAAAAACAGGTTATTGCGCGCTCACGCGCACGCACATGGACTTTGAGAGTTTTCAACCATCGGCACGGTTGCGTGGGATACGTACACAGTTTCCATACAAATCTGAGCCCTCTTGAGTGGCTACACCTGAGGTTACGGTCGGCGCAATTAGGGTGACGCGCCAGGCGCGTCTCTGGGGCTGTGCGTTACATACATCGCCGACGCATCAGGCGCGTCGCTGGGGCTGTGCGGGTTAATTGGTAAACAAATGCTGTTAAAACCCGGCAAGCGCGATAGGCCTCACGGAAGGCTTCCTATAGGGAACGCGATAGGCCTCACGGAAGCAGGACCATAAAAAAAGCCTTCCATAAAAAAAAAGGGCCTATCAAAACAAAGGAATTTGTCTCTAGGTGAGATAATTCCCCTCCAGTACTCATCCATGTAAATCTCACCCACCCCCCTCCCCTCCTTCCCCACCTTATTCCCCTCTCCCTCCCCTCCTCAATTATCACCTATTTTTCCTCTTATTATCATCATTTATCGGTTATTTTTCTCTCCCGCGATAATGTAGCACAAGTGGGTTGCATAAAAGATCGTTATGCAACACCCAGACACCGGCACACACCGCCCCGCTCGGCTCAGTTGACTCCCAGACAGCGAGAGGGGAAGGCTGCCTGTCTCTCTCTCTCGCCTGAGATTATGACCGGGTGGCCAATATCTTCGTTTTTCACCACCCAAATGCTTTTCCCACTTATTTTAGCACTCTTGAAGGTTCATATATACATCATATATGTAAAATAAAAGCATACCGAAAACAAATAATGGTTTATATTGTAAATATAACGAATTCTGTCAGAATCCAGGGCTAGAAATGCACAAATAACTACCCTAGCACCTATGTCTATATCGCGCTTGTCAGGTTAAGTATTCAATTTTAGATATTTAAATGTTACCATGTATTCCAAATTATGCTAAAGCCAAACTAGTATTCAGCTTTCTAAACAACACGGGTCTGGCTATTGGTTTTGTTGATGACAAATCTGTGTAATTTTTGCTGAACTCCAAAACTGCAAGGATCCTTCCAGAATTTTTTATTTGACAAATGCAATGACACTTTAAAAAACATGAAAAACAATGCTAGGGATATGGATGCAATGTATGATTAGGTGGTATGTGTCCTTACCACCACTGCCTCTCTTCCCCTTACATGCATCTTCCCTCTCCCTCCCCCCCTTCTTCTACTTCTCCCCCTTTCTCCCTCCCGATTTATTCTACTTTTTCCCTCCCTCACTCATGAACAGTAGTGAGGGTGAAAGTTGTACTGAGTGAGGAGTTCACAGTGCAAGGCAAAGTCCTCCATGGGCTTGTCTTAAGACCCCTCCTCTTTGTTATGGTTCTGGAGGCACTATCTGGAGAAATTAGGGTTGGATTGCCTTGGAAACTGCTATACGCAGATAACCTAGTACTTATCGCAGATAGCGTGCTGGATGCTGAGGCCAAGTTCAAAAGATGGAAGAAGGGCATGGCAAGTAAAGGATTAAGAGTTAATATAAACAAAATAAAGGTTTTACACAGTAGATTAATGCTTGTAAAGGTAGAAAAAAGTGGTGTATACCCATGCATTTTGCAGAAAAGGGGTGGGCGCGACCTCAATTCAGTGTAACATCTGCCGCTGCTGGATACACCACAGGAAGAAGCATTGCACTAGAATAAAGGGGCCTCCACCGAAAAAGGTGTCCAAAGTTAAGAAATTTGTATGCATGGTATGCAAAGTTGAGCTTGTGATAATTGATCAGCTAGGTAAAGTATTAACTTTGGCAGTGAAGAACTAGAGATGGTGGACAAGTTTAGCTACTTGGGAGATACCATCTCCTCCCGTGGTGGGGCCGAGGCCGCCACTATCGTCAGAATTAGATGCGGCTGGGGAAAGTTCAGAGATCTGTTGCCACTACTCACTATGAGAAGACTCTCTCTCTCCTTGAAGGGAAAGGTGTACACTTCATGTATTAGAAACGTAATAACATATGCTTCACATACATACCCTGTCAATGTGGATGATATCAACAGAATGAAATGTTACATGATGAGAATGGTCAGATGGATGTGTGGGACCAAACTGCAAGATTGGATATCTAGTGAAGAGTTGAGGAGACGGTTAGGCATCAAGAGTACCAGTGATGAGATATGTACCAGTAGGCTTGGATGGTTTGGGCATGTGGAGAGGATAGATGAACTAAGTTGGGTGACATTATGCAAGTCCGTGAACATGTGGGGGAGCTGTAACAAGGGGCAGACCAAGAAAGATGTGAGATCAGACCTAACGCTCTGATCTTGAATAATAAAACCTGACAAGTGAGGTAGCTCTGAGTAGGGCTGCCTGCTACACCAGCATTAGGATATGGAACCGGAACCACACTCATGTGGAGCACTTGGTCTTTAATTTTATGTATCTATGTACGTACTTCCTATACATCTTCTTACCTCAAATACATTCAGTCACCCTCCTCTTCACCTCCCCTGCCCTCATACAGTTTGAGAGAACCACGCAAACAAGTCAGTGAGGCGGTAGCCTCCACAGAGGGAGGATCTATGCCGCTCTACCGCCTCTGCACTCTAGACACTCTCATCACAATAATCCAGTTTTAACTGGATATTTGCTCTTTACATACATGTATTGGTGCTTAAATGTTTGCATGTATAATATACAAGTAAAATATGCACATATGATACAATAATATTGTTGTATACAGTAATTACAACTACTTTTACCAAATTGAAGCTAAATCTGTTGCACTGGCCGACCTTTCAGAAATTGGCCGAGTTAAGTCAATCGGTAATCTTCAAATCATCCACTGGCATGGTCTAAAAGCATCTTTGCTGTGACATAAAAATGTTTGAATTGATAATTTTAAGTAAATTGGGTAATAAATAGGGTTTAGCCTGGCTACGGACACAAATAAACTTGTTCCGTGGTCTTTTCGCTATCATAAAACAGCTGGTTCTTAACTAAGCAAGCCTAACCAAGAATATCATTGCCTACGCTATATTATTATGAGATGGCATACGTATGTTCTCTTATACCAACAGAATAGTAAAAAATCATAAAAAGAAAGGGGCGGTGAAGGCATTTCCATGAACACTGATTATCATTAATATTCGACTTGTTTTATTCATAGGGATTTTAACCCTCTCACGTGCTTGACGCAATTTTGAGCCTATTAGGGATACTTTAAAGCCTTTGTTACCGCCAGGGGTATTTATAAACCTTTATTTTATTTACTTCAACCTCTGCAGTTGTCTTTGAGTTAGCTGTGGGCAGAAAACTAATTTTGGAGAGTGAGAGTAATCTATTTCTTATTGCTAATCTGGCAACCTCTGTGTCATAAGGATGTGAGAGGGTTAAAGAACCTAATCAATTTAGTTTGGGGTAAAGTAGAGTAGTTGTCCTCCATGATTACATAATTATGGATCAATATTATTTGCAAATGTTGATGCCTTTGTCTAGTGGTAGAGTAATTAAATATATATTAACCCCTTACCGACGGGGATGTTTGTAACTTCTACTACCTGCCTGGCGGGCATATTTACCCTAAACGAGCTTCATTCCAGGCCCTTTTTCATGCATAAACAAGAGCCAGAGCGTAATACAATTATGTATCCATGAAAGGGCGATAATAGAGCTTTCCAATTACACCTGAATCATCCTTGTATGACCACGAGTTATCCTGTAGCAATTGCGTAACCGGAGGTGAAAAATCCCTAAATAAAAAAAATCCTGGTCTCGCGAGACAGTGATTGTGGAATGTTGCAGTGGGGCTGTCAGTCGCTCTGTGGTCGAGCCGGACGGTCAGAGCCCACCTATCGTCCTCTCAACGCGTGGACTCTCTCTCAGAGCCAATAATGTGCTCAAAATCCCGCCCGACTATTGTCGAGCACCGGACAATAGTCTATTGTTCTCCTGCCCGACATATGTTGGGCGCCGCGGCTTGAGTGTTAATCGAAAAATGGGATAACACAATAATATATGTTGAGTATATTGTTTATACTTCCCTTTGAACTATATATACGGCTAAGGCCATATGATTAGCGTGCAGTATTGAATGGAATGCATTTTATGTAAGTCAATTAATTGGTAAAGTAAGTGTTCCTTCAATTAGTAATTAACTCGTACAGTGCGAAGCTATGGTAATTCAAACCCTCCCACCAAGCAAAGGTATTTGGTTATATTCTGACGAAAATCGTCATAGTAATTATTACTACATATATAATTATTACTTATCCATATGCACCTATTTTGCTTGTAATATGAACATATGAACATTTAAGACCAATAAAAGAAGTGGGAATAGCATTTGGGGGGTGAAAAAGACTTATTATTGCCACGCGGTGGTATCATGAGGCAAGAGCCGGGAGCAGAGTATATGCTCCCTCTTCGAGCTGTAGAGCGACATTGAGGCCTTGCACTAGAAGTCTCTCTGTTGCAAGGATTTCTAGCTACCTCGCCCATGTTAAAGAGACCACATAAGTGAAATTTGTGCCGAGAATTACCTGATAAAAGGGGAAAGAGGAAAAATAGCTGGTAATTGAGGAGGGGGGAAGGGGTGGGAGGGGACACATGTGTGGGATTAGTAGCAAGTAATGGAGGGAACTAAAGCAATGGTGATTTGTTTTTCTTATACAGTATTATTTAGTTTGTTCATGTCAGAACAAAATTACTTATGAGTACATAGTGTAAAACTATGTGGTAACAGAATAAACAAGAGACTACATAATGTAGGTCATGTTATTACGTCAAATTTGTTACTACTGTATGGTACTGGAGTGCACAAACGTCGTTGAATGAAAGAGGAATGCAATCCCATAGATTTTCGATAATGCATGTTCAAAATAGCAACAGGAGATGGCATTATATTGTGGTCTATTAAAAGGAGAATTGGCAACCTATAGGGAGCCCGATTTATATTAGTACATACATTCGATAGAAATGTTCCCATCTCCTGGTAAGTATAAAGGAGTACAAAGGAGTACAAATGAAATCAAGCAACAACAGATCTGGTGACCCTTCTAGGCTGCTTGTCTTCCAAAACACTGAGGATCAATTGTCCTAACAGTGGTTTAGAGTGGGTAAGGGAACATTGGAAAGGGAACTACTGCCCTGGAACTAATGTCCGTGGCAGGATTAGGAAGTTAGTAGGGGACAGATGGGTTAGTAACTGAGGGGGGATAAAATAAAGTTATTCATTTACAAACGCAGTCAGTCGTGGGTTTGATGCAAGATATTTGTCTAGGCGAAGTTTAAATGAACCAACGGTGCTGCAGTCTATAACGTCTCGGGGAAGCCCATTCCACAAGTTGACAACTTGATTGAAGAAGAAATTCTTAGATTCGTGCGAGTTAAAAGATTTACCAATAATTTTGCAACCGTTTCCCTGCGTGTAATTAGATTGGTCGATAGTGAAGTACTTACTACAGTTCATATTGTCGATGCCTTTGATAATTTTTGAACACTTGAATTAAGTCGCCTCTTAATCTGCGCTGGGTTAAAGGAAATCGATTTAATTATCCAAGACGCTCCTCGTATGGTTTGTTCTTTAGGCTAGGTATCATTTTGGCAACTCTACATTGAACGCGTTCTAGCTTGTCTATATCTTTCTGGTAATGAGGGAACCAGGATTGAACGCATTATTCCAGAAGAGGGCGGACTAAGGAATTGTAAAGGGTTAGGATAACTTCTTTGGATTTATGCTCAAATGACCTGCCTATAAAGCCAATTATTTTGTTTGCTTTCTTAACAACTTCTGAACATTGTTGACTCGGTTTTAGGTTACTCGATATTGTTACTCCCAGATCGGTTTCTCTGTTTAAATTCTTAAGCTAAGTGCCATTCATCGAATAGTTTGCTTTCTCATTGTGGTATCCGATATGTAGTACTTTACATTTATCCGCATTGAAACTCATTTGCCAAATTTGGGCCCAACGTGACAACTTATCTAGATTGTGTTGCATATCCTCAACTTGTTCATTTGAGAGTACCTATTTGCAATTTTTGTATCGTCAGCAAATTTTGAGATTGTACATGTGAGACCCTCATCTTTGTCATTGATGTAAATTAGAAAGATAATTGGTCCTAGTACCGATCCCTGGGGTACCCCGCTACTTACATTGGTCCATTTAGATACCTTACCGTTTATGACTACTCTTTGCTTTCTGTCGCTGAGCCAATTTTCTATCCATTTCACACACCGTCTTTTATTCCATGCGCTTTTAGTTTAGCAGTAAACTTTTGTGGGGAACTTTGTCAAAGGCCTTTTGAAAATCAACGTATATAATACCTACAGCTTTACTCTCATCATAGAGGTTGAGGATATCGTGGAAGAAGTCTAAGAGGTTCGTTAACACCTTCCGAGCGGGTGGTGGAGTATATTTCATTGTGCCGCCCAGTGTTTTTTTTTTACCATAAATGGGGCTGTTTCCGTGCTCGTTTTCATGCATAAACATGACCCAGAGCGTAATACAAATATGTATCTCTGAAAGGGCGTAAATTGAGCTTTCCAATGACACCCGAACCATCCTTCTACGATCATTGGTTGTCTTGCAACGATCGTGTAACCGAAGGACAAAATTGCTAAAATACGGTAATTTCTTTATATAATTACGTATGTAGCGAGGGAGTGAGGGTGGATGTAAGTGGAGTACATCTCAGTTGGTCCACGCTGGCCGTGGCGAGCGGTCATGAGGTAACCCATGCTCCTCCCGTCGCTCGTCTCTCTCTCAGAGCCAATATTGTGCCAAAATTGCACAAAATTGCACCCCTTAAGTCAGGCCCCGCCACATAGTCTAAATTTTCCGATACAGACTTAAGTCAGGCCCCGTTAGACAAGGGTTAAACAGGAACGTTTGCTACGAAAGCCATGTTGAGTATCTTTAAGTATGGTATTTTCCTCTAAGTGATTTACGAGTCTGTCTCTTATGAGCGTTTCTAGCATTTTACATACAACTGAGGTTAAGCTAATTGGACGATAGTTACTGGGTAGGGATTTGCTGCCTTTTTTTAAAATAGTGTTACGTTAGCTAGCTTCCACTGATCAGGCGTAGTTCCAGACTGAAAGGATTTATTGAATAGCAATACAATTGAATAGCAATTTGAGAGCTCATCATTAGCTTCCTTTAGAACTCTAGGTGAGATTTTATCAGGTCCGGGTGTTTTATTTACCTTGAGTTTATCTAAACATTTCAATACTTCTCTCTCTGTAATGGTGATATTGCTTAGAACATCAGAATTATCTATCTGAATCGGCGATGCTGTAGGGATATCAATGAGGTCTTCTGTTGTAAAAACTGATGCAAAGAAGGTATTGAGCGTGTGACGCATCCCGGCGTTAGCAGAATGGTTGCGTGGGTCATTGCAGCTCGCTAGCGCTCGCCAGGATGGGGGGATGGGCTACAGTTGTCCTAGAATGATCTGCTTTATTTAATTAGTGTCATGTTGCAACAGACAGTCTAGAAATGGTCTTTGTTTTGGTCTGTGACCGCGCCTTGTATTTTATATTCGCTATAATATAAATGTTGCTTGTGTGGGAGGCGAGCGAGAGAGGGTGAGGGAGTACACCTGGCAGCGGGGTGAGCTATGACGCGGCTCGCTTGGGCGCTGACGGCGTTGGCGGCCGGGTGGTCAACTAGTCCCTTCCCATCGCGGCCTCGTGTTCTTTACCAGCTCAGAGCTTGCCTGACACGCGTATCGCCTACACCCTTTGCAATTCTGTCCCCCATACTCGCCACTTTGCATACTATTTCTCTCTCTCGACTTCTCCTTTCTCATTCTCTAAGCTTTATTAAACTCAACATCCCTTCTGGTTTCAGCATAGACGTTCACCGTCGACCAGTCGTATTGTACGCGAAGCTCTCAGATATTTCCATGTATTAGGTTAAGGAGGTATTATGCTTTATTGAGGTTAGAGAGACGGATTTTCTGTATGTGTCCTCTCTCGGGAAGGTTGTAGACCGGTATACGTCTCCCTGGCAAGGTGTTGAGTGATTCTGCTTGGTTATCTAAAGCTAGACTAGGGGTAGGGTTACTGTGTCGTTGTCTCCGATGTGTGCAGTGTTAGCTAAGCCCTGCACGACATCGACAGGTACTGTGGGAGCCTAAGTTGTCTTCGGGTGGGTTTACTTTGCGAGCACAGCGCTGTGGTGTGAGAGGGCCATAGCCTATCCCTCACAACATAGTGCTGCCTCTTTGTGTTGACTTCTGAGGGATCGCCAGGATAGAACTAGGTACTAGAGACCTAGATTTATCAAGAGAGCATCCCCGTCATATAACGTAATCTTCATTATACCACCTTCGGACAACGTTAGGCTACGAGCCGCATGCTCACCCATTGTTGCCCTGCCTTGATACCCCAGCTAGACTTTATTAACTGAGCAGACACTGGTTAGAGATAAGCCCCCATTATTATATGTATGCAACATTATTATTCACTGCACTTTTGAGCCGAGGTTGTTGTTGAGTTGCACAACCCTAGTAGGCTGTTGCGTTGTGTCACGAAGTATTTCTTTAGTTGTCGAGCATTACTACCTTTGCGCAGTCTTTAATATTCGCCTGCCTATTATTACTATATGTCCTAGTATTTATTGTGACCCGTATTCTGCATTATAATTGTTCAAGATTCTTTACGAACATCTTCCCAGCATCAGACTTATTTCAGAAGTTTCCAGTTGATGTTGCAGGACTAGCATTGCACTTTCTTTAATACAGGAGTGCCAGTTATTTGAGTATCTACCGTAACGTTAATTAATCACGTTAACTAGCTTTTCTTTGTGTAACCTAATCGAGTAATCTTTTACTGTTTGAGAATAGGCTGTTTCATCGAGCGTCAGCCTAGTGTGTGTGCACCAGTTACCGAGTCATAGGATACCTCGTTGTCCAGGCACGACTCAGGGCGGTAATGGTGTTTTGTTTTCCAGTGTTTAAGGCAGGGGTTGGATCTAGTGTTACCGTTGTTTGCATTTTGCCATTATCTAGTCCAATGTTGAAGAGCCCTGTGTCTTTGAGAACCTGGATCGTAACAAATGGCGACCTAGCTCAGGATCTTGTGAACTAAGAGATAATTGCAGGATTGTTGTGGTCATTTGTTTTATTGAGGAATATAGTGGGCATGTTGATTTGTTTTTAGCAAAGTAGTATAGCACTTGAGAGTCTTCAGACATTTTTGGCAAGTGAGTGGTGCTACATAAGAGTTTGGGGTACTTCTTTTCTGAATATTGTGGTGAGAAATTTTTGTGACCATCATGTCTTATACCGGGTCAGAGGAGAATGGAGACACAGTACGTAATGTCGAAACTGAGGAACAGCAGCATGATGAAAGGGTTAATCGGGTGAACTGTGAGGAGGATGCTAGGATATATTTGCAATGGCCTGTTACTGCCGAGCGGTTGGAGGGTATGGATCGGTACGGTCTTCAATGCCTGGCCACAGCTATCAGTCATGCGGTTACTATCGCATGACCAAGGATAACTTGATAACGTGTGTACTGGGCAGGGTGACTGGTGAGCGAGATGGGTTGAGTGCTCAGAGCCCTTCGGCCATGCTTCCCCTACACTCGACTCCCAGCCATCCCAGTAGTTTTGCCGACCCCGGGTTACGCTTCCGCAGTTGGGTGGTGACTGGCAGGGTTGGTTGCCCCTGGGGGGACCACCGGTAATTTCAAACATTGTAGCACCTTCACCTCCTCAAGGGTTATCTCCAGAATTATTGTTTTAGCTCGAATTAGCTAAGCTTCAGCATCAGCAGCAATTAGAATTAGCCAAGATAGAAGAGAGAAAAACTATCGGTCAGCAGCACATAGAGCTAGCAAAAATCCAAGCTGATTTAGAGTCGACTAGGTACTGTGCCGACATGGACGTAGAGAAGTCGCGAGTAGAGACAACAGACAGCGACTTGGGGCTGGTAACCGTGTTCATGAGCAGTCTCTCTCGCACTTATTGAAACTGGTTCCGGTGTTTGATGAGAGTGGTGTTACAGAATTTTTCGCACGCTTTGAGAAGAAGTGCCAGGAACACCAGTGGCCAGAGAATAAATGGGCAGCACTTGTATCCTCTAGATTAATAGGCAAGGGTCTTAAAGCCTACGATGCGTTGCCTATAGAGTCTTGTATTATCTATGAGGAACTCAAGGAGGCTGTCCTGAGAGCATACGAACTACAACCAGAGACGTACAGGTTGAAGTTCCGGGGTGTTACCAAGGGTCGGGAGAGCACCTTTTTTGGAGCATGCGCGGGAGCTGTCCGATGCTTTTGGGAATTGGCTGAGGTCGGAGAAAGCTACTACGTTTGACGACATTAAACAGTTGGTGCTTTTAGAGCAGTTTTTCAAATGCACGGCGACCTGACGTTAAACCTGAAAGAAAAGCAACCAAAAACTCTACAGGAGGCAGCTGAGATGGCTGACCTCCGGCTATAACTAATTCGGGGGTGCGGGTCTGCCCAGCGTAGTGAGGCAGGTAACAAGGGACGTGACGCCCCAACCCCCCGAGTTAGTGATATACCTTATGCAAAAAGTACAAGAGCCATGATACCAAGACTGACCACAAGACTAGCACCGTCCCGTTTAAGAAGGGGCCGGGCCCTTCCCAGTACCAAGGGAAGCCCAAAGGGGAGTTGGAGTGTTATCATTGTCATAAAAAGGGGCACTTTGCAAGAGTCTGTCCTAGCAAATCACCTACAGCAGCTGTGTCATTGGCCTGCAACATTGGTGTGTCTCCGAAGTCATCTGAGTTTGCCCGGGGCAGTTCGTCAGAGGCTGAGGCACAGCCAATGCAGAAGCACCTGGGAGGCTCGAACCCTGCTCAGGATGTTTTTTTGCGACCATAGAGGGTGGGGTTGCGTGATGTGGGCGGGGCGCGAGCATGGAGTAGAGGTCTTGCGTGATACAGGTGCTTCCCAGACTCTGATGAAAAACTTGACTGGCTACCCTATAAACGCGGCTCGGGTGGTGGTGGTGCAGGGTATTAATGCAACTTGGTCATACCCGCTGGTGCGGTTGGAGTTGGAGGTGGATGGTGTGGCACGTGAATTGGATGTCGGGATTGTGGAGAAACTGCCAGTGGAGGGCGTCGCCCTTCTTCTCAGCAACGACTTTGCAATGCCCGCTTCTGAGGTTCTACCCTTAGTCGTTGCCGAGAGGCCGGCCGACGTGAATAGGGAAGAGCAAGAGTGGGTCGAGCGGTGCCAGACACAACCCATGGCGTCTGTTGTCACCCGAGCTCGGGCAGCTAAAGTGTCACAGCCTAGTCCTCCGTCTTCAGACCAGCGGAGGAACGATCAACAGGAGGAGGCTAAAGCTGGAGTTTGGTTTTAAGAGTTTTGACTCGGCGGCTCTCCTGGGTGATTCAGTATTAGCACCATTACTTAATTCTGGAGTAGCCCCTGGGCCTGTCATCGAGAGTGACGAGGCTGGGCATGACGAGTCTCCACGACAGCAACGTTATGTACATCGAGAGAGACAGAGGGAGCAGCCCAGTATCGGGGAAGGTCATGCATTGCTCCGGGAGCAGTTAGATCGCTTGGCACCCTCAGATATACGTCGGTTGCAACTAGAGGACCCTGAGCTCCAAACGTGTGCTAATGGAGCTGTAGAGCTCGACGAGGACGGCGATGCACAGCCAGGAGATTTTTTTTATTTAGAAGGCATCCTCTATAGGCGTTTTCAAGACCCTAAACGTTGTTGGCAAGAGGGGTCCGGAGTAGTGGACCAGTTGGTGGTGCCACGGGAGTGCAGGGATAGCCTACTGAGGTTGGCGCATGACATACCACTGGCAGGACATCTAGGGGTGAGAAAAACGGTGGCGGCTTTAGAAAAATTGTTTTGGTGGCCGGGGTTGAAGGGGCAGGTGGTAACCTGGATAGCAAGGTGTCATACATGCCAGAGGGTTGGAAAACCTAACCAAACATTCCGAGAGCCCCGTTGCACCCCATTCCTGTCAGTGGACCGCCCTTCAGTAAGGTCAGCATTGATATGGTCGGACCCCTACCCCCTACTAGTGCCGGTAATAAATTTCTATTAACTATCATGGATGTGGCCACTCGTTATCCTGATGCATATCCAATGAGAAATTGCACGGCGAAAAGTGTTTGTCCGGAACCTGCTCTTGTATTGCTCGCGGTATGGTTACCCGCAAGAGAACCAAGGTTCTAGTTTTACATCTAATCTGTTCAAACAAACTATGATTCAGCATGGCATCAGCACTGTTGTCTCTTCTGCGAATCACCCGGAGAGTCAAGGGGTGTTGGAGAGGTGGCACGCCACGCTGAAAAGCATGCTTCGATGTTACTGCGCAGAGAATGGAAGGGATTGGGACCTTGGTCGGCCGTATGTTTTTGTTCGCGGCAAGAGAAGTACCTGGAGAGAGTCTCGGTTTCAGTCCGAATGAGCTTGTTTTCGGGCATCAGGTGAGGGGTCCTCTCCACATGGTGAAGGAGATGTGGGAGGGCACTAGGCATATTGTTCTGCGAGATAAGTTGCAACCTCTTGTTCCTGAGCGACAAGAGGAGTTGTTTACTAGGCTGTAGCAGTCCGTCCGCATGTTTGTTGCTTCTCCAGGCCTGAATGTACGGGGTAGAATCCGACACGGAGGCTGGAGACAGTGCAAGGCTCGAGTTGGTTCCCTACCGTGTGAATCCTGGTCGACAGCCTGTTGTAAAGGCGGAGCTGGACGGCGTGTGGAGAGGGGGTCTGAGGGATGAGGGATATCGTGAGTGGTCGTTGCCAGTGGCTTTGCAACCTGAGTTTGGTGGCAGAGTCCGTGTGTATGTTGATTGCAAGAATGTGGAAGCATTATCCCTGACAGACGCCTATCCATTACCCAGAGTTGACGACACCATAAACCGCTTCGGGGCTGCCTCGCTCATCACGAAGGTAGAACTAGTGAAGGGTTATTGGCAGGCCCTGTTGCCGGAAAGAGCGAAGAGAAGTGCCAGTCTTGCGATGAACTGGGCAGTTTATCAGTGTCAGGTGTTGTTGTGCTGCCGGAACACAAGTTGGATGTGTGGCATGCTAAGGGCACTGATAATGTTTTGGCTTTGTTTGCAGGAGAACCCTCGCTGTTCAGTTAGTGTCTGTCGTGGGAGGAGGATCCGGGGTAGGCTACCACAGTATGTTGGTATAGCCTCCTGTCTTGGCTCGCGGTGTATTTTTGCGCTGGTGCCTGTTGGCTCGTGTGTGTAGCATCAGCGTAGAGTCGCAGGGCAGGAGTGGTTGGCTTTGATTAGAAGAAAGTTAGGCTACATCTATAGTAGCCGCCAAAAAACAACATTAAAATAAAATATGAAAAAATTAAATAAAAACTTTCTTTTTGATAATTAATTTTAAGATAATATTGTAGCTGAGTACTGAGGCAGATGATTTTCTCTCAGTAGGCTGTGCTTCTTACAGCTCGCTCTGGGAGCACGATGTTATGATTTAATGTATTATATTTGGGAAGGGTGATAAGATTTTTTTATATATAAATGTTGTTGTATTTTTTTTGAGGAGACTGAGCTTGCATTCCATGAGTGGCAGAGTGGTTAGGAGTGGCAGATTCTAGCGACATTCTGCCTGTTCAGATATGGGCTCATGGTTGAGTGTCCCATATCTTTGGGGGGGGGGGGGGGGCGCCTCCCGGCGTTAGCAGAATGGTTGCGTGGGGCATTGCAGCTCGCTAGCGCTCGCCAGGATGGGGGGATGGGCTACAGTTGTCCTAGAATGTTCTGCTTTATTTAATTAGTGTTGTGTTGCCACAGACAGTCTAGAAATGGTCTTTGTTTTGGTCTGTGACCGCGCCTTGTATTTTATATTCGCTATAATATAAATGTTGCTTGTGTGGGAGGCGAGCGAGAGAGGGTGAGGGAGTACACCTGGCAGCGGGGTGAGCTATGACGCGGCTCGCTTGGGCGCTGACGGCGTTGGCGGCCGGGTGGTCAACTAGTCCCTTCCCATCGCGGCCTCGTGTTCTTTACCAGCTCAGAGCTTGCCTGACAACGCGTATCGCCTACACCCTTTGCAATTCTGTCCCCCATACTCGCCACTTTGCATACTATTTCTCTCCTCTCGACTTCTCCTTTCTCATTCTCTAAGCTTTATTAAACTCAACATCCCTTCTGGTTTCAGCATAGACGTTCAACCGTCGACCAGTCGTATTGTACGCGAAGCTCTCAGATATTTTCCATGTATTAGGTTAAGGAGGTAGTATGCTTTATTGAGGTTAGAGAGACGGACTTTTCTGTATGTGTCCTCTCTCAGGAAGGTTGTAGACCGGTATATGTCTCCCTGGCACGGTGTTGAGTGATTCTGCTTGGTTATCTAACGCTACACTAGGGCTATGCTTACTGAGGCGTTGTCTCCGCTGTGTGCAAGTGTTAGCTAAGCCTTGCACGACATCGACAGGTACTGTGGGAGCCTAAGTTGTCTTCGGGTGGGTTTACTTTGGCGAGCACAGCGCTGTGGTGTGAGAGGGCCATTAGCCTATCCCTCACAACATAGTGCTGCCTCTTTGTGTTGACTTCTGAGGGATCGCCAGGATAGAACTAGGTACTAGAGACCTAGAATTTATCAAGAGAGCATCCCGTCATATAACGTAATCTTCATTATACCACCTTCGGACAACGTTAGGCTACGAACCGCATGCTCACCCATTGTTGCCCTGCCTTGATACCCCAGCTAGACTTTATTTACTGAGCAGAGACTGGTTAGAGATGAGCCCCCCTTATTATATGTCTGCAACATTATTATTCACTGCACTTTTGAGCCGATGGTTGTTGTTGCGTTGCACAACCCCTAGTAGGCTGTTGCGTTGTGTCACGAAGCATTTCTTTAGTTGTCGAGCATTACTACCTTTGCGCAGTCTTTATTATTCGCCTGCCTATTATTACTATATGTCCTAGTATTTATTGTGACCCGTATTCTGCATTATAATTGTTCAAGATTCTTTACGAACATCTTCCCAGCATCAGACTTATTTCAGAAGTTTCCAGTTGATGTTGCAGGACTAGCATTGCACTTTCTTTAATACAGGAGTACCAGTTATTTGAGATCTACCGTAACGTTAATTAATCACGTTAACTATCTTTTCTTTGTGTAACCTAATCGAGTAATCTTTTACTGTTTGAGAATAGGCTGTTTCATCGAGCGTCAGCCTAGTGTGTGTGCACCAGTTACCGAGTCATAGGATACCTCGTTGTCCAGGCACGACTCAGGGCGGTAATGGTGTTTTGTTTTCCAGTGTTTAAGGCAGGGGTTGGATCTAGTGTTACCGTTGTTTGCATTTTGCCATTATCTAGTCCAATGTTGAAGAGCCCTTTGTCTTTCAGACCCTGGATCGTAACAAGCGCATTACTCATTTGTACTTCGTCTTTGGTATATTCTCCATTATCATCTACTAACGGTCCTACAGTTGAAGTAACTACTCTCTTCTTTTTTTATATAACTATAGATTTTTTGGGGGTTTGTTTTACTTTGATTCGCAACATGTAACTCCAGGGTCTTTTTACTTTTGCTTAATTAACCTTTTGGCTTTGCGTCGTAGTTCTACGTATTTCACCCGTTCTTTGTCATTTTGTGAGGATTTTAATCTATCATTAGCAAACGTTTTAGCAAGCAGACAGTTTGAAATATCTTTATTCCACCATTTGGGCTTATAATTAATGGCCTGTACGTCGTATCTTCGATGGTGTGCAGTCTTGCACTGCTTTTCGGTAAGTGTTTGCGAATGATTCCCAAGATGTATTTATGTCGTTATTGTTAATTAAAAAGCTCCAATCAGTTTCTTTAAGGGCAGATTTCCACTTGAGGGATTTTTTTCATGACCCCTTTCTCCCTCATGTTTAGCCCCATTGCTTTTGATATTATAAACCGTTTGGCCCATTAGTTTAGCGATTTTAAGAACTTTTCACCCCATATTAAGACCTTTTTGTGCAATTCAGGTGTCCGATTTTAATCCTGGCGAGCGATAGCGAGCCTGTAATTTAAGAGAAACCGGCCTTTGGCCGGGAAATTTTTCTACCGAAAAATGTACAAATTTATCTTGAAAGGGAATCAAGGGGTTGTAATTTTAAGCTTGATGGAGGTCTAGGGAACAAACTAAATACCTCCCCTTAAGCATTGCTTCTAAGTTTACGAAAGTGTGCTTGCTTGAAATTAGGGACTTTCTCGATGCTGCTATTTGGTTTCGTTACTATTCTATCTATCTATCTATATGCTCAGGCCCAATCCCCATTTTGGTGGTAGCCGACTCAAGACAGAGCAAGAACAGGGAAAACACAAAAACAACATAAAACAAAAAATAAACACAGATAAAAAACACAAACTCACACACATCCAGGTCACCCAGGAGAAAACCAAGAGACCAAGGTTACCAAGACAGCTACAGCCCACTCCCGGCCCCTGACCACCCGGAGAGGTTTCCTATCTCGGCAGGCAGACATGCAGCGGAGCCAAAGCCACAAGCCCTCCCACCACACTTCCAGGTGCACCCTTCATATTAATCGTCCCCCCAGGCCAGGCGCCTGATGGACTATTAGCTAGTCGAACTTGCGCCCGACCCCTTACTCCAAATGACCACGTGTTTCTCTCAACTATTCACAAGCATTCTCCATTCACTCCTGTCCACCACCACTTCCCCTGCCTGAGCTTGTACCTGACTCACATATTCTCTTTGTAAGACTTTCATCTCCCATTCGTTTGACATGACCATACCAGCTCAGCACCCTTCTGTCCACTCTGGCTGACAAATGTTCCTGCTGCCCCACTCTCCTACGTATCTCTTCATTCCTCAATCTGTCTCTACGAGTAACTCCACACATACTCCTCAAGCAGCTCATCTCCATCACATCCAGCCCTCTTTTCTCGTTTTTCTTCAGAGCCCATGTCTCAGCCCCATACATCACTGTTGCCACAACAAATTCCTTGATACAGTGCACTTTTTACTTTCACTCCGAGATTCTTGTCTTCCACATACTTCCCATTGCTCCGAAAACCTTCCTTCCTTCACACACACTCTGGTTCGTTACTAGTAAACTTTAAACTGACAGTTATCGTACGATGGTCGTCGCTGTTACTGAATTCATCACCGACATTCAAATTCTCTATCATTCTTCTTTTGTTGAAAGTACAAGGTCAAGGACATTAATTTCCACAGGTTGGAGATCTAACAAATTGATATAGCAAACTCTCTTGCAAGTTTGCATACAGGTCTTGTCCAGAGTGTGAAGTAATACTATCTCCCCACAATGGTCACAGGTAAATTTGAAAGTCGCAAAAAATTACGGTATCCTTTGTGAGATTACTTAAGACTGCAATTTGCTCATAAATTTATATTTATCGGTCAGTTTGCACTGATTGAGCTGGAGGTCTGTATATTAGTGGCAAGTATTATTTTTTTGTACCTTTATTATTATTTATTAGCACAAAGGATGGGTCGACGTCTACAATTTTGAGGTTTTGGGACAAGAAAGGTTCGGGTTAAGACTTGCTTTAAATAAAAAATTAAACCCCACCTTCCATTTCTATTTAATTCGGCTTTTCTCAAACCTTACATAACCTAGGGGAAGTGAATACTCTGCTAAAACGTCCTCTGTCTTCTGTATTGTGAGCCAAGATTCTGTTATGCCAATAACATCGTAATTTTCCGTAAACACTAGTTCCTTTAAATCTGAAAATTTATTGCGTATGCTACGACGCGTTTGCATAGAACACATTCAAAGTTTTTTGGATTTGGAATCCACGGAACGCTCTTTATTTCAAATTATTGGTGCTGCTCGCATCTACATTTAATGTAACCTGTCCTGCCCTCAGTCCTCGATCCTGGTTCCTGGTTTGTCCTCGGTCCTCGGTGTCCTCGATCCTTGTTCCTAGTGGTCCTCGGTCCTCGATTCATTGTCTCTGGTGGGTCCTCCGTTCATCGCTGTTCTCCGATCGTCGTCCTGATAGTTCTCGGTCCTCTCGATCGTCCGCCCCTGGTCGTCCACGATCCTCGATCCTTGTCCCTGGTGCTCCCTCGTGCACTAGAAACTCGCCCGGGTGGTCCTTGGTTGGCTCGGTCTTTTTCTTCTCCGAAAATCCTTTACTGCGTCGTGAAGCAGGCGGCCAAATCTTGCTGCTACCCACCTGGTTCAGATGGACTCCATCCACTACAAACAGATGATCTTCACGGGAAAGAAGTCATTCCAGGTATTGATGAATCCAACGTTTTCTTCCTCTGCAGAGGTTAGCCAGAAACTACGATTTATACGCTAGTGGCTATATTGAATAATCGGCTTCTCCACACCGGGTTCCTGGGACGATCCCTAATATGATGACTCTGCCCTGACTTTTCCTTATACTTCTGAATCAGCTTCTGGTACTTCAGCCATGAGGTCCTCCGATCGGGTCCCTCCTGCACGTTCATTAGATCCGACATGAATGACGTAACCATTGTGCGTGAGGGGGCTAACTTTGAAACTTCGTTACATGCCTGTCATATATATCTATATAATATATATATATAATATATAATATAATATCCAACACAGCAACAAAAAACTGTTAGTAAGACAACCGCGATAACCAATGGAAGAACAAAATATTCAGAAACAATGCTAGTAGCAAAGATAAATAAAGCTTATTAATTCAATAAGAAATGCTGTTAAAATGTTCGAATAGGCTACTGTAATTTTAAGTGTATGCAGATAAAATGCTGATTAAAATAACGCAGATAAATTTGTTTCACGTTGTTAAGGGCTCTGAAAATATACTACACAAAACAAGTATATTTTTAATAAATATATATATACTAGTTAATCCTCTTATATAATCTTTTTCTATGAAATTAAATTGATGAACATTGTATGGGGTGGACTAGCCCATTTGAATGATTTTTGCGTCCAGTTGGTCAAAGTTTCCAGCTGTACACCACCCTCACTCTGGGGCTCGCAGAATTATCTGGCAATATTGGTGTAGGAAGGATTTGTGTCTTACAAAGAATTGGTATTGGTAGATCGGATTTTCGGCCTATGTCATTGTTAGAACATATACTAAACAAGGGAAAGTAAGCCTATCTCACATGCACAATGCATACATGCGCTATGTAAAAGGGAACGACGATTTTGAGGCTTAAGAATGATCCCGAACTTCAACCCCCAAAGTTCGTTGATTTGCTTAAATATTCAAGTCACTTATATCCACTGATTGGCAACGCACTCAAACCTGCTAGGGCTGCCACCAACATACTTTACTCGATTTTATAAGACTACCATATGTTCTGTTTTTATTGGTGGCCTGCTTTAATGAAGGAGCATTTTTAGTCTTCACAACGTGAACATTACATAGTCTAATTTGCAGTACATATACAGGACAGACACAGGTAACACATTAATGGCGAAGTTGGTAGCCCTGCACCACTAGCACCAGTTATTGCCAGCTAATTCTGCGAGCCCCAGGAAGCGAGGGTGGGTCAGTCTGGAACTTTGACTAACGTGAAAATATGTATTTGCTCTCAGTAGTTTGGAACTATAATCTTATTGTTCAATTACATAAATCTATGGGTGCATTTCATGCTCAATATTAAACCAGTTTAGTGATACAATATAAGTATAGATTATTTTAAAAGTGATGAAGAAGGTGGTGTGTTGGGAATATGATGTCCGGGCTCGGCTACCTGCAGTGCTTTGTAAGACTATCCACACTAATCAAGTTCAAACTCAACTAAAGAGCGAAACAATTATGCAATAAACATGTACATCTTATGCGGTGGGATTCAACTCTAATGAAGGTACTTAGACCAGAACAGGAAATCTTTATTACATTATATATAACATAGTTGGATCTTTTCAATAAGACAAGTACGTGGCACTAAAGAACGACAGTACCATAACATATCTTAACACGGCGAACTAACATATTTTTTTGAAGACAGCCAATTATTATTATTATTTTTTATTTCAGTGAGGGAGCACAAAAGGCAGAACTGCCTGTAATGAGTGCCTGCCCCCAAGTTTCCAATATACTCCAATACTCTCAGGGATTAGATCTAGAGTATAAATATTTTTTGGTAACATACCTAAGGCCATGAATATGGTAGGCCTTACATTATTAATAAATTTAGGTGATAATGAATATTTAATTTCCCCCTGGCAATATATAAACTGAATGGATAGTTATTCCTGTGATTACACCAAAGGTTCTATGCATCTGTAAAGGCGTTAACACCACAGGCTTCCTTTAAGAAACGCCGCCTGTAACCTTCTTTCATATTTTATTTTTGATATTAAACTGACCTGATTAGTAACATGTTCATTGGACCGTAACCGGTTTATTTAGACCTCGTGAAGTGCGCATGGGGGGTAATGAGATACCACACTCCTGTGCTGACCATATTTGAGCTGTGTCCCCGTCACTCTAACATCGTTTATTTAACCATAAATAGCATTAATAACTTAGCCATATGCGCCTAGTTATAGGTTTTGATTATAAAGGTATTAACCTGTTTACAATACAATAAAACAAGTGGAAACAGTGTTTTGGATGGTCAACAAATCGGCGATACCGGCCGGGAGTTACATAATGTAATGGCTGAGGCCAAAAACCTCCACTTCCCTCCACTTTTTCTCCACCTCTGGAGAGAGACTGTCGTATCGATACCTCCTCTCTCTCTCTCTTTTGCACTCGCTTGCTATAGTGATGACAATGTCCTGCTGCAACTCGCTTAATGTTAGCACAAAACTATACCACATAATAAGGGAATAACAGGTAAAATAGGGTGATAACTGAATTAGGGGATGAAAGTGGGGAAGGAGGGGGAGTGGAGGATTTATATTTGGCATGGTCCCAGGGTCCATTACAAAAAAAAACAAAAAACAAAAACAATGTGTTGGGGTTGTTTTAAATGGATTTTTTTATTCCCCTGAACTCTTAAGTGTCTTTCCGTAAGGCAGTCCGCCGGGGGAACTCTTAAGAGTCTTCCCACAGTTCCCGGTTTAAGTGATATGTGATTTTTATTATGAATGTCCCCACCTCCAGTCCTTGGGAATTCAGGCGCATCGTTAATTATGAAGGGGCCACTAAGAAATTATAGGTTAAGTCCCCGAAGTGACGAAGGAAAACCTAATATTTAGTAGTTGCCCCGGGAATCATTGACATTTTTGCCCTCCCTGCCATCCCCTTCC